>CM073128.1:1522500-1877500 GCA_037039145.1 Fundulus diaphanus
TATATATATATATATATATATATATATATATATATATATATATATATATATATATTAGGGCTGGGCAACGATTAAAATATTTAATCGCATAATTTGCCTGATTAATCATGATTAATCGCATTGTATTTACAAACTCCAAGAATGAATTCAAAAGTAGTGTAAAGAGCACTTTTATTTTAATGTTCTGCTGCCATATGAACAAAAGTGTTGTAACATTTGTAGCACTTATCAGTAACACATATTTAGTGTAAAGCTCAACTTAAACATGTAAAACAAAAAATAGCAATAATAATAAATTAAAGCTTATTGCCACTGACAGGGAATTCTCTTTATGGGGAAAAAATCTACCAAAAACAGGCAATTTCTGAGGTAACCGCAGGGAGCAGCATTACCATTTTATGTTCAATACCAAAGTTTAGCTTGGCAGTGTTTACAACTAACTTGTTTCTGTCATATTCGTTGCTGGAAGAACTTTAAACTGAAATGCTTGCTAACTCCATATGCTCGCATGTTTATTTGACGTTAACACGCGGTTTTTGTTGTTGCTTTCTCGCGTGCATATAGTGAATGGCAGGAAAAAACAAGCAAAAACACATGGATACTTTGAAACGAGAAGCGACTTCACCGACGGCGTCGATGCAGACCCCGCTCCGCACAAAACTTGTTCTGTTCGCCAACTCACCGCCTCGCCTAAGCAAATTCCTGCGGGAAACACCGCCTTCCCCATGTCGGCTTTGTTTTTTTCCGGCCAGCACCTTTCTTCCTCTTTGAATCCGAGGCTTGGCTGAAAGCGAGGTTATTGGCGCATTATCGCCACCTACTGTTCTGATTCAAACCCCTACACCGCAGCAACAGACCTTCACAAAATAAAAGCATGTGAGCAGCATGCATACATATATACATACATATATATGTATATATACATACATATATATGTATATGTGTGTGTGTATGCATGTGTATATATATATATATATATATATATATATATATATATATATATATATGTGTGTGTGTGTGTATATATGTGTATGCAAAGGATTTGGTTTTAAAAGTTTGTCTTTATTTGGCAGTGCCTACATGAATTGACATCTAATCCCTCTGTTTCTGTAGAACCTGTCCTTGGACCTCGAGCCCCAGAAGGCGGCCCTACAGTCCTTGACCAGCAATGTTACGTTCAAGAAAACTGGAGAACTGGAGGACAAAAAAAAAAAAACAATAAAAATAAATCAGCTACTCCTGATTCTTCCCCTAGTCCAAATAAACGGGTTACTCTTAATTGTGTTTGTGTGCATTTGTCACTGGGATGAACTAGCAACCTGCTAGCAACCCCCTTTCTCTCTAGCATGGAAAAGCAGGTGTAGAGACTTGATGGAAAGGTAAAGCTTCAACAAATACATACTTGCTAGCTATATTAATGTTAATATATTTAATTTAGATTTTTATATATTTTTAATTTTAAAATGTATATATTTTAATGTTTACCTCAGCTCGTTGACGTTTTTCATAGGCCGACGTTCGAAGTTTTTTCACCGTGCCCGTGGGCTCGGGGTGCCCCATTTTCAGGGTAGATATGGCATCTGGTTTAAGCTGTAATTTTGATATATTGAATCCAATTGATGCTGCGAGATCAGGATTGACGACAATCTGCCGTGAAGTGATCAGCACACAGTTTGCTGTATCGGCTTGGACGCCACAGATTGTCCTGTTGATGTCTGTCTAATCTATTTACTTTTCGGATCCAAATTTGAAGCAAAACCGGGTCCTTCGGATAATCAAACATTTCTTTTCCCGATCCAAAGCCATTTCTACAATTGGCAGCAGTACAATACACCATTTTAATGACTTTTTAACGATCCTTTTAGACTACTTAACAATGCGTGAAGTAGTGGTTCTTGATAGCCGCTTGACGGCTGTGACGTTTGACTACCATGACGTCACAGCTGTTTTCGTCACGTGACTGCTCTCGCCGGATTCTCGGATCCTGGAGGCGCCCAGCATACTGTGAAACTCTCGATTTTTATTACATGGAGCATTTTTAGCGCGATTTCAACCAGCCACATAGATAAAAAAACGATAGTCTACCATCATACACAATAAAACTGCTCTAGACGCACTCCTTTCTATTTGACCTTTAATCCTGGAAATGTTCTCCAGGTTCTAGAAGGTCCACTTTGTAATTGTCTTTAGATGGAGGATCACGTCTGAGTCCATCACTACTCCCAGATTTCAGGCCTGATCAGTGGTTCCTAGCTGAAGCAGCTGAAGCTGTGCATGGAAGCTGTGGCACATCCATGCATTGTCCGTCCGTCCGTTTCCTTCCGCTTATCCGGGGTCGGGTCGCGGGGGTAGCAGCTTCAGTAGGGAGGCCCAGACGTCCCTCTGCCCAGCCACTTGGGCCAGCTCCTCCGGGGGAATCCCAAGGCGTTCCCAGGCCAGCCGGGAGACATAGTCCCTCCAACGTGTCCTGGGTCTTCCCCTGGGCCTCCTCCCGGTGGGACGTGCCCGGAACACCTCACCAGGGAGGCGTCCAGGAGGCATCCTGACCAGATGCCCGAGCCACCTCAGCTGGCTCCTCTCGATGTGGAGGAGCAGCGGCTCTACTCTGAGTCCTCCCCAGATGACTGAGCTCCTCACCCTATCTCTAAGGGAGAGCCCAGACACACTACGGAGAAAACTCATTTCGGCCGTTTGTATCCGGGATCTCGTTCTTTCGGTCACGACCCAAAGCTCGTGACCATAGATGAGGGTAGGAACGTAGATCGACCGGTAAATTGAGAGCTTCGCCTTTTGGCTCAGTTCTCTCTTCACCACAACGGACCGGTACAGCGCCCACTTCACAGCAGACACTGCACCAATCCGCCTGTCGATCTCCATCTTCCCCTCATTCCTGAACAAGACCCCAAGATACTTGAACTCCTCCACTAGGGATAGCACATCCTCCCCAACCCGGAGAAGGCACTCTACCCTTTTCCGGTTCAAGACCATGGTCTCGGATTTGGAGGCACTGATTTTCATCCCGGCCGCTTCGCACTCGGCTGCGAACCGCTCCAGTGAGAGCTGTAGATCACGCCCTGATGAAGCCAATAGGACCACGTCATCCGCAAATAGCAGAGACGCAATCCTAAGGCCACCAAAACGGATCCCCTCAACACCTCGGCTGCGCCTAGAAATTCTGTCCATAAAAGTTATGAACAGAATCGGTGACAAAGGGCAGCCTTGGCGGAGTCCAACTCTCACCGGAAACGAGTCCGACTTACTGCCATCAATGCAGACCAGACTCTGACACCGGTCATACAGAGACCTGACAGCCCTTATTAAAGGGCCCGGTACTTCATGCTCCCGGAGTACCCGCCATGCATTGATTTCTTCTATTTCCTCAGAGCTTGAACTGGTTCATAGTCACCTGGTGACATAGTGATGTAGAGCTGTGTGTCGTCTGCATAGTGATGGTAGCTGATGTTGTTTTTATGATCTGAGCTAGGGAAGCATGTAGATATTGAACAGGAGGAACCCAGGATGGAACCTTGGGGAACCCCACATATGATTTTTGTCGTCTCTGATCTAAAGTTACCTACTGACACTAAAAGTCCTTCAAGTAGGATTTAAACCAGTGGAGAGCTGTATGTTGCGCCAGTTCAGACGTGACGACTGCATTAATTCGGGACATGACGGACTGCTTTCCCATGAGGCAAGGTGGTCAAAATGGCCACCAACTCCCATCATGCAACACGGCCCCAAAATGGCCGCCGAACGAGATAAGGTTGCTATGGTGACAGCTATAAAACACAGCCGAAGACGGCATTCTGCCTTCTTCACTGGCGCGCTGCCAACCCGAGAAGACACACAGCTGTTTCACTTCGTTGGGGCAATCCCACGCCACGTGCTCGAGTTTCTCGCTGGACCGAGATTTTTCGAAGCAAAACTTATCCCTGCGTTAACTAGAGCAGGAGGTCGACTCTAAAAGGTACTTTTAATTCCCTCTGATCAAATACTGGAAGCCGCCTTATCTCCCAGTGATCGAAAGAGGACTGTGCTTTTGCTGGGCCGAGCAAACCGACTGTGAACCCGGAGGAAGAAACGAATGAGCTTCTCCTCCGTCCTGCTGCAGCCTGCGGACAACTGCGTTCGCCAAGACGCATTTCAGGACGCCGCGGCATTCGGAGCGCTCACGGACCCCGCCGGGACAGCCCTGATCCACAAGTAACGGGGTTCTCCCCTTTTATTTCTGTCTCACCAACAGGGTGTTTAGAAGTGCCTGGGCAGACGTAGGAACGTGTAGGTGTAGGTTAATGCTTTTTATTTCAAGGAGTTGTTTATTTTGCTGAATATTTTCTTTGTATGTGCATGCATTTTACAATTGATTTTGCTGTGTTGATTGTGGTTTATCAATAACCCCGCCGTGGGTCACTGCTTCAGTTCTTTTCCATCTTCCATGCTTTTCCCCCCCTCTCTTTTCGCTTCTTCTTATCAGAGAATTTGATCGCTTTGTTTGAATCTTAGTTCGCGGTTTCTCTTTGAACCAGAGCGTAAACCACTCCCTCTCGGAGCGAGGTACTACCTCACATTAGCGTAAGCGCGGTGACATCATTAGGACCTCCCCTCACGCATCACGCAAATTTGCAGAGCATACGTCATCATAGTCGCCATCTTGGGAGGGTGTCGGATGACTGGACTGTAGGTAGCTTAGCTGATAGCTCTATAAGACATCAAAGCGTCCGGTGGGACTCTCAAAGCTGTTCTGTCTGTCAATGCTGCTATGTCAAATGCCGATGTTCTGAGTGTGATTTAAACAACCGTGAGCTGAACTAAGATTTGCTACCTCTCATTTTAATCCATTTGTTTTCTTTTGTTTTTTTTGTTTTGTTTGTTCTTTTATTTCCACATATATTTTGCATGTTTAGTTAGTAGTGAGTAAGATTTCCAAAGTCGTTGAATCAGAGGATTACTGTAACAGGGAATTGCTTTTGGTTTAATAAAACAACACTGCGGAATAGAAATTGTTTTGTGTACAAACTAATTCACAGCTGCATGGCTATTCAGAATTCAGAGCTAACCTCCTTTGGAGTTAACATCTGATATTAATACAGAGACAATATCATTGGATGGTGATAAGGAACCTAATTGCAGTTTTATATTGGGGTTCTCACAGTCTGCCGGATAAACCTCGTCGGTTAAAATCCGACCTGATCATTTATCCCAGCATAAATGAGTTCATAACAGCTAGTAATTAATGCATTAGTAGTATAAATCATTACAAGCTTCCAGCTAACATCACCACCATTTGAACTATATTTGTTATAGCTAAATTTCGAGTTGAATGACGTATTCTTCAAATTATAATACCAAATTATAATTAAGTATAATAATAAGCATATTCAAACTGCTTCTGGCATAACATGTAGCAGAGAGGCCGACCCAGTTTTCCAGGCGCTCTAACAGAATGGTCAACAGTATCAATGCTGTACTGAGGTCCAATAGAACCATCACAGTGACCAGCCACCAAAAACACACCATGCAGCCAGGCCCGCAAGGCTTGTAAAGCTAAAGGTTAGAATAAATGCTGCAAAATACACCAAAATCCTGGGAGACAATCATATTTAGTCTGCAAGAGAAGTACAGCTTGGGAAAAGATTTCTCTTCCAGCAAGACAATGATCCAAAACATAATGAATATGCTACACAGGAATGGTTTAAAAGGAGCCAGGTAAATGTCCTGGCGTGGCCGGGTCAAAGCCAGCAGTCCTTTAAGAGAATTTGTGGCTGGACTTGAAAGGGCTGTTCATGCCCCATACCTGTGCAACCTGACAGCTATTGGTAATAAAAAAATATTAGAATGTAATAAACCAACCTCTATTTGATCTCTACTTAATTTACGGCCGAAGAAACTTTGATCTGACACCAAAACAGGTCGAAATTGCTCTGTTTTTTTTTTTTAGTTAAAACACCTATTTTTTTAAAAGGTGCACACCATTAATTCATTTAAGTCATCCCTAACAAACACAGACTGTCTCTCTGTGATACGTGGGTAAACAACATATTTCCACTTCAGTGTGTCCCTTAGAAATTTTGTCTTGGCGAGCATAAAATGATTTTGGTGCTGCTTCTTTTTTAGGGGGTTGCAGAGATTTTTCTTCTACTTAATTTTCGATTAATATTACAGAATACAGCTTTTTACGAGCAACTAGCTTCTGTCTCTCTGTCTTTTTCTTTTTTTCCAGTTTTTCTGTCTCTCTTCTTGTGTTTCTGTCTCTATTGTGTATCTTTATGCATGGTGATATTTTGAAGGCTACCTGCCCGTCTTTCTTCCCGTTTCTCGATTGAATGAAAATCTCTTTAAATCTAGTTCTGCCAGAGATTAGAATAATTTTAAGATTAACTTTATAAAATTTTAATCTTATTACATTTGGAGTCTGTTTCATATTCATTCATGTAAGACATCTGAAAATGATCATAGAGCCGTTTACTTGTTGAGAATGTGCTGGATTGAGCGTTAATGTTTATAATTATCAAGTTTAAACAGACACGATCATCCTCATATTTATTTGAAGATGATGATATACTGAGAATGTATTAGGCAAACATTCTCAGTATATTGAAGTAATCTTGTGGTAACACGTGGAATAAACAACATTGTGTTATTCTCTGTTGTAACTCACAACAGAAAATTACACATTTATCCAGTTGTATCCCGCGCTCCTGACGCAAGCGATACAAACTTGGTCATTTAAGCATTTATTGCTTTAATGCTTATGCTCTCCCATCAGAACAGACTGTGTCAACGTCTGCGCGGCTAATAGACGGCACTCAGTGTTCCTGACTCTGTGGCAGCTTTTGGTGCAGCCATCTTCAGAAACTGGGCTTCTGGTTACCAAAGCAGGTAAAAATATGTCGCCGCTCAGTGCCTTACAATTTGCATTGTAATCGAAGAGAGAAACATGGAAGGCTTGATAAGACGGCCTCTAGTTCTTGCTGTTTCATTCATTACGGCACGCCTCACCCAGTTCGTAAATTTGGCAGCAAAGGAAGAAAACAACTATCAGAGACAAAACACTTGAAATATACATATATTTATTACAATTGGAATTCCATGGGGAGACAAGCATAATGTTATCATAAAGCTCATGTGATGTAACCCGACGTCTGCCCGTCCCTGCTGATTTTAAGCGAATCTCTCCCTGAAACTGCCTAGGGGCGTATCTGTTTATAGCCTGGCCGGTCCCTCCCGGAGTACCGGGGGGGGGGGTTCCACGCACGCACTATGGCGCTTCCCAAGCAAATCAGATCCACATTCCTATGTCAACCCAGGAACTAACTTTTAATTCATTGACCAGGTATTTTTAGGATTCTACCAATAGAAACATTAAGAACAATGAGAAACGCTTTCAGGCTGTAAAACATCTTATGGTATACAGCTTCCCATAAAACCTCATGTGACTCCCACTTAGGATCCCACGAGACGGTTAAGACAGTTAGCGAGACTGGAGACTCCGTCCTTTTTTCACTCCAAGCCACACAGTTTAACCATATTATTTAAAACTTGCGTTAATCTTTATTGCTTTAAAATGCATGATTAACACAAAAACTGATTATATATTTCCATTACAGGCTCCTGCACACTTGGTTGTGCTGTGCGCCTACTCTGATTCGCGTGGACTCTCCACGGACATTTTACCCATGGTAGTTGTGACAAATTCCTATATTTCCCACAGCAGTCGCCCACCTCACACCTGTCAGTGCGGCACAGAGTGGGTGTGGCACCGCAGGTGTTTGCCAGTTGCGACTGCCTTGGATCTGTTGCATTGGTTTCATCATATGTTGAGATAAATATAAATGTAAAATTCAACAGATATCATTTACATTTAACATAATTCAACATTGTTAGAAAAAGACTTGAAAGCACTTGAAATTTGAAGTTTCGGACTTTGGACTTGACATAAGACTTGATTTGGGACTTGAGGATAAAGACTTGAGACATACAAAAACAATGACTAGGTTCAACCTCTGGCTAAAATATAGAGTTTTAGCTACAAAAAAGAATATGTTAGAAAATAATAAAAACATTTTTACTGTCTACATTGTAGAAATTAAATGTTTCTTTATACAACTAATTATACCTGAACTCGGCAGTTGGCTGAATGTCATGTAAACGGCTCTATTGTGCAATCTAACCTTTTTAATTATGAATATTTGTGACGGGGTTCTTTGTTCTTCAAGAATCCAGGCTTAGTCATGTTCCAGGTGATGGTCGTTTATTGTGCTCATCAAGACAAAATAGGGTGCCAAGGAAACATACATATATACATATTTCCAAGGTCCTCTGGCCCTCAGCCTCCCTCCATTTACCAGCAATGTAACAAAGAAAAACAAAATGGCTGCCCTTCTTTCCACAGCCCTCAATAAATAGACCAGTTCACTGCTATTATTTTCATCCGGGTTTTTCGCGCATGCGCGCCGGACTGAAAGGCAGAAGGCGAACACATAGCGGGCGCAAACAAAGGAAACTGACCAGTTCTCGACGTATTTTTCTTCTTTAGATAACGTATCACAAGATCGTTTTAAGTAAGTTGATGGTTGATATCAGGACATACGCACCAGCAACCCCCGCGACCCCATGAGGGATTAAGCGGGTCAGAAAATGGATGGATGGATGTTCACACATGTTTGTGTAACAGCAGAAAGCGGAGTCGGACACAGACCGCGCCTCAGCAGAGAGGAAGACCCGCCACCGCTAGGTTAAAAAAAAATTGTTCACAAAGGATTATTTTGGTGTTTTTGTCTTATTAAAATGGGTGGGGGTGTCGGCGACGTTGCAGCGTAAAAACAGACGTACTAGCGCGCGTGAACAGGGGCGTAATGCAGCCGCTGTCTGGTGCACATTATTGTACACTGATTGCACGAAGAAAACAGCCTGCTAGTCATTGTACTAGAATAGTACAATGACTAGCAGAGGGGGGTTTATTAGGTATTTAGGGGGAGGGGGGGGGCTCTGGCTGGGTGGCTCGTACGGGTCGTGTTGGCCCGCCCTCTTTGGGGGGCCCGGTCCGGGGGGCGTCTGGTCCGGGGGCGGGGCCGGGCACAAGCAGTCGTATATTCGATTTGGGGTGACCCCCCCCCCCCTCTGGTCAGTGTTGGATACGAGTGTTATGTGGGAATGTGTGTACAGCCTCTTTTTTTTTTTTTATAATTATCTGTGTGTGGTGAGTGGGGCACAAGGGAGGGATGGTGTGAATGAGTTTTCCATTTTTCTTTTTTTTTTTTCCCCAGGTATGGGTGTGGTCCGCTCCCTCTCCCAAGAACATCTCAAGTCTCCATCCCCCCACGTCCTGCCCTCCTCCGCTTCGTTGGCAGGCGCCTTGGCCCTCTGGCGCATTGGTGGGCTTCGGGTTTGGGGCGGGTTCCCGGGCGTGCGCCGGCCCACTCCCGGCGGCCTCTTCGCGGGGCATGGCCCGCCGGGGGGCGGCCGGGCCCCCGTCGCGGGGGCGGGGCGCCCCTGGGGCCTCTGGCCCCCAGGGCCCATGGCCGGGACCACTTCAGCGGGGCTAGCTGCCGGCGGAGCCCACGGGCTCGTCCCCGCGGCTCTTGAGGGCGTCGGCATTGCGGTGGCTGGGGGATTTCCTCGGGGTCGTCTCTGCTCCTTCTTTGGGGGGGGGGGTTGCAGATATCCTGTGTCGGCCCCTCCTGGGCGACCTGCTTTGGGGGCCCCTTTGGGAGTCCGGGGTTATGGGTCCCCTGACGCCTGCCTCTGTGCTCGGGGAAGGCGGGCCTTTGGTTCTCCACAACCACTATCAAGCTATTTCCTTCTGGATAATCTTCACCTAAACTAGTGCACTCTCACAAACTCCCACAGGTGCTGGGTCCCAGGTATTAAGTGTTCACTTATATACAGTAATCTTATAATTTATTTATTTATTTATGTTCTTTCACTTTCTTTTTTCAAGTATCACATTACACATGTCAGCTTACATAATAATATATATGATTTAGCAATGGCATCTAGGTGTTATTCGAGTGTAGCTGTTGCTTTATGTCTGTTGGTTGTGCTGTTCTTTTTGCGTCTCTTTCCAGGTGATGGAGCAGACGGAGAAGGTTTTATCATTCTCTCCCTTTTATCTCTTCTTTCTTTCACCTCTACTCTTTTTTTTTCTTTTCTTTCTCTTTCACTTCTTGTTCTTCCTTTACTCTCCCATTGTGATGTCCATATAATTTGAAATTCTCCTTGCAGGAATCACAATAAAGCTATTTACAAGCATAAATCAAGTGGAGCACTATGGCGAAAGCTGTTCGCTCCACTTGTAAAAGCAAAATCTGTCGAGCTCTATCTGGCATTGAGACATCAATTCCTATTGCCACATTGCTAGACAGGACACTGGAAAAAAGAAAAAAGAAAAGAATTGCTGTTAGATCGACTTTTTAAATTAATAATGGTTGGTCTTCGATCACGCCGAGGCATTTCAGAGATTCAGGCTCGGTCCGGCATTATTATTAATAGAAATTTATTCATTTTCATTTTAGTGCCGGTACTACTGGTAGATGCCGTCACATCTGTTTATTTCTGCCCAAAGGATTATCAATACACCATCAGGATGGTTGCTTGGTGTATATAACCTTATTTTATCATGAGCAAATGGTTTTTGATCTTTTCTATAGGCATATAATGTGGCTAAATACCTTTAAGTCGCAGACTAAGGGGTCACTCACATAAGATGTTGTTAATCATCTTACTGTTCCTTGTCTACAGCATTAAAACTTCCTGTTGGCAAAACCTCAATAAATCATTGATACCCAAGAATCTGCATTCATCGTAAAAGTCTTAATATAGCCGACAAAAAAATATTTTGGTGTGTAAATGAATATGTACATAAATTTGAGTCATATTTTTTTAATTTTTGTCCTCTAAGCCACGAAAAACATGCCTTACCCAGAAAAGATAAGAAAAAAAAAAAAAAGAATAGTACAATGACTAGAGCAAAATTAAGTTGTATTTACCGGAGAGGAAGTGTAGACTGCAAATTCTGTCGTGGTATGATGGCTCCCACAGTCGATTGGGAGTGTCTGCCTGCCTCCTTTTCATTGAAATTATCCATTTCTTTCTTCGTCCTTCGGTAAACGACAAAAACGTACATCCGACGATTTGGAATGCCTCTGTGTGCAACCGGGAGCACAACAAGTGGTAGACATTGTTTAGATTCCAAAAATAAACTAACTAAAAGTACGCTCTAAATCACCTGTTTTGTCATGGTAGTAGGCGAGAACAGTTCTGTTTCTGCCTACCAGCGTAACCCGGAAGTAGCACGGACGTCACGCTTGAACTACCCTATAGATTAAGCCCCTCCCCTCAGGCTCAATTATGGCTGATTTCCCCATATAAATCTGTTTTATCTGAATATTACTACCTCTACACATTTAGAATTAATATAGAAAAAACACATACATTTTACATTTTCATTCCTTTTCACAGATTCATGAAATTATCCATATACAACCAACTTTTGAACAAGAAATAAAAAAAATAAAATCTAGCAAACATTTAGCAAGTCACGTGTTGGTGACGTCACATTTGCACACTGACAACCTGTTTCAACCGCTGACTCGGGTTTGAACCCAGCAATGACACCAACAGACAGAAAATGGTAGCCACAGCATGCCACACACACACACACACACGCAGTATTCCCCACTGAAATATTACGTGTGCACCCTCAATACAGCAGGATGTAACCAGGCAGCGCTTTTGTGTCTATTGTTGAGGAAGCGTGAGTACTCTGGTCCTCGCAAGCATAGCTTTATGGGAATGTGTGTGAGCATAAGCAGTCAGCAAGGTGGCTTTCCGTGACGAGTCGGCTTCGTCACAATATTATTAATAATTATAACTGGATATTATAATTGATAATGTTATTCTAATCAAAGGAAAGCAGCAACACATTTTTTTTCAAATGGTGGTGATTAAGGCTTCCAGCCTTTAATGATTATAACTAGCAATTGGATTCATATGTATTCGTATTGTTAATCCAAAAGTGATGATTCATAATCTTAGAGACAATTCGATCACTGATATAAAGACCACAGACAACCACAGTTAAACTATTTAACGTTTATTGAAACAATAATTCCCTGTTACAGCAATTATTCTGTAATTCTCTAACTTAAATTGTGTCTCACTTAATTAAGCACCGAATAAAAACAGCAAATGATGTAAGGCAAGTTTATTAATATAGCACTTTTCAGTATTGACGATTCAAAGTGCTGTTTAACAGAAAACCATTACAGACATACATAGAAAAAACAAAGGAATAAACTAAATAAATCTTTGACTAGAACTCTTTAATTTTTGTTTCAATTAATAATAAGAAATAAGATAATTATATTTTTGGGGATTTCTGATCTGGTTGTCCAGATTGTCCAACCTTTCCAAAGCTACAAATAGAATAACTTGTGTAAACATTGAAATGGGTCTGGAGTGATGTGATGGTGCCTTAAAGCAAGGCCTGCTACTAGCAATGAGCTAGCTTTAGCTGCTAAGCTACCAGCTTCAAATGATGAGGGCTTTTACCTGAGCTACAGTTTAGACACCACAAGCACATGGTGTCACCGAGGGGTGGCTAACTCTACACAGTGGCCACTAGCTGACCCAGTGAGCGCTTCAAACAGAATCCGTGCGAAAATCCAAACCAGCAGAAGAGAGAGAAGACGGGTAACACTCAAAGTTGTACACTAGAGCCAAGGCTACCTTAGTTAGGCTACCTTACCTAGTGAGAGCTGGAATCGCTCTCAATTGCAAGACAACTACTCAACCCATCAAGCCACAGTTTTTCTAAATAAATCTGCACAGGTAAACATGTGTTTCTATATATGAAATAAAAGAGTTTTCCAGGTCCAGTAGAGGAAGAGATGCGTCACTCTGACCGGTGGGGGGGGGGGGGGGGGGGGGGCTCTCAGCGGTCTTTGTGAACTGCTCAGCCAAAAACAGAAAACACTCTGTTGACAGAAAAGGGGGTAGGGGGGAGAACTCCTTGTTCTTCCTTTGGTTGCGCGCTACATCTGGTTGAAGTCCTAGGACCTGCTCTGTCAATCCGACAACCATCAGGGTAAAGGTGATGTTTGACTTTGTCCAGCAAGGCAACGATCACCGTTTCCAACACGTGTTCCAACGTCAGGAATTATCAGCAGAGATGAGGTCTCTTCTATACTGCTGAATGTGTCTGAATGAGAAGCGCCCTGTTGCATCGTGCTTTTATAATCTCAGGGTGTGGTCTCACAGGTATTGGAGTTTTGGGTCCTACGCCGTGTTGCATACTGGGAGCGGTAGTCTGAACGGCCATTTTCTGGCACAACAGCTCTGAGCTAAAACGCTGCTGAGTTGAAAATGTTTGACTTGACGACAGAAAGATATAAAAAATATTAAAGTGACCTTTTCTTATAACAATCACATTAACGAGACTTTTATTTGTCCAGATCTTCCACATCATTATGGCTGTAAGGAGAAGGAGGTTCAGATGAGCCAGCAGCCTTGTAACGAAGAGACAAACTGTAGTTTGGACCAAGAGAGACCAGAACCTCGGCAGGTGATGAAGGAACAAGAAGAACCCGAATTCCTGCAGGTGAACATTAAACTGGAGGAACCAGAACTTCTGCAATTAAAAGAGGAACAGTGTGAAACTGGAATCAGTCAGTTTGAAGAGCCGCTTGTTCTGAATCAGCAGACTGATACGCTAATGATGAAGGAAGGAGACCATGGAGAACCAGAACCTGGTGAGGACCAGCTCCCCTCTCAGAACGCTCCTGAAGCTGAGAACCTAAACCAGAAAGAGAACCTTGATAAAGACTCAGGATTGAGTAGAGATGAAGTGTTGAATAAAAATAATAGAGATAAAACCAAACTAAAGAGACACAAAGTTGAGAAAAGAGCTTTTTGTAAAATCTGTGGTAAAAGTTTCAGTCCGTGTTATTTATATGACCACATAAGAACTCACACAGGTGAGAAGCGTTTCTCATGCAAGACCTGTGGAAAGCGTTTCATTCAAAGTAGTCAGTTGACTGGTCACATGAGAACTCACACAGGTGAGAAACCGTTCCAATGTCAGACGTGTGGGAGACGTTTTAATCAAAAATATAACTTGGTTACTCACATGAGAATTCACTCAGCTGAGAACCTAAACCAGAAAGGGAGCCTTGATAAAGACTCAGGATTGAGTAGAGATCAAATGTTGAAACAAAATAACAGAGATAAAACCAAACTGAAAAGAAACAAAGTTGAGAAAAGGGCTTGTAAAATTTGTGGTAAAAGTTTCAGTCCGTGTTATTTATATGACCACATTAGAACTCACACAGGTGAGAAGCGTTTCTCATGCAAGACCTGTGGAAAGCGTTTCATTCAAAGAGGTCAGTTGACTGGTCACATGAGAACTCACACAGGTGAGAAACCGTTCCCATGTCAGACGTGTGGGAAGCATTTTAATCAAAAGAATAACTTAGTTACTCACATGAGAATTCACTCAGCTGGGAAAAACCTTCCCTGTGAAATATGTGGTAAACATTTCTCTCGCAGTGATCTGTTAGCCTCTCACATGACCACCCATACCAGTGAGAAACCTTTTTCTTGTCAGACCTGCGGAAAATCTTTCAGTCTGAAGATTTATTTGACCCGACACACAAGAACTCACACTGGTGAGAAACCTTTTGAGTGTCAGATTTGTGGAAAAGGTTTCATCCAAAAAGAGAATTTAATTACTCACACAAGAATTCACACAGGCGAGAAACCTTTCTCCTGTCAGATGTGTGAAAAAAGTTTCAGTGACAGAAGTAATTTAAAACATCACATGAAAACTCACACAGTTGAGAAACGCTTCCCGTGTGAAATCTGTGGTCAGTTTTTCTCTCGAAGCAGTAAATTGACTCTTCACATGTGCACTCATATAGATGAGAAGCCTTTAACAAGTCAACCCACTGGACAAGGTTTCAGTGATGTAAGTCATTTCAAGCCCAACATGAGCGCTCAAACAGGTGAGGAGGTGTAATCTGATAACACTGAATTACTTTAGCAGCAACATTCCAGTGTTAAAGGTTAATTTATTAAATCAATGTATTTTTATTACAGTCTGTAAATAAATTGCTACAAAACTGGGTATTTATCTGTAATCTCCCACAGAGGATTGAACATATTCAAAAAGAAATACAAATAGATGAAACCACAAAGTATATAAATCATGTAAAATAGGTAATAAAAAATATCAACTGCTTAAACTTAGCAGAAGGTCAGGATATAGTTTATGGCAAAAATCTGCAAAATACTCTGCTCTGTGAGTTCTTGCTGCTTGTTTTCGACACGTCTCTGCAGAATACTTTTCTTCCATGGTGTCCCACTACTTTTCTGTGATTGGTCAGGATTTAGAATAGATTTTTATTTTGTACAGACGGAAATCTCTCATGCATCTGTCAAAGTAAACCATGACGTCGCCCTGTTCAACTCTTGGTTTAAAGCAGAAATTAAATAAAAAGTGAAATGTCTGCTCTGTCTTCCCAAAAACCCCAGTCGGCCTGATGACCATTTGCACTGAGCCTAGTTCTAGTTCTGCTGGACATTTCTTCCTGTTAAAGAAGAATTTTTCTGTCCACTGTCGCCTCATGCATGCTCAGGATGAGGGATTGCTGCAAAGCCATCAACAATGCAGACGACTGTCCACTGTGGCTCTACGCTCTTTCAGGAGGAGTGAATAGTACAAGTCAATGAGAGAATGCAACATGCTGGGTTTCATTCGAGGAAACATTGAACCCACCTGTCTGGAGGTTTATATGCGTTCTTAAACTGTTTAATTATTGGACACCCCTTTAGTTCCAACTGTTCCATGGTCTTGCTCCACAGAAATACAAAAGATTTAATTATAAGAGGACAGTTCAACCCCCCCCCCCCAACCCATATTTTTGTAATATTCTGGTAATAATTTTATTTTTTTGCTTTGAACACTAATAATGCTGTTTATGTCTCTACAAGATCTGTAAATCTGAGTAATTCTGACAGCAAATATAGTGAATTGGTGTGGTCCAGCCCCATAAATAATCTGTATTGCTTCCTTTTGCAGAATGCATAATGGTTGTATTACACTTTTATAATTACTACCCCTAACCACTGCACAGTTGCTGAAATATGGAAGAACTGTTGAAAAATATAGAATGTAAAGTGATTTGTAATCCAGAACACGTTTTGTCTTAATTAGTATTTCAATCTCCCTCCTTGGTACTTTAGTTTGTACATCTCTAATGTTGATTTCCAGCATGTGTGTTCCTCAATGATCTCAGAAAATTTATTTCTACACCTTCTTAAATTAAAACCCATCTAAATGACCTTGCAACTGTGGTTTAGTTCTTCATTTTCTCAACTAGAATAAATCTGGTTTTTCTCAAATTTAATGACAATTTATTTCTATCAAACCAGACTTTAATTTTAAGATCTGTTTTAATCTTTGTAGTAACAACTGTAAGTTGTCATCAGAGCAAACAAATGTTTTTACCATCTGCAAATAACACACACTTAATGTACCTCATGTACAAAATAAAGTTAGATTTGTGACCAAGAAATATATGAATTGTCTTAAAGTCAGAATAAATGTGTTACACTTGCTTGTGGTGTTGTGTCACAGCTGTTATTTTTAAATAAAGTTACCATTTTTGATGAAGCTTTGCCTTTTATTCAGAGGAACTAGATCTTCATTCTGTAAGGTGATATTTTCCTCATTCTTCTGGGTGTATCTGAGACAGGCAGGGCAGTAAAGCATATTAGATAGTTGGTCTTTTTTATTATGAGATCAAAATAACTTAATGTGTTGCTAGAGCAGAAAATCTACCAAATTTTGGACTTAAAAAAGAAAAAGCTTACAATGTCAGAGATAAGAGATAAAATGACATAAAACATAGTTTATCTTTTAACTTTATAACACGTTTTGCTTTGTTTCTATACTTCTGGAAGTTTATTAGAATATTTGTCTTTTTTTACGGGCTTCTGTCCAGCAGGGGGCGGTAATACTTTCACTGCTGTTCAAACAGGAAGCAGCTGCGTCGGTTACTTCCGGTGCTAGCAGCGTTAGCCTCGTTATCTTGCGTGTGGTCGGTGTGTGGGTGACTGTCTGAGTCTGCGCAGCAACAATGTGTTCCGTGGAGCCTCTGAGAGAGTTTATCAGAGAGAGACTAACTGCTGCTGCGGAGGAAATCTGCTCCCAGCTGGAAAGAACCATCGTCCGCTTCGAGGAGGAGATGGACCGTCAGCGCAGACTGCTGGACCTCACCTGGAGGCCCCGGGTCAGCTTACAGCCAGCAGGTTGGCTCCAGCAGCGGTACCGGTGGGCTTCTACCGGGGGGAGGGTTCAGGAAAGTCTCGCTGGAGCCAGTTTGCAGCTCCGGGTTTTTAACTGTGAAGCTTTATGACCAAAACTGAGCAGAAGAAGAAATGCTTCCTTTAAATATACTTTAGTAGCTGATCCAGTTTCTAAGACTGTGGGTTAGAAAGTAAAACCCTAAATTCAGTTTGTTAAAGGAAAACTCCCCTTTAACAGGGAGGAGAACCTCCAGCAGAACCAGAACCAGGCTCAGTGTGAACGCTCATCTGCCTCGACCCACTGGGGCTTAGAGAAGACAGAGCAGAGACACAGAAAGCTCAGAAGCTCACATTGATCCAGGAGTACTTTCTATGTTAGATGGTGATAGAGGATGATCTGCCTCCCCTGATGATGTCACAGCTAACAGAACACCAGACCAGGTGTACCTTCTATGAGGAGAAAAATGACAGAAAACAAAAAGTTAAATGCTGAAATAACAACAAACAATGCAGATTGGAGAGCAGTAGGAGAACTCAGCAGAGTGAGAGAAATAGGCCCTGATGTCCTCCAGCAGCCTAAGCCTATTGCAGCATAACTATAGAGATAGCTCAGGGTAACATGAGCCACTCTGACTAGAAGCTTTGTCAAAAAGGAAAGTTTTAAGATTAGTCTTAAAAGTAGACGGGGTGTCTGCCTCACGGACCAAAACTGGGAGTTGGTTCCACAGGAGAGGAGCCTGATAGCTAAAGGATCTGCCTCCCATTCTACTTTTAGAGACTCTAGGAACCACCAGCAGACCTGCAGTCTGAGAGCGAAGTGCTCTGTTAGGAACATACGGGGTAATCAGAGCTCTGATATATGATGGAGCTTGATTATTAAGGGCTTTATACGTTAGAAGAAGAATTTTAAATTCTATTCTTGATTTAACAGGAAGCCAATGAAGGGAAGCTAAAATTGGAGAAATATGATCCCTCTTGTTGATTTTCATCAGAACTCTTGGATCAGTTGGAGGCTTTGGAGTGCTCTTTGGTTATATTTTCTAAATTTCTAAGTTTAATGTGTGGGAAAACCAAAATGTTTTACTCTGACAGTATTTAATATAGCTGGCACAATAAACTATTAACAATATAATGATGTGCCTCTTTTAAAATTCAGCTAATTGTAAACAAATCAGCCCTTGGTGTTATGAAAAGAGCCTCTTGAGTTTTTAAGAAAATTACTGTGTATTAACTAATCGTTAGTGGAACAGCAGCAATTCTTACTCACCTATATGTTTAGGAAAATACATTGTCAAAAAATTGTAAAGAGGAAACTTTTTTCTAACCATAATACGAGTCATTTTAATTTATTAATTTACTTATTTTTTTAAGTTAGTTTGAAGTTAAACAAGTCAAGTGAAGACTGTTCTCAGCTCATTGTGTAAAACCAGGCCGCCACCTTGTTTTACTAGTATGTTTATTTTCCACAGGATACTTTTTGGTGCTAATTATAGCTGTACTATGAGGGTATACATCACCACGATACCAAATTTACCACAATACAATATTTGATGATATCACAAAGTCTGCTACTCAATTAAAATTCAATTAAATTCGATTCACAAGTCTGTGTTCAATATGATGCGATATCGTCTGCCCATCTATCACTATTATTTACGTTGTCCATTTACAAAAAAAGTCTAAATATAATTTGACCTGTGTATTTCTAAACTCCAACAGGTATCAGGCATTTAAATCCAAATCAGCATTCTTCTAATTTCAAAATAATATTAGATCGCCTGTTCACTATAGTCTCGTGTCTTGTGAATTTCAAAATAAAGGTGTATCTTAAAAATGACGATATGGATTGATATTCTTATTTTGCATAGATGCAATTGGATAATTTATCATTTAATCAATATATTGATGTGAATCTATGTATTGTTACACGCCTACTGGACTCTGCATTTGGCTGAATGTCAGGGAAACAGCTCTGAGCTAAAGCGCTGCTGAGTTGAAAATGTTTGACTTGACAACACAAAGAGGAAAAAATAATTAAAGTGACCATTTCTTATAATAATCGTATTAACAAGACTTTTATTTGTCCAGATCTTCCACATCATTATGGCTCTAAGGAGAAGGAGGTTCAGACGAGCCATCAGCCTTGTAACGAAGAGACGAACTGTAGTTTGGACCAAGAGAGACCAGAACCTCGGCAGGTGATGAAGGAACAAGAAGAACCTGAATTCCTGCAGGTGAACATTAAACTGGAGGAACCAAAACTTCTGCAGTTAAAAGAGGAACAGTTTGAAACTGGAATCAGTCAGTTTGAAGAGCCGCTTGTTCTGAATCAGCAGACTGATACGCTAATGATGAAGGAAGGAGACCATGGAGAACCAGAACCTGGTGAGGACCAGCTCCCCTCTCAGAACGCTCCTGAAGCTGAGAACCTAAACCGGAAAGAGAACCTTGATAAAGACTCAGGATTGATAGAAGAAGTGTTGAAACAAAATAACAGAGATGAAACCAAACTAAAGAGAAACAAAGTTGAGAAAAGAGCTTTTTGTAAAATCTGTGGTAAAAGTTTCAGTCCGTGTTATTTATATGATCACATAAGAACTCACACAGGTGAGAAGCGTTTCTCGTGCAAGACCTGTGGAAAGCGTTTCATTCAAAGCGGTCAGTTGACTGGTCACATGAGAACTCACACAGGTGAGAAACCTTTCCCATGTCAGATGTGTGGGAAGCGTTTTAATCAAAAGAATAATTTGGTTACTCACATGAGAATCCACTCAGCTGGAAAAAACCTTCCCTGTGAAATATGTGGTAAACATTTCTCTCGCAGTGATTTGTTAGCCTCTCACATGACAACCCATATGAGTGCGAAACCATTTTCTTGTCAGACCTGCGGAAAAGCTTTCAGTCAGAAGATTCATTTAACACGACACACAAGAACTCACACTGGTGAGAAACCTTTTGAGTGTCAGATTTGTGGAAAAGGTTTCATCCAAAAAGAGAATTTAATTACTCACACAAGAACCCACACAGGTGAGAAACCTTTCTCCTGTCAGACATGTGGAAAAAGTTTCAGTGACAGAAGTAATTTAAAACATCACATGAAAACTCACACAGCTGAGAAACGCTTCCCGTGTGAAATTTGTGGTCAGTTTTTCTCTCGCAGCAGTAAATTAACTCTTCACATGTGCACTCATATAGATGAGAAGCCTTTAACAAGTCAACCCACTGGACAGGGTTTCAGTGATGTAAGTCATTTCAAGCCCAACATGAGTGCTCAAACAGGTGAGGAGGTGTAATAGGGTAGTTCACGCGTGACGTAACGCGTGACGTCCGCGCTACTTCCGGGTCCCGCTGGTAGGCAAAAACAGAGCTGCTCTCGTCTACAACATGACAAAACGGGTGATTTAGAGCGTACTTTTAGTTCGTTTATTTTTGTAATCTAAGCAATGCCTACGACTTGTTGTGCTCCCGGTTGCACACAGAGGCATTCCAAATCGTTGGATGTACGTTTCTGTCGTTTACCGAAGGAGGAAGGACGCAGAAAGAATTGGATATTTTCAATGAAAAGAGCGCAGGCAGATGGACTGGGGGAGCGATCATACTACGACAGAATTTGCAGTCTACACTTCATCTCCGGTAAATACAACTTTATTCTGCTCTAGTCATTGTTCTGCTTAAATAGCGGCGGAGGGGAGGTGATGATCGCTACACGGGCCGCAGAAGCGGCTGCTACAGCAGCAGCAGCCATTGTCTGAAGCAGCAGCAGCAGCAGCGGCTTCTCCGGCCCGAGTAGTGTTTACGCAGCAGCGGCTACAGCTTACTTACTGCTGCTTACTTACTGCAGTAAGTAAGTAAGCTGCTAGCAGCAGCTTACTTACTGCTGCTTACTTACTGCTGCTAGCAGTAAGTAAGCTGCTGCTAGCAGCAGTAGCAGCAGCAGTAGCAGCAGTAAGCTGCTGCTGCTAGTACTTCTGTGTTTACGCTGCAATGTCGCCGACACCGCCACCCATTTTAACAAGACAAAAACACCTAAATAATCCGTAGTGAAAAAAATTTTTTTTTAACCTACCGGGCCTCTGCTGAGACGCGGTCTGTGTCCGACGCCGCTTTGTGCTGTTGCACAAACATGTCTGAACATCCATCCATCCATTTTCTGACCTCTTAATCCCTCATGGCGTCGCGGGCGTTGCTGGAGCCTTTTTCCTGATATAAAATAATTGTAGCCGTCCAGTGGTTTCAGGGGCTTTCGTGCTCTCTTGTCCGTACTGGCCTGCGTGTTTATAAAGCAGCTGTGTCGCGGTACGAAACCCCTGGCCAGCATTTCACAGACTCGCTCCGTCCCTTCAGGCTTTTGCTGTGTGGATCTGGCAATCTGATACCATCAACCATCAACTTACTCTTAAAACGATCTTGTAGTACGTTATCTAAAGAAGAAAAATACGTGGAGAACTCGTCAGTTTCTCTGTTTGCGTTGCCATTGTGTTCGTCTTTTGCCTACCGGTCCGGCGCGCATGCGCGAAAAACCCGCATCAGAACAATAACAATGAACTGGTCTATTCTTTAAATGTGGCAACACTGAAATATTTGAGCAGTTCCAGTTGACAAACTTTATCATCATTAATCTGAAGGCCTAACATTCGAATGTTGGAGGTTCATTTATGAACGAATGATTGATTTATTTTAGACAATCCACCAAAATATTAAATTTAATGCTTACAGAAAGAATTAAATTATAATACAAAGGGTTCCCACCCCCACCTCGCGGGTCCCCAGGCTTTACACTCCCACCATAGTAATCGCTATGTCTGAAAATGTATGAAGAAATAAACTTTTTTTAATCATATCCCTTGTCCTTCCTTTAATTCTTAACATAAATAATCTTCCTGGTTCCTGCTTATGAGTTTATAATATTCCAAAGTCAATATTTTGCACTAATGCCCCTTGCACAATCAATTCTGCACATACAAATGGTTTTAAAAATACTCACCTGTACACTGCGACTTCTCCTGCATTGTTTACTTTTAAATCACTGCTGCACCTTATACTGTAATTTAATTTTACTGCAATTTACAAGCTGTATGCAACGACATTTTGTTCTGTACGCACTCTGTGCATACAAAATGACAAATAAAGTTGTCTAAGTCTTAAGCCAATAAATCAGTATACATATAAACATACATATGCACATTAAATTATTGCATTTTTATCACAGTGTGTTGATAAATTGCAACAAAACTGGATATTTGTCAGTGATCTATCACAAAGGAGAGAAAATACAAATAGATAAAAAAACATGTAAAATCTGAAATATAAAGTGCATAATCCTAGTAGCAGGTTAGCATATTAGCAGCTTTTAGCAGAAAGCTGTGCATCATTAACATGGTTCTGTTGTGTTTATTCATGGCGTGTGAGGAATCCTGACAGCATGCAGAGCCATGTTCCTGCAGAAAATTTTATGCTCAAAATTTGCATAAACCAACACATTCCTGCCTTCATACTTTGTACCTTGTGCTGACTTATGGCATTGATTGTGAAGAATTGATAGTATTTCCTCACAACCTTGTCCTATCTGACCATTTTTTAATAACCTTTGAGTTCTCCACCCCCAAAAGAAGGTTTCACTATAGTAGATCTTTATCGGACAACGCTGCATCAAACTTTAAAGAGTTTGTCCCCCTTTTAATTTCCTCAGTATCAATGAAATGCCCTGCAGATGGCAGCAATGATGTTTCTTCCCATTCACAAATAGACGCTTTTGTTGACGATGTCACTTCCTCGTTGCATTTTGCATTAGACAATGTAGCTCCCTTGAAAAAGAAGGTGATTATTAATTCAGAGCTGCATTCTTTGAAGCACAATGTTAGGAAATTGGAGAGAAAATGGCGCTCTACACACGATGTGGAATCCTACCTAATCTGTAAAAACAGTCTATTGTTGTATAAAAGACCCTTCGCAGAGTTAGAGCAGCATATCTTTCATCATTAATTGAGGAGAATTAAAATAATCCTAGTTTTCTCTTCGGTACAGTTGCCAAACTTACACAGAGTCATAGCTCCGTTGATCCATCCATTCCCTTAGCTCTTAGTAGTAATGACTTTATGGGATTCTTCATAAATAAAATTGATTCCATCAAAAATAAAATAATTGTCATCCTCTCCAACATGATTACCTCGTCCTCAGTAAGTGAGGCAGCGTTGGAGGAATCTTTAGAACCTGCACAGTGTCTGAACTGTTTAGAAGCAGTAGAGCTTTCTGAGCTATCTAAAATATTAGCTTCATCTAAACCTTCTACCTGCATGTTAGACCCAATCCCAACCAAGTTGTTTAAGGAGATATTCCCTCTGATCATTGGCACTATTTTAGACATGATTAATCTATCCTTAGTAAATGGATATGTACCACAGGCTTTTAAAGTAGCTGTTATTAAACCTTTACTTAAGAAACCATCTCTTGATCAAGATGAGTTAGTAAATTACAGACCTATATCTAATCTTCTTTTCTTATCTAAAATTCTTGAGAAAGTAGTTGCTGATGAACATTTACAAAGTAATGACCTACTTAAGGCGTTTCAGTCAGGCTTCAGAGCTCATCATAGCACTGAAACAGCTCTGGTGAAGGTCACTAATGATATTCTCATGGCCTCAGATAATGGACTTGTGTCTGTACTTATCCTGTTAGATCTCAGTGCTGCATTTGACACAGTTGATCACAATATTCTCCTAAAAAGATTTGACTAAAATGTTTTTACTATAATTATAAAACACTACATCAATGTTGTTTTTAAACAGTTGAAATAAAGTTGTCTTCTCCTCTCCTCTCCCTCACCCCCTCTGTCAGCATCCAACGCTCTGACTCTGGTCACTATGGTAACGTTTAAATATGCTGTCAAAGAAAGATACAGATACTCCAAAAAAAGAATAAAAAGTGCATGAATTTTAACTCATAACCATAACGCTAAGTCAATGGGAGCCCTGAGCTTGTTTCTCGGTCCCATCTGGGGGTAATGTCTTCAGAAAGTTCATCAAAGTGATGTTTAACTTTTCTGGCCCTGGTTGCTTCAAACTGCGTTTAACTTCCTTAAAACTCTGATGGCATTGTGGAGAAGAGTCGATGCTTTCAGAATATCCGCGTCTGGAGCTGTGAAGCAGTGTTTATGCACTCAAGAATCTCGGTTTGCATGTTGACCAAAAAAATGAAAGAAATTTTACTTCGCCACTTCCTCAGGGGCGTAGCCATAATATTTTTAACGGGGTGGCCAACATGGGGCACAAAGCTAGCGAGGGGTGGCCAATAGAAAACCCTTTACAAACATATATACTATACTATATACAGTACACAACGTAACCCCTTCTTGCTAACACTTAACAGGAATAAGTAAGTTTAGAAAATAGCTGATGGTAATATGCCTGTATACATAAAATAATCGACTCAAATACTTGTTCACACAAATGTACTTTATTTAAAGTTCAAAAACAGACAGTCACAAAAAAACCACATCAAATTGTGGCATGAACCAATAAAAAAGTAATTTTCTTAAGTCTTGCAGTAACCAAGACATTTTTGCTGTTACAGTGCTTGCGTATGAAATATTTAACAAACAGGTTATGGATTTATCTTTCTTACATATGAACTATTAAATACACAAGTAAATCATTTATTTATCTTGCACATCGTTAGCCTCATTGTATAATTGACCAAGTCATATTTGAAAGCTTTTGGAAAGCAAGGACAAAATATTATAGGAAGAAGCACATATTTCATGTAACAGCAATTTCAGGGAAAACAGGGAACAACAGTCATATTTTGACTACAAGGTTATACTGTATGTGTAAGAAACAGTTATACCTTTACTTAGTCTGAAACAAAAATAATTACTTTTACAAAAATAACTTCCCAACAAATAGTATCCAACTCTGGTTACCAGACTCAGTTCAAGCCATTTATATGTGTTGTACCAGTCTTTAGAAAAGCATCTTCTTCTGTCCCCTTGACAGGTTCGAGGGAAGATTTTTATTTGTGGCTGCTTGGGCCGTTCTAGTCTTGACTGGGATATATCTATAATGAAACAGGAGCAAAAGTCTGTTATTCTAACAATAAAATGATGATGACAATAACAATAAATAATAATAATACCAGCCTCCCCATAGTTATGATCATTTATAGCTGTATTAATGGCCTATAGGCATTTCGATTCAGACAAATAAAACTAATATATACATATATATATATATATATATATATATATATATGTATATATACAACGCATAATTATTTGTTTTATTTTTTTAAGTGTATATATTTAAGTGAGTCCGTCACAATAAAAAACAAATACACTTAACAAAACATACAATTCTTCCGAGGATATTACTTATAGACAATTCATTAATTTCATTGGCTTAATTGTTTATTAAGCCAATGTGTGACAAGTGAATTTCTCCACTGTGAGATCAATAAAGCCTATCTATCTATCTATCTATCTATCTATCTATCTATCTATCTATCTATCTATCTATCTATCTATCTATCTATCTATCTATCTATCTATCTATCTATCTATCTATCTATCTATCTATTATTCTTGGAATTTGCAAGACGGGTTTCTATCTTGCAAAACCTATTGTTTAGCTCAAGGTTCTGGGTTGTGGTCAGCGGCTTGCAGGCGATGACCGGAAGAACCAGTACAGTGGGCAGCCATAGAAGCAACCCCATATAGGGTAGAAGTATTGTTAAGGTGTAGAACTGATTGGGCAACAGTGTGTGTCATTCGCTCATGTAACGGTGTGTCATTCGCTCATGTAACTCTGTGAGACCCTCCACTTTGAAGTTAATAAAAAGAGCCTGCACAAGGAAGAAGATAGAGTTGTTGCTCGCAGGGGTTGGCTGGTGCAACTTCTCTCCTTTTGCAAAGGTAAAACTTCAATTCTGTTTCCTTGGCTAAGTTTTTGTTGCACTCTTAAGTCCTGCACATGACTCAACGGACCCGGGGAAGCAAGCGGCTTCAACAATTTGGGGGCTCGCCCGGGAGTCAGGGTGACAGGCTGAATTGGACATCGGACTGGGACGAACGGACGTGGGACACACGCTAGCCACAATAAAAAAGGTAAGCAGAACCTGTTTTATCGAATCTGCATTTTCGGCTTAGAAGAATATAGGCTAAATTATATGTGTCCCAAGTCCTTGTAGACCAAGTCTGTTAAATTAATTATTTGGAGTGCCTTGGAGCAGTTTTGAATAAGTGTGGTTCAGAGATGTATAAATAGAGTCTTGAGCGTGGCGGCTTGCTGTTGCTGGGTTAGAGGCCCGAGGACTGAGAAACCTCGAATTCTACATATAGATTGAGAGCAAGACCAGGCAAAATACACATTGTATGAATGCGGAGATTTAACAGGGGGTAACTCTGTGAAACTCCGATTACAGACGTATAGAGTTCTGACATAAAATGACAGAACTAAGAACAGAGTAGAAAATAATAAGTTGTGCGGGATAACACAACAAGAATAAGTCCTGTGCGTTCAAGAAATCTTTTTATAAGGAACCGTGACCTGCCATAAAACCAGGAAGACCGGAATGAGCCGTGAGCTGGAACACACACAACCAGCAAGACCGGACAGGGAATAAAGATTAAAAATAAATAAATAAATAAACCGCGAGCTGGACACACACAACCAGCAAGACCGGGATAATTTAGCGGAAAACAGTGTGAATGTTAAGAGTGTGACTGGGGAAGACGCCAAGAGCGAGCGATTCCCATTGCGGGTTTTAAGGCAACATAACATTGTGTAGTGATATACTATAAGTGAACAATATATACAGATTTTATAATGGAGGGTGAATTTGATAGGGAGACTCATGATGACGGGTGGGGACCCGATATTTTGTAGAAATCAGCAGCAGAACAGTTGGTGGTATTGCGGCAGGTGATTGAAACAGCTCAGGGTAAAAAGAAAAGAGGAAGATCCTGAAACAACTGCACATCTGGGCATCCTGTCGGTTTTCCAACAGTGAAAACCCTGGATCACCTCCTTGGCTCCCTATGTTCCTCCCCCTGACCCTCCGCATGTTACTCTATTTTATGATCGCAACAATTGTGAATGGTATCAGGACTGTTTTGTATCTGGGTTAGAAGGTGAAAATTGGACCATCACCTCCCAAAACATTTATGTAGCACCAGAAGGCGTTGTAGCGCAGGTGCTGCTTACAGAGGAACAGTTCCCATGGTTCCAAATGAGTGCAGACGGGGCACCGCATGTTTCACTAGCATTGCATCCAGGCCATCAGGCCAAAGAACTGGGAGGGGTGCTAAAATGCTCCCTGGCTCAAACTGATTATCAGCAGACCCACATTCCACAGGTGTCTTATTCACCATCGACCAAAACATACCGCATTTCCTGCCAGACAAGCGACACAGGTCGGTTGGAACATGTGCAGTTGGAAAGACATCATGGGCGTGAAAAAACAGACCACCCTTTAGCGGCAGCACTAATCGAGGACATGCCCCCAACTTTGTGGGCTTCTGGACCCACGGATGTGGGACTCATTGCATGTCCACCAATAACATTTGATCTAATCCAGACCCCTCCTGTGTGGGTGCATCAGTATCCTCACAAACCACAAGCAGAGGAGGGCATCACAGACACAATTCAGGGTCTTTGGGATTTTGGAGTGCTGGAGTGCTCACATTCACAGGACTGGAACACACCTATCCTACCTGTTGAGAAACGCGGTACAGGTAAATGGCGCATGGCACATGATTTAAGGGCAATTAATGACATTTTGGTAACTCCTACTGTACCAGTTCCTAACCCATATGTTGCACTTACTAATCTGAATCCTGACCATTGCTGGTTTACCTGCATTGATTTAGCAAACGCATTTTTCTGTTTACCATTAGCAGAAGAGTGTAGGAATATTTTCTCTTTCACCTTTAGAGGTGTTCGTTATCGTTACACACGTTTGCCACAGAGATTTTCACTTTCTCCTGGTATTTTTAACCAGGTACTGAAAGAAGTTTTGGCAGACTGCCCATTGCCACCAGGATCCACTCTGATTCAGTATGTAGATGACCTTCTCATTGCAGCCTCCTCAGTGGATGAGTGTTTGGAGGCAACTGGGGCAGTTCTCTTACATTTAGCAAAGAGGGGCTTTAAAGTCAGCAAAAACAAATTGCAATTGTGCAGAAGACAGGTTGAGTTTCTGGGCAGAGTGGTGTCTCAACAGGGGACTGACATGTCTCCTGCGCATACGTCTGCAGTCTTGTCTCATCCACAGCCAGTGACCGTGAAGGAGATGCTTTCATTTCTTGGTCTAACAGGTTATAGCAGAAAATATGTCCCAGGGTACACAGAGCTCACAGAACCTTTGAGGGCTATGGTTAAACAGCAGGGGATGAGAAACCTCAAAGCTCCATTGACATGGACTCCAGAAGCTGAATCAGCTTTTACAGAATTAAAAAACAGACTGGCAACAGCAGCTCACCTTGCAAACCCAGACTATCAAGCGCCATTTTACCTGGATGTTTCTGTAACAGCACACACAGCAAATGGTGTGCTGTTTCAAAAAAAGGGGGGAGTACGGATTGTACTAATGTACGTCAGCGTGATGCTAGACAACATAGAAAAAAGACATCATGAGTGCACTAGACATGCTGCAGGAGTAGCTAAGATAGTGCAAAAAACAGCTCATGTGGTGATGGGACACCCACTCAGGGTGTTAACATCACATGGGGTGGTTGCATATGTGAACTCTCAGGCATTTACACTCTCCCCATTAAGACAGCAAAAGCTGAGCAAGGTGCTGGAAGCACCTAACATCACCTTCACGCATCAAGGAATTAACATGGCAGAAACAATGACCACAGGAACTCCTCATGTGTGCGCAGAAAGAATAGAAATGCAGGAAAAAATCAGACCTGACTTACAAAGCACCTCACTTGTGGGTGCAAGAGACTTATACACAGATGGATGCTGTTTTAGGCATGACACGGAGGGGTTAAAGGCAGCATATGCGGTGGTGGAAGAAGAGAATGGAGTTTGGATCACTAGACAGGCAGAAAGGCTGACAGGGGCACAGTCGGCTCAGAGGGCAGAGGTGTTAGCAGTAACAGCAGCACTGAGATTGGGAGAAGGGCAGAAGGTGAACATTTACACAGACTCCGCTTATGCTACAGGTGCAGTGCATGTGGAAATGAAACAGTGGATGAGGACAGGTTTCAAAACAGCAGGACAGAAGCCCATAAAACATGAACAGGAAATGACAGATCTAGCAAAAGCTCTGCTCCTCCCAGAACAGGTGGCAGTCATAAAGTGCAAAGGTCATGACAGCAGTGACACTCAGGTGGCCAGAGGTAACCAGGCAGCAGACCAGGCAGCCAAACAGTGTGCAGGATATCAACTCAGGCTCATGGTGGTCTGCGCAGAACCTGAGTGGGAACCACAGCCTAGTCTGGAAGATACAATCAGATTACAAAAGGGGGCATCCCCAGAGGAAAAAACTATGTGGAAAGCTAGGGGAGGAACCAAGGACCAACAGGGTCTTTGGAGAAGTCCAGACAGACGTCCCATTTTACCTCCAGGCATAACAACATCTGCCCTGGAAGAAGCACATGGTGTAGGACACGCAGGTGTGGGCCAGATGATGAAACATCTAGAAAATTGGTGGCACCCCTTCCTGAAACAGAGGGTTGCACACTGGATAAACTCCTGTGAAATGTGCAAACAATACAACGTGAGGCCAGCATTGAAACCAGAACCAGGGAAGTTTCCTGTAGAACCAGTAGCAGGGAAAGAAATCATTATTGATTACACAGACATGGTGGAAAGAGCAAAGGGATACAGGTATCTACTGGTGTGTGTGGATGCATTCACTGGATGGCCAGAAGCATGGCCAACCAGGAAGGAAGACAGCAAAACGGTGGTAAAATGTTTAATCAATCATTACATTCCAAGACATGGTTTTCCCATGAAAATAAGATCAGACAATGGCACGCATTTCAAAAATCAAGAGCTACAGGAAGTTGAACGCGTGTTGGGGCTGAAACACTCTTTCGGCACAGTTTATCACCCTCAGTCACAGGGAAAAGTGGAAAGAATGAATCAAACGCTCAAAACCAAATTAGCAAAAATTTGTGCACGGACAAAAATGGATTGGGTTGACGCTTTACCATTAGCATTAATGTCAGTCAGAAGTTCTGTAATTCAGAGATGGGGACTGACACCACATGAGTTACACACAGGAAGACCTTTTCCAGGACCCCACACTAGGTTACCATGCCAACCAATGAATGAAACATCAATGTCCCGTCGTGGTTATTACAGTGCTCTCCACAGTCTTGTTTCAGCTTTCAAACAGGTCCCAAACGTGGTGGAAGGGGAGAGCAGCGAAACCAGTGCAGAACCAGAGTGGGTGCTCCTCAAAGTCATCAAAAGAAAGTGGTCAGAACCAAGGTGGACCGGTCCATACCAAGTCGTGGAAAGAACATCACATGCAGTCAGGCTTAAAGGCAAAGGCGACACCTGGTATCATTGGAGTCAGTGCGCAGCTGCAGAGGCACCTCAACGTTCTTTGGCCCAGGTCCAGGAGGACCTGAGGAACACACAAGGAGAGGGAAATGCAACTCCCACACCTACCATCCCACTAGGGGCAGAATAATCCCCGGGAGGAGGTGAAAGCTCTGAGGCCGTCTACCCTCAGAGCTGAAGAAAGAAGCTAGAAGAATCGACTCAACGCAAGGCAGAGGAAGAGGCGGAGGTGTTGGGAGTTTCCCTCACACCGGGGTGGTTGAGTCCCTCTCCCATTCCAGAAGACATCAGTATTTATAGCAATATTGATTACATGTGGTTGTTGTTATATTTCATGCATCTGCTCATTGGCAGTCTGCCTCATCTCCTCCACCATTGAGAAACAGCACCCTAGAGTTATGATGCCTTTGTTAGTCACAGCACCTGAGGAGGAGAACGAGGACACTGGGTTTGAGCTGATGCATGTATAAGATTTAAATTGAAGTATTACTGTTTTAGGAAAATGCGTGTTTTTTCTTTTACTGCTTATTGCCGTTACAAGACAAATAAGTATTTACAAAATGTGTCATAACAAAACCAGCAAATTCAGGGTTTTCTACTGCAATAGTTTATGGGTGAACTCTTAAAAGAGTTCAAAAGAGGGGATTGTGGAATGTATTAACTTTGATCCGTTTCTTACACTTTTATGAAGGTTTAACATGTGTTTATATGCTTTAATATGCTTTTAAGATAGCTGGCAGAAAGCTTCAAAACCGGGCCTGTTGGTAAAAGAATTTGGAATTCTTGGAATTTGCAAGACGGGTTTCTGTCTTGCACAACCTTTTGTTTAGCTCAAGGTTCTGGGTTGTGGTCAGCGGCTTGCAGGCGATGACCGGAAGAACCAGTACAGTGGGCAGCCATAGAAGCAACCCCATATAGGGTAGAAGTATTGTTAAGGTGTAGAACTGATTGGGCAACAGTGTGTGTCACTTCTCCCATGTTCCTGGGAGAAGTGAGTGAAAGTGAGGTAATAGATGTAGTTAAAAAATTTAAAAATAAGAAATCCAAAGATTGTAATGATATTGACATGGCTGTTGTGAAAGAGGTAATTTATAGTATTATTAAACCTCTCACCTACATTTGTAATAGATCATTTTTAACTGGAACCTTTCCTGATAAAATGAAGATAGCAAAGGTTTTTCCAGTTTATAAAAGTGGAGACAAGCAAATATTAACAAATTACAGGCCAATATCATTGCTACCACAATTTTCAAAAATTCTGGAAAAATTATTTATGAAAAGACTGGATTCCTTTCTCAATAAAAATAATATATTGAACGAGCACCAGTACGGCTTCAGGTACAACTGCTCCACAACTTTAGCTGTGATGGAGTTTGTGGAGCACATTGCAGCAGCAGTTGATCAGAAGCTTAATACCGTAGGTGTGTTTATTGACCTATGTAAGGCTTTTGACACTATTGACCACGCAAGACTATTGGGTAAATGTGAACTGTATGGCTTACGGGGAGTTGCATATCAGTGGTTAAAGAGTTACTTAGCTAATAGATTACAATATGTACAAATTAACAACACTAAGTCACAGACAGACATGGTAAAATGTGGTCTTCCTCAAGGCTCAGTCCTAGGACCTAAATTATTTATACTTTATTTAAACGATATTTTTGCAGTATCCAGTCTGTTAAAGTTTGTAATGTTTGCAGACGATACAAATTTCTTTTTTTCTGGAAAAAATATGGATGAAATAATAAAAACTGTAGAAAAAGGGTTAGCTGAGTTGAAGACATGGTTTGATTACAATAAGTTATTGTTAAATGAAGGAAAAACTAAATTCATGGTTTTCTCTGGTAATCGGAATTATAATAATGTAAAGTTATGCATAAATGGAGTAGAAATCGAAAGAGTTTATGAGACAAAATTTTTAGGGATTATCATAGATAATAAACTTAGTTGGAAGCCTCACATAGGATATATTAGAAATAAAGTTGCAAAAACTATTGGAATACTGTTTAAAATAAAAGACTTAATAAATGTTAAAGGCTTGCATGTTATATATTCCTCTTTGGTTATGCCTTATTTGTCTTATTGCTCAGAAATCTGGGGAAATGCAAGTAAAACAACTATTGATATATTAGTTAAGTTGCAAAAAAAAGCTATAAGGGTTATAAATAAGGTGGGATACCGTGAACCAACTGATAAACTCTTTATTCAAAGTAAAATATTAAAATTTAAAGATATTGTCTATACAAAAATTCTGGAAATAATGTATAAAGCATTGAATAAAAGTCTTCCTTCTGGTATTCAGAAATTATTTAAGTTAAGAGAAAATAAATATAATTTGCGAGGTTTGTTTATATTTGAATGTGCAAAAGAGAAAAGTCAGATAAAGTCTAGATGTGTTTCAGTTATTGGTGTGAAACTGTGGAATGAATTGAATGATGAATTTAAGTTATGTCCTTTCTTGGTGAACTTTAAAAGAGCTTTAAAATGTAAAATGATAAAATCTTACGCTGTTATGTAGATCTATATATGTACTATGTACTTGAATTTGAATTTGTAGAAATCCTGGTAGGTTGTAAGGTTAAAAAATAGGGTAGGCAAGAATAAGCTTTGCTTCGGCCTATTCCTTTTTTGGTAAACTGTGGGTTTGTCTATTGTTCTTTTCTTTTTTTTCTTTTGCTGTTACTTGTGTTTAATGTGGACAATTTACCAAAATAAATAAAGTGATTGATTGATTGATTGATTCGCTCATGTAACGGTGTGTCATTCGCTCATGTAACTCTGTGAGACCCTCCACTTTGAAGTTAATAAAAAGAGCCTGCACAAGGAAGAAGACAGAGTTGTTGCTCGCAGGGGTTGGCTGGTGCAACTTCTCTCCTTTTGCAAAGGTAAAACTTCAATTCTGTTTCCTTGGCTAAGTTTTTGTTGCACTCTTAAGTCCTGCACATGACTCAACGGACCCGGGGAAGCAAGCGGCTTCAACATATCTATCTATCTATCTATCTATCTATCTATCTATCTATCTATCTATCTATCTATCTATCTATCTATCTATCTATCTATCTATCTATCTATCTATCTATCTATCTATCTATCTATCTATCTATCTATCTATCTATCTATCTATCTATCATGCTGCTCTCTGTTCCTCTCCTCCATCCACCTCCTCTTTCTCCTCCTCCTCCTCCTCCCTCGTTCTCTGTTGCTCCCCTGTCATCTCTTTATCTCCTTCTGCTGTTATTTTCTTCTTAAAATAAGAAGACATGTCTGTGGACTTTCTCTTCATTGTCTGGAAATTGACAAACCATACACAAACACCAGCTAACAGCGGTAGCTACGTAACTCTTTGAAAACTTGTCAAAAAGACAACAAAAGCCGCTGTAACAGGAGCTGATACAGTTCATATATTCCCCCCTCTTCTTTTACAAACGAATGATTTGACTTATTTACTTACCGTTAGTCTTATTTGCTTTCTCCCTTCCTTTTATCACCGTTGAAGGCTGGCACACGCTGAGCCGTAGTTGTCTGAGAACGCAACAGCGGCTAGAAGGGAGGGGGAGGGAGAGGGAGGGCGGACGGGCGGGGGAGGGGGGAGCGGCAGGGTGAGCTACGGTGCGCAAGAAGGTCAAGAAGAGCGGCTGTGCATAATGGGATGAAATGCTAAACTGACGCTACTACCATTTACACTGGCGAGTGGGGTGGCCAGTGGGGTAGCCAGGACATCGCCTGGCCACCCCCTGGCCACGCCCCTGCACTTCCTTCACTACGCTCCTCACTGGCCAGGGATTTTTGGATGAAAGCTTTTATAATCTCACCATATCTGTGCCAAAAACGCTAAAAGCGCATCATGTGGAGATGACCAGCGATTGAGACAGAGGCGTTTTATTGTGAAAGTTCTGCTCTCTGCCGTGATTAACTCACCGGGGAGCGCCCATCGGTTTATACTGTGACCAGAAAAGTTGTTCAGGCTCTCTACTCTCATAGAACTGCTTCACTCCGAGGCTCAATCAGTCGGGAAATATTCCAGATGAGCATTTTCATCATCCCGCGCTTGTCACCTGTTGCTGAGACCGGCAGCTGCATCATTTTCAGTGTACAGCGCATGTTGGGGGGGGGGGGCACGACTGCTGGTCACCACCGAGAGAGAGAAAAGGAGATATAACCTAAGCGCCTGGGCTTCATCTACAATGAACTCACACATTATAAATAGTGATTATTAGTTGGGCTACGTGTAATTAACTCGCCTCCCTGGCTGTGTTCAGGTGGGGCTGAATCGCTGCCAACAGTTAAGTCAACTTCATCTCCTGGACAGTTTTAGTAACTTGGCTTTTCCTTGCTCTCTTTTTTCCTTTTCTTTTCACTTTGCCGCTCCACTTTTATGCTTATATGAAGCGCTCATGTTAACTTAGTAGTTAAAATGCTAAGTGCCAAGTGACCGAAGATGCCTTTGGTGGACGTTTGGTGATGATGAGTTTTACCCAAAATGCACTTGGAGAAATGATCGGCAATCCACTTGAACCATGAAGTTAAATATAAGAGTGAAAATAAAGCCAGTCATGCAGAAAAACATTTTATTCAATATTTTACACCCATTACATCACTAAAATCAGGCATTCTTTTACAGTTTGTGGAAACCATGACTGAGTCCTTACTGTGTAGCACTTATAAACTATTCTCCGCCACAGAAAAGTGTTTAACTGATGCACAAATATTTGTTCCACAGTCTTGTTGCAGTCAGTGAGATGAGGGTGTTGAATGATAATACCTGTCCAAGTTAATTGATTGTTGACCAAAAAAAAAAAAATCCAGTAAGGGGCCTGATGGTCTGGGGGCCCCAAGCGGCCGCTTAGTTCGCTTTTGCCTCGGGCCAGCCCTTTGGGACAACCTCAGAGAAGCATGGTAGTGTCACTTTTATGAAGACATTGCGCTGTTACTTTCATATTAAACAGATCACCATATTCTAAAACAGATACAAATGTTGCTGTGACAAGCTGATATTCACCTAGAAAGAAAAACATTTTTTTGTAAAGAATAAGCTAAGATTGAGTTTGAGTTTCTTCACAAGATTGTCAATATGTGGCTTGAAGGTAAGGGAGTCATCAAGCAAGACACCAGGGTGCTTGTATGTGTGAATCACCTCTATGATATTCCCTTGAAGAGTGGATACAGTGGGGGGTAGCTTGATGCACCTTCTTGGTTTTAGGAAATAACATTAATTTAGTCTTTCAAATACCTGGGTGTTCACGTCAATAATAAGCTGGACTGGACTCATAACACAGGCGCTCTGTATAAGAAGGGCCAGAGCCGCCTCCACCTCCTCAGGAGGCTGAGGTCCTTTGGAGTGAGCAGGCCTCTGCTAAAGACCTTCTATGACTCTGTGGTGGCCTCAGCCCTCCTCTACGCTGTCGTCTGCTGGGCTCCTGGCAGCACAGAGAGGGACAGAAAGAGGCTGAATAAGCTGGTGAGGAAGGCCACTTCTGTCCTGGGCTGCTCTCTGGACTCTGTGGAGGAAGTAGCTGAGAGGAGGGTGTTGTCCAAGCTCACATCCATCATGGACAACACCTTCCACCCCCTGCACCAGACTGTAGAGGAGCTGAGCAGCTCCTTTAGTGCCAGACTTAGACATCCTGTCTGTAAAAAGGAGCGCTACCGCAGGTCATTTATTCCTGCTGCTACCAGATTATACAATGCTGCACTGTAACTGTAACTATAACTGTAACTATAACCTTAATAACCAACGTGCAATAACTAATGTGCAATAATCTATTTAATACACTGTGCTATAAAGGGGGAGTGTTGGCCTAGTGGCAAGACCCTTAACCCCAGAACGCTTCCCGGGCGCCGCACATGGCAGCCCACTGCTCCCCAAGGGTGATGGGTTAAAAGCAGAGAACACATTTCGTTGCTTTGTACTTGTGACAGTGCAATGACAATAAAGTTGAACTCTATATTCTATTCTATTCTAACCTGTGCAATAATCCTGAAGAAGTGACTTCTGCTGCTATCACCAAGTGAATATATGTCAATACACACACACACACACACAGACACACACACACATATATATATATATATATATATATATATATATATATATATATATATATATATATATATATATATATATATATATATATATATATATATATATATATATATGTATGTGCATGTTCAATTGCACTAATATGGACTTTATAGAGCCACCGGCAGTCTGCTGAAACAGTGGCAGAAAAAAACATGATTTCGAGCCTCCACCAAGTTCACCCAAAAACAAAAAGAAGGAATGTGGTTGTAAACCTCCGTTCACTCTTCACAATTTACCGACAGAAAAGAAAGATCCAGACAGACGTAAAAGATGGACTAAAATTGTGAAAGACTGTGCTACAAACTCAACTGCCATTTTCAAAAAGTAGGGGTTTTCTGTGATCTGACGCTTGAAGAGTCCTATAAATGTGTTGCACAGCAAAAGGAACAAAATTACAAGGGATCCCAGAAAACTTTAGAGCGTCTGTACAGGGAGTCACAGGGGATCTTCCCAAGGAGTCAAAGAACCAGAGGAGACAAAACGCTTGTGCAAGCAATTTAAGACCTGAGTTTTGTCATAGACTGGGACCGAATCTTTTTGAACGAGTTCTGGAAGAGCCTGAAGACTTGTATATATAGATGGAGACTTCATCACTTTGCACAATTTCTGCAAATTATTGAGGTTCTCAGGTGTGACAAATGATTGATGTTCTGGCTGTGAAATATTTATGTTTATGTAACCTTTATTTATCCAGGTAGGTCTCATTGAGATTAAGAATCTCTTTTTCAAGAGAAACCTGGCCAAGAATGGCAGGAGCACTCAATTCCAATGAAAAACTACAGACATGTGAATACATTAAGGCAAATGGCAAGGCAAGGCAAGGCAAATTTATTTATATAGCACAATTCAGTACATGGACAATGCAAAGTGCTTTACATGATTAAAATATAGCAAATCAAAACAGAATAAAAGCAAGTAAGAATAAAATGTAGATAGAAATTAGAGCAAAAAAAGTGGTGATTCGGTTAACTAGAACAGTTGAAGGCAATCCTAAACAAATGTGTTTTCAATCTTGATTTAAAGGAACTCAGGTTTTCAGGATTTTTACAGTTTTCTGGAAGTTTGTTCCAGATCAGTGGAGCATAGGAACTAAATGCTGCTTCTCCTTGTTTAGTTCTAGTTCTAGGTATGCAGAGCAGGCTGGAGCCAGAAGACCTGAGTGGTCTGGATGGTTGATGCACTGATAACAAGTCTGTGATGTATTTAGGTGCTAATTCAGGGATTTATAGACTAACAGAAGGATTTTAAAGTCTATTCTCTGAGATCCAGGGAGCCAGTGGAAGGACTTCAGAACCGGGTCCATGTTCTCTACGTTCTTAGTCTTAGTGAGGACTTCAGAACCGGGTCCATGTTCTCTACGTTCTTAGTCTTAGTGAGGACTTCAGAACCGGGTCCATGTTCTCTACGTTCTTAGTCTTAGTGGAAGGACTTCAGAACCGGGTCCATGTTCTCTACGTTCTTAGTCTTAGTGAGGACTTCAGAACCGGGTCCATGTTCTCTACGTTCTTAGTCTTAGTGAGGACTTCAGAACCGGGTCCATGTTCTCTACGTTCTTAGTCTTAGTGAGGACTTCAGAACCGGGTCCATGTTCTCTACGTTCTTAGTCTTAGTGGAAGGACTTCAGAACCGGGTCCATGTTCTCTACGTTCTTAGTCTTAGTGAGGACTTCAGAACCGGGTCCATGTTCTCTACGTTCTTAGTCTTAGTGAGGACTTCAGAACCGGGTCCATGTTCTCTACGTTCTTAGTCTTAGTGAGGACTTCAGAACCGGGTCCATGTTCTCTACTTTCTTAGTCTTAGTGAGGACTTCAGAACCGGGTCCATGTTCTCTACGTTCTTAGTCTTAGTGAGGACTTCAGAACCGGGTCCATGTTCTGTACGTTCTTAGTCTTAGTGAGGAATTCAGAACCGGGTCCATGTTCTCTACTTTCTTAGTCTTAGTGAGGACTTCAGAACCGGGTCCATGTTCTCTACGTTCTTAGTCTTAGTGAGGACTTCAGAACCGGGTCCATGTTCTCTACGTTCTTAGTCTTAGTGAGGACTTCAGAACCGGGTCCATGTTCTCTACGTTCTTAGTCTTAGTGAGGACTTCAGAACCGGGTCCATGTTCTCTACGTTCTTAGTCTTAGTGAGGAATTCAGAACCGGGTCCATGTTCTCTACGTTCTTAGTCTTAGTGAGGACTTCAGAACCGGGTCCATGTTCTCTACGTTCTTAGTCTTAGTGAGGAATTCAGAACCGGGTCCATGTTCTCTACTTTCTTAGTCTTAGTGAGGACTTCAGAACCGGGTCCATGTTCTCTACGTTCTTAGTCTTAGTGAGGACTTCAGAACCGGGTCCATGTTCTCTACGTTCTTAGTCTTAGTGAGGAATTCAGAACCGGGTCCATGTTCTCTACTTTCTTAGTCTTAGTGAGGACTTCAGAACCGGGTCCATGTTCTCTACGTTCTTAGTCTTAGTGAGGACTTCAGAACCGGGTCCATGTTCTCTACGTTCTTAGTCTTAGTGAGGACTTCAGAACCGGGTCCATGTTCTCTACGTTCTTAGTCTTAGTGAGGACTTCAGAACCGGGTCCATGTTCTCTACTTTCTTAGTCTTAGTGAGGACGCGGGCAGCAGCGTTCTGGATCAGCTGCAGCTGTCTGATCCACTTTTTAGGCAGACCTGTGAAAACACCGTTGCAGTGATCAGTTCTACTAAAGATAAACATGGATTAGTTTTTCCAGATCCTTCTGAGACATTAGTCCTTTAACCTTGGAAATGTTCCTCAGGTGATAGAAAGCCGACCTTGTAATTGTCTTTAGATGGAGGTTCAGGTCTGAGTCCATCACTACTCCCAGATTTCGGGCCTGATCAGTGGTTCCTAGCTGAAGCAGCTGAAGCTGTGAGCTAACTCTGGATCTCTCCTCTATTGGTCCAAAAATTATTACTTCTGTTTTGTTTTTATTCAACTGAAGAACATTTTGGCACATCCAGGCATTGATTTCTTCTAGGCATTTACTCAGTGCCTGAACTGCTTTATAGTCACCTGGTGACATGGTGATGTAGAGCTGTGTGTCGTCTGCATAGTTATGGTAGCTGATGTTGTTGTTTTTTATCATCTGAGCTAGAGGGAGCATGTAGATGTTGAAAAGGAGGAACCCAGAATGGACCCTTGGGTAACCCCACATGTGATTTTTGTCATCTCTGATGTAAAATTACCTACTGATACAAAAAAGTCCTTTAAGTAGGATTTAAACCAGTGGAGAGCTGTAGCAGAGAGGCCGACCCAGTTTTCCAGACGGTCTAACAGAATGGAGTGATCAACAGTATCAATGCTGCACTGAGGTCCAACAGAACCAGCACTGTGGTTCTTCCACAGTCAGTATTTATATGGATGTCATTAAACACCTTGATAAGGGCGGTCTCTGTACTGTGGTGAGGAAACCTGACTGGAAAACGTCAAAGCGGCTGGTCGTTGTTAAGAAGGTGTTTAATTGTTGAAACTCAGCTTTTTCAATAATCTACTGATAAAGGAGGTTTGAGATGGGCCTGTAGTTCTGGAGTAGTAGTTTGTCTAAATTGTTCTTTTTCAGCAGTGGTTTGATAATTGCTGTTTTTAGGGACTGGGGGAAAACACCTGACAGAAGGGATGCATTTATTATCTGAGTCAAATCAGACGCTATGACAGGCAGAACGTTCTTAAAGAACGCTGTGGGGAGAACATCAAGGAAGCAGGAGGAGGAACTTAGCTGCTGAATGATCTCCTCTAAGCTTTTGTGGTTTATTTGGCTGAATTGGGACATTTTGTCAGGATAGGTTCCTGCTGGATACAGCTTTGGTTCTAGAGTTGGTGTGGATGTACAAAATGATCCTCTAATTTTTAGGATTTTCTCAGTAAAGAAGTTAGCAAATTCATTGCAGGCCCTGGTGGAGTGGAGTTCAGAAGTCACTGACACAGGAAGATTTGTTAACCTGTCGACTGGCAAATAAGACACGAGCATTATTAATGTTCTTGTTGATGATCTCAGAGAAGAAAGATTCTCTTGCATTTTTCAGTTGTAAGTTATATCTGTAAAGTCTCTCTTTATAGATGTCATAGTGAACCTGGAGTCTGTTCTTTCTCCACCTGCGTTCAGCTTTTCGACATTCCCTTTTTTCACCTCTAACTGCTGGAGCATTTCTCCAAGGAGAGAAGATGCAATTAAAGATGCAAGTTTGGCAGAATACGATACAAAATTAGACAAAACATCTACAAACAGATGCCTTATTAATAAACTGTTTTAAAAAATCCCTTAAATACATTAACAGAGACCAAATCCTTCAGCTTCAAGTTCCTCTGTGAACCTTAGGTACATTTAGTTAAATCAACCCATTCGAATGCAGAGAATAACCTTCTGAATATTTTCTATTAACAAGCGAGAGAAGAGGGAAGTTATCCCAAGATGGTTTTGTAAATGAAATTATACCAGTGAGTAAATCTACTCATGGGAATGATCAAATTAGTTATAGTATGTTAAATAATCTTAGTGATGTGAGTAAATAAATATTGTTAGAATTATATAATAACTTGAGTTATATTTACCCCCTAGTAAATAGGGCAGATGGTCATAAATATTCTTGCTTTCCCTCTCTACAGCGTTCCAGCTCATGAGGCTATTTTCATTGTACAGATCAGTTATCAGCTGATCGCTGCGCGGGTGGCTCCGCTGTCTGAAATTATTCCGGTGTTGGCGACACTGATGACGTAGACCTAGTTATATTTAATTACAAATATAATTTTTTCCCCCCGGCTCTCTGGTAAAACACTCGTCAACAGAGAGGTTTGAGCTAAAACCGAAACTGAAGGGGGTGTAATGGTTCTCCAACGACAGCGCTAATGGGGCATTTACATCTGAAAAGGGATTCATGAGTTGTGAAGTACTGTCGGAAGCTGACGAAAATTCTCGTATCTCTGGGACTTCTAGTGTTAACTAACCTGAATTATTTTTTTGTCAAGCCATGTGTAGATATTAATACTGGGCCGGCTCCCGCTTATCTTTGAAGGCCCATCTTACCCCGGTTTAAGATTTGACAGTAAAGGAGAAACAATGATCAGAGGCAAACATTTAAAATATGCATATTTAATTCATTTGGAATTCCAAAAGGAGACAAAACTTACAAGCTCATTGTTACCCACGTCCTTCTGCCAGGTGTTGCAATTTTGTCTAATCAAAGGTTCGCAAAGACATCCTTTTATCACACCAGCAAACCCCTCCCGATTAGGCTGAGGGTCTGCGGAGGCAGACCCCGTGGGTCCAAGCGTGATCTACCCTCGAGGTTCCCATGCAGTACGCCTAATTTACTACTCAAACTGTCTTATCAGGGGTCAAGCCAAATGACCTCACAGCCATAAACCAACTCTCAACACATCCTGCAAGCTGCGTGTTTACTTTGCCCTGAAAGGGGAAGACACAGTTTAGAGGCCTGAGGAGTTCCTTTTATTATTCTCCATACAACTGCCTGATTAATATAACAACTAAGATATTTTCCTCAACAATTTCCTCTGTTTGATCTTTTTATAAAGATCAAATCAATAACTGAGCTAGAACTAAATTAATTTCTTGAACCCCTCAAACAAAGCGCAAATGATGAGATGGAATTGGTCTAAACCACTCTCCCCTCTGTTGATGATTAAGAAAGCAATACCAGAACAGAAACCTACCACCCAAATGAAATACTAGACATACTTTTTTACACCAAATTAAGTTCAAATTATTCCCTTAAAAGTAAGATATCTCAACCTATAAACTGAAAAGCTACTTAGCTATTTGAATCCTAAAATATGCTAGGACCAAATAAAAGAAAGCACCTTCATCAGTGATGTGTTATCCCATTATATATGTGCAACTACCAAGAAACTGCTAATCTTATACCCGAAGAGGGGTTCTTATTTCCCAAATTGAAAGATTTCCTACTAAATGTATGCTCCACCATATAATGACTGAATATGACTATAGGAGTCTTAAACCAGATTAACAGGGATGTCCTTTTAGAAATGAATATAACCTGTGAGAGTACTACAATCCGATCAAACCACAGAATAAAGACCAAATTATCATGCAATTCGCAACCAAGATCCTAACATTACTGGTATATAAGATCTTAGGAATATTGAACTTATAAGACACATTCAGTGATTACAAAATGCCTGTTTTTTTTTTTACAATGTGTTCAGTTGTTGTCATAATGTCGTCTTCTTTCTCTTAGATGTCTCATTCTTTCTCTTAAAAAATAATGTGTTATAGAGTAATTTGTCCCAACCGCGATCTCCATACAGCTGCATCTTAATCATTTTATTTTAAAATAAAAACAAAGTAAAAATCCTGCTGCCTCTCCAGACTGGCATCTGCGCTTCACGCTGCCCTGTTACCGGCCTGGTACAGGTGGGCGGTAGTTGAAAGCCCCTCTTAGGCAGGGGTCATGACCCAAAAGCTGCTCTGGTGATGTTTCTTTGAACCCTCTCTGTGTCTGGCACGCATCGGCTCCGCATCTGGTTAGGCCCCCCAAATCTGGCTCCAACCTCATTCTGTTGATGACCTTAGGGCACATTCAGTGGATGTCTGGGGGTGGTACACCTCCCTCACATTCCTTGGGATCTTCCGATATCCTGGTTTATGTCTCCAATACAATCTCTAACTACAAGACAATCTTTACTTGTCAAATTTTGTGAGTTACCTGTGAATCCTGGCGGTCGACGTCGCACCCCCAAAAACTCCTTCCAGTCATAGAGAATGTATCCTGTAGTGAAATTAACGGAACACTCCGATTTGACATCCCAGCAAGAAACAAACATCAAAACTTTACTCCATGTTAATTTAGTCTGTGCACAGATTTTAGCCAATTGTTTTTTCAGATTCTAATTAATCCTTACCACCTTCCATTGTCCATCTTCATCCTGTCAGGAAACCTACGCCTAGAAATGTAATAGTTAATGAGACATTTTATCATAGTTTCTCTATCCTCTCCTTTCACAGGCCTCTGGTCGTCCTGTAAAAGCATCCACGCACACAAACAAATACTTAAAAAACCTCTGATGAGGATCACCTTGTCTGTGGAATCAAAAATTATTTAATTTTGGTTTGCAATCAAAGTACATTTTATCCTGTAACGATGTCGGAATCTCCTTTGGATTAACCACACATCATACCACTTTTCACAAAACATACAGTGGTGACATACAGTTCTAACTGTATGTCACCACTCCATTCAATTCTGTAACCTCTACTTAACCCCAGATGTCCTACTCTGTATGCTTCAGAAAAAAGTTCCTGTTTTAATCCTGGAGGTAACACAATCCTCCATCAGGTCATTTCCAGCACCCTTCCTACTCTAACGCTCCTCTGAAGCTGCTCTGCTCCACCTTCACTCTTCCTGTAATCAATTCCTCTCTCAGTTCCCCTTCAATAGATACCATCCTCATGTCAAAGATCCTGCACTCACCCTTTAACATCATTTGACATGCACTGTTTTTTTTCAACACATACTGAATCCATATACACATTCACTTATCTTTCTATCAACTTGTTACAAATCGTGATCCTGTTAGTTCCAACACGATGTATGCGGCTTTCAATCCTTAACTGTCCTGTCTGAAATAACAACCATCCATCTTTCTAAACTATTACCTCACCTGGGGGCCTTCAATAGAACTAGCTTTCAATTCTGGTCTCACCTTTTCCATCCTAGACACCAGCTGCTCACACTAATAAAATCAGACTTATCTACATTATGTTGCAGCAGTTCTTTCTTCTGGCCCGGGTCAAAAATGAAATTAAATAAGAAGAAAAGGCTTCCGCTGCAGGGTATCTGCCTTCTTGTAAAATGTGTGATAAGCATTTCACGGCAAAACAGTGTCACATTCACATGAAGAGTCACAATGGAGAGAAACAATATTCCTGTAAAATCTGTGGGAAAAGCTTCAGTTTTAAAAGCACTGAATAACCACATGAGTACCCACACGGATCAGAACCACTGCTTATGCAGAATATGTAGTAAAAAGTTTAACCCAAGTTATCCGGCTGATCACATAAAAACTCACACTGGGGAGAGACCTTTAGTTTGTCAGACTTGTGTGAAAAGCTTCATTAAGAGCAATGAGTTAAACGTTCACCTGAGGAGTCACACCCGTGAGAAGCTGTTTTCATGTCTGACCTGCAGGAAGAGTTTCAGTCAGAAAACCAACTTGATCTGTCACCTGACAGCCCATTTGGAGGTGAAGCCTTACCTGTGTCAGACCTGTGGGAAAGGGTTCAACCAGGGGGAACCATTTAACTGTTCACATGAGGACCCACACAGGGAACAAATGCTATCTATGCAAGGCCTGTGGCAAATATTTCCTCCACAGCGATCAGCTGACTCCTCACAGAAAACCCCACAGAGCTGAGAAACTGTTTCCATGTCAGATGTGTGGAAAAGGGTTCGATAAGAAGTTTGTTCAGACGTAGCCTGGGAGCAACGCGACGCCTCCTCGTATAGCAGAGAGTTGTGGTCTGGATGAGGAGGTGTGATCTTCTAAATCCTGCTAAACACTGAGAAACAAATCCACTGACCTGCAGCAGGTTAGTGACACAAATCTGTATCTGGATGAAATATAAAGTCAATAAATAAAACAAAAATGAGTTTGACATAAAATATAAAATGCAGCTCATTCTTCAGTTGCTGAGGCTAAAAGCTGCACTGCTTCTGGTTCTGATCTCGGTGTTTCTGCAAGGATGCAGCAGGATTATGTAAAATTTTCTGTCAGATTCAGGAGGAGCTCAGGATTTCCCTCTAGAAACAGTGAAGTTTTTCCACTTTAGTTGAAGGATTGCAGGAGGACAGGAATATTCAGGATCTTAGCTTCTGTTGGAGGAACATTTGAGAACTTTTGTGCAAGAAAAATATCAGCTGCTTTCACCAAATGAGCAGATAATACATATTTTGAGCTTTTTCTGACTCTCGTAAATGTAGGAAGCAGTTATACCAATATATGTACTTTTGAATACATATCATCCAGAGAAGACAGATCATCCCCTATTACCATCTAATGTAGAACAGATTACTGGGTCAATGTGAGCTTCTGTGCTTCCTGTGTCTCTGCTCTGTCTTCTCTAACCCCCAGTCGGTCGAGGCAGACCTTCTGCTGGAGGTTTTCCTTCCCGTTAATGGGGAGTTTTTCTTCCCACTGTTGCTTCATGCATGCTCAGTATGAGGGATTGCAGCAAAGCCATGTACAATGCAAACAACTCTCCCTGTAGCTCTACGCTTCTTCAGGAGTGAATACTGCTTGTCGGGACTTTGAAGCAATCAACTGGTTCCCTTATATAGAAAGGTTTCTGACCAATCTGTATAATATGATTGATGTAGACTTTGTAAAGAGCCTCGAGATGACATGTTTCATGAATTGGTGCTACATAAATAAAATTGAATTGAAATTGAATTGAATTAACTGACTGATCAATTGGATAAATTCTTGTGACATTCTGGTGAGCTGTGCCAAGTGTTGTGATGAAGTCTTCAGACATTTCTCCAAATGTCGGTTTAGAAATAAATCCTGTCAATGTTAGAAACTTCTCTTGAGCTTCTGCACAAACCCAACATTCCCGATCTTTCCAGAACTATCTTTTTTTTCCCAAGCATGGGGGACAATCCAGTTAATCGTGTTATCTATATAATGAGAAAGTGACAAAGAACCATTGCTTAAACCTCAAAAAGAAACCCACGATCAGCTTTCAGCCACCCCTCAGTGAGCAGTGGTCTCTGGCCACCCTTATAAAACATTTCTGGTTCCATCTCTGCAACAATCATCACAGTTTAGGTCATCTCTGCCTCCAGGTAGAGATGTGTATTTTATTTTACTTTTCTGCCACTTTTAACTTTTTAAACTTCAGAAGAAAACACAAAAAGATTAAAGCCACATGCTTTTATTTGGATAATTATCAGGTTACAGAAGAAGAGAAGTGTTTAAATAGGGAAACATAGTAGATTATGAAATTCTTGTGACCTAGAATGGTCGGATCCATTCAGCTACGGATCCAACCTCTCAAGTTACATTGGTAAGGATTGGTTTTTGTTTGCACCTGTGATGCCTTTTCAGTTTGTTCTGTAGTTCTTTCTATATCTCTTTCTGCAGGCATAGAAACACACTCCGAGGATGTTGTCTTGCATTCTCTTTTTCCTCTTCTCTTTTTGTCACCTTCTCTAACTGTTAACATTTTCCCTCATATTTCTCTTTTACCTTTCTTAATTCTTAATGCTACACTGCCAGCCAGGTGTTATGGGAATATTATTCTGAAGTCACCATGGCCTCACGCCAGGTCAAATGCTGCGTAGCTACTGTGCAGGATGTTGATTGTCTAGGATAGACTGTCTTTGTTTTGACTCATGGAGGCAAGGAGCAGCTTTGGCCGGCCTGGAGAAGTTATCTGGCCTCTGGTACCCCGAACGGACTCAAAGGAGAAGGAGGGGCTCCTGCTACCAGAACGTCTCTGGGATCCGAACCTTTCTTTCATGAGACGGTAAGAGGATTATTTTCCGGCAGTTTTATTTAAAACGCAATTGCTTCAAAACGCTTGCAAGCTTTCATTTGAAAAAATACTGCAAGAAATTTCAAAATAAGAGAGAAAAATCTGCAAAACTCATAACCTACAAGGTAGCATGTCCAAGTGGTGTGAGGCCATAGTGACTTCAGAATAATATTCCCATAACAACAGGACACTTTGAAATATTTTTCTAAAAATCTACATAGGTAAGTTTTTGAGAGGGACAGCCCCCATGGAGCATTGATATGCGCAGAGAAAAGAATGATGTAATATAACTCAAATTAAGCTAGGGATTCACTGATTCTTGGTTTCAGGCTGTTTTCCCAGTCTGGTCAGAAGCTCCCTGATCTTTCTACACATTTCTGGGTCTTTTTCTCTTTTTAAGGTCTTCTCCAGCTCTGTGATGCTGCTTTGTCGACTGTTGGATTCTACTTCAATCTCTGCTGCCTTCATGTGGAACTCAATAGACTTCACCTTCTCATTTCTGAGGAAGTATATATGTTTTGCATAACGGTTGTAAAGCATCTGTTGTTCTGCTGGATCTAGGTTGTCTCTCTTAAACAGCTCTTTGTAAACCCTGTCAGCTTTCTCTACTTCTACCTTTGCATATATGGATGCTAAAGTTATTTGATCTTGAAGAGAAAATCCAGGATCAGCATCCATCACTTCTTTCCAGAGACTGATTGCTTCATTGATTTCTCTTTCATCAGGTTTGTAGCCCTTAAAAAGGATTTTCTTTGCCAGAACCTCTGCAGCAGATCTTCTGTCTTGTGTTTGTCTCAGGGCTTCGTCTGCAGGTTCCTCAGCTGTATCTTGAGGTTTAAACCTTCTGTTCAGACGCAGTAATGGACTGATTCCACTGTAACCGCCTGCAGGCATCTCTTTCAGCTTTTCAGCCAACACTCGAACTTCACCCTGAATTAGTTCTCCATTTGCAGCTCTTGCCTCCAGATAAAGAGCAGCAATGCATAAGTTACCTGGATCTCGTTCTTTGGCAGATCTCAGGATCTCCAACTTCTCAGCGTTCAGTTTCTTTAGATTGTCTTTAAAGGCCTCTCCTCCTAATATAGCGCAGCTGCTCTGCCACTCCACCACATCTGGCTGCATCTGGATGGCTCTCTGGAAGAGCTCTGCAGCCTGCTGCTTCTTCTCTTTGTCGAACTTCATCAGGGTCCAGGCCTTCTCAGCACACACCTCTGGGTGGAGCTCCTCCTTCTTCTTCTGTAGAGCATCCACCTTTGACAGGTAGTCCTGACTCTTCTCATCTTCACCCTTCAGGTGGTGCAGCCAAGCCAGATTGCCAAAGTTCACCGTCAACCAGGGACCTTCATCAGCGTGTTTCTGCTGCTGGAAGGTCTTAGTGGCCTGGTTGAAGGAGCTCAGAGCCTCTTCAGTGGAGCCCAGCTTGTAGTGGATGAACCCCTGCAGGTTGTAAATGGGACCCAGCCAGAAGTTTCCCTCCTCTGTGCTGATGTCTTTCATTAAGTCCCTCAGATGGAGCAGTTTGGACCTGTGGGGTTCTACATCCCAGGTGAAGTGGCACTGAAGGGCTTTCAGTTTGGGCTCCAAAGTCTGTGAAGAGCTGTTGGGAAATCCATGTGAAAATCAAATTAACTAGTCATCAGAGAGCTGACATCATTTGTCCAGCAGCATTCAGAGGAATTAATTATTGCAGTGAAATACGAAGAAGATGGGAGGAAAAGCAAAAAGTGTTCAAGATGCTTTCATGAAAATGAAAAGCAGAGGTCAGGAGGTCAAGTCAGCTCGGTTTGACCCTGCTGTCTGGTAGGGCTGGAGGAACCCGGGCTGGCCCCTAAAAACTGCTCCTGAAACGTAAGCGAGCAGAACTGAGCGGTGAGCGGCCGGTCAGTGGAACTGGGCCTTAAAATCCCCACAGTAAACCTGTTCTTATCTCAAAGAGAACTGTGAATCACTTTAGTCAACAGGCCTTTCTTCATGATTTATGTCATTATAAGTGGAAGCGCTTTGTCTGTTTGATGCCATGAATCTTGCCTGGGATTATTTTTTAGAATGGTTTTAATCATTTTAATGACCAACATGCTCTATTTCACCCACTGAGTTATAGGTCTTTTAGTCCTGCTTCACCACTAAATTATCTTCTGTGCAGGAGAAATCTGGTTTTGAAGCTCCTGAAACCCAGCATTGACCTGCAGCCTTCACTCCTCCTGGATGAGTTTGGAGCCATAGAGGAATTTGCTGGCATTGAGTCATTGACTTTGCAGCAAAATTTGTTACTTCAAGGCAAAATCAACCAGAGGGATCATATTTCTCCAATTTTAGCTTCCCTTCATTGGCTTCCTGTTAAATCAAGAATAGAATTTAAAATTCTCCTTCTAACGTATAAAGCCCTTAATAATCAAGCTCCATCATATATCAGAGCTCTGATTACCCCGTATGTTCCTAACAGAGCACTTCGCTCTCAGACTGCAGGTCTGCTGGTGGTTCCTAGAGTCTCTAAAAGTAGAATGGGAGGCAGATCCTTTAGCTATCAGGCTCCTCTCCTGTGGAACCAACTCCCAGTTTTGGTCCGTGAGGCAGACACCCCGTCTACTTTTAAGACTAAACTTAAAACTTTCCTTTGTGACAAAGCTTCTAGTCAGAGTGGCTCATGTTACCCTGAGCTACCTCTATAGTTATGCTGCTATAGGCTTAGGCCGCTGGAGGACATCGGGGTCTATTTCTCTCACTCTGCTGAGTTCTCCTACTGCTCTCCAATCTGCATTGTTTGTTGTTATTTCAGCTTTTAACTTTTTGTTCTCTCTTTCTCTTCATAGAAGGTACACCTGGTCTGATGTTCTGTTAGCTGTGACATCATCAGGGGAGGCAGATCATCCACTATTACCATCTACCATAGAAAGTACTCCTGGGTCAATGTGAGCTTCTGAGCTTTCTGTGTCTCTGCTCTGTCTTCTCTAAGCCCCAGTGGGTGGAGGCAGATGAGCGTTCACACTGAGCCTGGTTCTGGTTCTGCTGGAGGTTCTCCTCCCTGTTAAAGGGGAGTTTTCCTCTCCACTGTCGCTTCATGCATGCTCAGTATGAGGGATTGCTGCAAAGCCATCAACAATGCAGACGACTGTCCACTGTGGCTCTACGCTCTTTCAGGAGGAGTGAATGCTGCTTGGAGAGACTTGATGCAACCTGCTGGGTTTCCTTAGAGACGAAACTTTCTCACCAACCTGGAGGATCTGATGGAGTCTGACTTTAGAAAAAGCCTTGAGATGATGTGAATTGAACTGAATAATAATAATAATAATAATAATAATAATAATAATAATAATAATAATAATAATAATAATAATAATAAACTAAAAGTGCTATTTAGAGAACCAAGAAAATAAAAATGAAAATGAGGTCCATACAAAAAAATAAAATAAATGTATAAGAACAAGGAGTGAAGATTTAGCCCTGAACTTACAGAAAGGAATCTTAGTGCGAAAAGTGTCAAAGTAGATGACAGCAAAGTTTTAAAACTATGAACACCAACTGTTGTTTCAGAGATAAATCTCCCTTTAACTCTTTGAAAAGGTCAAAGTAACACAGCAAGAGTTGAATATCTTCATCAAAATGTCAAATATTTCCCATTATTCCATCACTTGCCTCATGCTGCAGCTGTTTTATGTGCCAATCTCTGAAGGTTTGTGGATTTTGAAGCTTCTCCAGCGTCTCTGAGAGGTTCTCCTGGAAAGTTCTCAGTCTGAACTCAGACGCTGGGTTGGACCTGGTTATATGAAGTCAGGGAGACCAGTGGAGTGAAGTTTGACAAGAAGAAAAACCAGTTAAACCAGTCTGGGAGAGGCTGGGTTTAAGTTTCCTTTTGGTTTGACAGGAATAGAAACTTATCCAGAGAAACAGAATGTTGCAGGACGAGGTGGGTGTAGACTGCTGCACTTTCTGGCAGTTTGATCACAATAACACTAGAGGGCGCTCCCTTAAAGCAGGAGTAAATCATAGTTCAGACACTTATGGTAGGCCATTTTGACATTTATCAGCTTGAGTAAATATGTACTTCAGATATATTAAATGTGTCTCTGCTCTATCTTCTCTTAGCCCCAGTGGGTCGAGGCAGATGAGCGTTCACACTGAGCCTGGTTCTGGTTCTGCTGGAGGTTCTCCTCCCTGTTAATGGGGAGTTTTCCTCTCCACTGTCGCTTCATGCATGCTCAGTCTGGGAGAGGCTGGGTTTAAGTTTCCTTTTGGTTTGACCGGAATAGAAACTTATCCAGAGAAACAGAATGTTGCAGGACGAGGTGGGTGTAGACTGCTGCACCTTCTGGCAGTTTGACCACCAATCACACTAGAGGGTGTTCCCTATTAAAGCAGGAGTAAATCATAGTTCAGACACTTATGGTAGGCCATTTTGACATTTATCATCCATCCATCTATCCATCCTCTTCCACTTATACCGGGGGTAGCAGCTTCAGTAGGGAGGCCCAGACGTCCCTCTCCCCAGCCACTTGGGCCACTATTTAAAAAAGTAGCTAAAATTAATTTTCATCTACTGTCTATTTTCAACTCTGAGGACTGATGGCGGTGGTGCGGTCAGGTCCTTATTTTAAATCTGAAGGTCCATTGAAATTCTTTATGATGCTTTAATATCATAACTTGTTACAATGGTATGGGTAATAGCACCAGATAGGGTCGTTGCTGTCCCTGGTGAGACCCACCACTGTCATGTCGTCCCATCCTTAATGATGAGGTTCGTTTTGAACGAACGAGCGATAATTTTGTGACGCGGATAAAGAAGGCTATCTGTAGTTATATGGGGTGGATCGGGGGTCATAAACTCAAATATTTTCGGGGTCGGCTGACCCTTACAAGGATTCAGCATAAAATCATCTGTATCTTATTTCTAAATACATGAAGTGAAATATTGGACTTTTCATCATAGAACTAAACTGTTCTGTAAAGCGTTGTAAAACAACCTTAGCTGGAAATGAACCTGACAAAAAATATATCTGCAGTGTTTCGTTTGCTCTCAAATGATTTGTTTTAATCAGAATACCAGTTCAGGTTTCTATCTGACGCTCCAAGATTAGAGCAAGTTTTATTTTCTAACAGTGCCTCATTTGGGAACCATTATTGAGGAAATCATCAGTATGGTATTCTTGGTCTGGAGTGGTCCATGTGTACACTAAGATATCATGTTCCCATTTGCATCATACCGCATACCTATAAAAGGATTAAGGTTACCCCATATTGTTGGGATTCTGCTGAAATGAAGACGTGACTGTTAGTCCGGAATAAAGATCCCCCTGGTGGTCTCTAAGAGAAAGTGTTGTGTCTTGTCTCGTCTTTATCTCTTTTTCAAGGTTCGATCTTCTCCCACACCATCAATGTCCAAGCAAACGTTTCAGCTACACATATTTACTGAATAAAGAACATTTACACATTTGATTCCATTTTGTTCTGTTTTATTAGTTCATAATTCCTCCCAGACGTCAGCACAAGATTCAGTATGAAGTCAGGAGCCTGAAGGTCACTATCAACTCCCACAGAACTTCATTATCAGCATTTAGCACTAAACTGGAGAATTCCTGCTGAAAGCCAGCCGACTCCAGAACCTTCACTAACCCGCCTCAAGATGGAGGCAGCTCTAAACTGGACTAGAGCGGTTTTTAATGTAAAAATTAAAGTTGAAGGAACAAATTTATTCAGACACGGTTAGACCAGAAGCCTTTATTACTCTTCTAATTGTTAAAAGTAAACATTTTAATAACTTATATCAGTGTAAGACATTTATTCCTGACTCGGTTCTGATGGCTGAACGTTCAGAGTTGTAAAAAACTCCTTTATTTTTTCGCACATTTCCGTGTCTTCGTTTCTTTCCAGAGTCTTCTCCAGCTCTCTGATGCTATTCCGTCGGTACTTTGATTCTTCTGGAATCTTCGCTGCTTCCAGGTGGAACTCAATAGAGCTGCTTTTTTCATTATTGCTGAAGTATAAATGCTTTGCGTAGCGACAGAACAGCATCTGCCTTTCTGCTGGATCCAGATCTCTTTGGTCCAGCAGTTCTTTGTAAATCTGGTCAGCTTTGTCTTTGTCTTTCTTTGCATATACGTCTGCTAAATAAATCTTTTCTTTAAGGGAAGATTGAGGATAAGCAGCAATCACTTCCTCCCACAGACTGATTGCTCTGTCGATCCTCGTGGAATCAGGATTGCTTCGCTCAGAGAAGATCTTTTTGGTGTACCATTTTGCAGCAGATCTTTTTGTATAACGTGAATCAGGATTTCTCCTCAGGGCCTCCTTGACTATTTCAACAGCTTCGTCTGCAGATATGTGCTTTTTGAAAAGGGTCAGTAGTGGGTTGATGCCACTGAAGTTGTTCATGGGGCTTTCTAGAACCCTTTCAGCTAATTCTCTTGCTTCTTGCTTAATCGCAGCAGCCTGAGCTCCCAGATAAAGAGCAGCGACACACAAGTTTTCTGGATCTCGTTCTTTGGCAGATCTCAGCTCCTCTAACCTGTCAGCGTACAGCTTCTTTATCTCTGCTTCTAAGGTTTGTGCTCTTAATATGGCGCAGCTGCTCTGCCACTCCACCACATCTGGCTGCATCTGGATGGCTCTCTGGAAGAGCTCTGCAGCCTGCTGCTTCTTCTCTTTGTCGAACTTCATCAGGGTCCAGGCCTTCTCAGCACACACCTCTGGGTGGAGCTCCTCCTTCTTCTTCTGAAGAGCATCCACCTTTGACAGGTAGTCCTGACTCTTCTCATCTTCACCCATCAGGTGGTGCAGCCAAGCCAGATTGCCAAAGTTCACCATCAACCAGGGACTTTCATCAGCGTGTTTCTGCCGCTGGAAGGTCTCAGTGGCCTGGTTGAAGGAGCTCAGAGCCTCTTCAGGGGAGCCCAGCTGGTTCTGGATGAACCCCTGCAGGTTGTAAATGGGACCCAGCCAGAAGTTCCCCTCATCTGTGCCGACGTCCTTTAATCCGTACCTGAGGTAGATCAGGCTTTGCCGGCTGGCCTCCAGATCCCAGGTGAAGTGGCACTGCAGGGCTCTCAGTCCGGACTCAGTAGAACTGGTGGAAAATCATGTAAAGAAATAAAAAGTAATCAGATATATGATTTTAATCTGCTCTGTAACTCTCAGAGAAAATTAGCTAATTGTGATTAAAACGACAGCTGTGAAGGTATCAGGAAGGAGGGAGGAAATAAAAACCTGACACCAGATGCTCTGGTAAGAAAGATGGCCGAAATAATTACAGTTGGTTATTTATTAGCTTTTAAACCTGTTACACATTGATTGAAAAATACGTCTAAAAAAAAAACGTATGTTTTGTGGAGAAAAGGTTTGAAAACATCGAAGATCAACTGTTGTTTAGAAGATAAAATCTTTTTCTTTAAAATTTTCACTTATGCACAAGTTTTTTTAAACTACTGAAAACAGAATGAGATGATGTGGCTGAAGAGAAAGATTTAAAGTAACACAGTAAGAGTTGAATATCTTCATCAAAATGTCAAATATTTCCCATTATTCCATCACTTGCCTCATGCTGCAGCAGTTTTCTGTGCCAGTCTCTGAAGGTTTGTGGATTTAGAAGCTTCTCCAGCGTCTCTGAGAGGTTCTCCTGGAAAGTTCTCAGTCTGAACTCAGACGCTGGTTTGGACCTGGTTATATGAAGTCAGAGAGACCAGTGGAGTGAAGTTTGACAAGAAGAAAAAACAGTTAAACCAGTCTGGGAGAGGCTGGGTTTAAGTTTCCTTTTGGTTTGACAGGAATAGAAACTTATCCAGAGAAACAGAATGCTGCAGGACGAGGTGGGTGTAGACTGCTGCACCTTCTTGCAGTTTGATCACAATAACACTAGAGGGCGCTCCCTTAAAGCAGGAGTAAATCATAGCTCAGACACTTATGGTAGGTCGTTACAACATTTATCAGCTTGACTATATATGTACTTTAGATATCTTGTGTACGTGTACTACCAATGGTTAATCGGATATCCAGAGAATAAATAGAGATCAGTGGTTACATCATAGACATTATATATGTAACCCAGGGAATAAACCACCTTGCTGCTCCATTGGTTAGAATGACAATTAGTCACATGGTGCATTCAGCCAATCAGTGCAACTGGAGTGGTTATTCAGGCCTGCTCCAGCTTTCCCAGTCAGGTGTGAGGGGGAGAGCTGGAGACAAAGGAGCTACAGATATGCATACCCAGTGAGCTTGAAGCCAAGCAGTAGCCATTCACTGAACTATATATGGAATTGGCCAGGTGATCCCTTTTAGGGTTAAAAGGATGGTGAGCTTTTGACAACTGGCTGGGCCAGGAGAACCTGATATTCCCTCCATGCTGATCTGGTAGGAGGCTGATGGTCTGTAGCATTTTCCCCTTCCTTCTCATCATAACGACACACAATTCATGATTCATCTCTTCTCCGTTGGACACAATTTGCGCTTGGACATTTTCACCTCAAATAACTGGACAATCAAACTATGGACTTTTGAAATGTGTGTCAGTCAGACATGGTGCTGACTGGTGGGGAAATGCAGGAGTTTTGTGCACATTCATGAAGATCTACTGCAGTGTTGTATATATTTATTGTATTTATATTGTTTGGGTCAACGTATGTTTTGTGGGGTTTCTTTTATTTTTTTTCACTTGCTTTAAAAATACATAATATTGAAAGCAGTTATTCCTTTGTATTGGTTTTTCATTAATCACTGACAACAGCTCCTGCAGACGAATTTAGACTTCTGATGTCATATGCCTTCTAGTCTTTAATATCTAAATTAGTGTGACATTGTTATGGGAGTTTTGGGTGGAATATTAAACAATAGTAACTGAGTTCCCATCTTTACTAAATGACGAGACGGTGGTATGACGTTCCAGCACTTTTATTGAGAAACAGAGCAGAGATTCACATAGATGGAAAGTAATCGCACCCCACGGTTCCGATGCAGTCTGCGTCTGCCCTGTCTCTGCCTGCCTCGCTTTTCGGGCTTCCCCTAATACTGCACCGTGGCCTTGGTTTGAGACATAACAAAGACAGTCTATCGTAAACAATCAGTATCCCTCAGCAGCTGCAGCATTTGGCCTTGCAATCAGAAAACAGTGGATCTTATACACAGACATCAGGTCTCCAGGCCTCCTCTGTCCGAGTGGTGTGAGGCCATAGTGACTTCAGAATAATAATTCTTATAACATTCTTCTCTCTTTTTTTTTTTTTTTTTTTTTTTTTTTTGATGATGGCGTCGTCAGCATCAAGACAAAACAAGATGACCCATCACTTGAAAATGTGAACAAAGCACAGAGGAACCATTTCTGTAAACTCGTAAAGTGGGACCCAAAGGGTTCCCGTGTTGTAACCGGGCAGTGCTGGAACTTTTAGTACTGATCAACATGATTGCTTCATAGAGCTCTAACACACAAGATCAAAGGTTTAGCTTTCATCTACAATTTAGGGTTCATCTAATTAAGTAGGCCTGTTTTAGGTACCTATGCGCACATTATTTTAAAATTACATTAGACTATGGTAAGCTAAACCTGTTCAGTAACCAAGGTCGAATCCGTCTACTCTGACCCACCCTGAATACCCTCCTACTCCTTTCTCCACTCACCCCTACGATGGACAATAATCCACCACTCCAAACTTACAACACCAGGAGCAAAGGCAGGAGAGGTTCAGTGCGGCCAGGGGAACACGAGAAAAAGCTACCCCCAGGGGATAGTAAAAACTGCAAGGCCCCCTCCCAGGGAGATCTGCTCTCGGCCAATCTGAGCCTGAAAACCCTGTATTGAATCTAAGTGTTAACGTTACCAGCTAATATTAAAAGATCTTTAGAGCCAATCCGATCCTGGTTCTTCCTATATCAAATCAAAAAGGTGCATAAACCATAGATCTTTGTGTGTCTGAAGCAAACAGTTTCCATTTTTTACCATAAAACCCATATTGATCAACATGATGTAATATTAAAGTGTAGATCTCATAACACAAAAAAATCAAACATGTGAGTCAGTGGAACAGAGCAGTTAAACAAACAGCAACAGAATATGAGAAGAGTTCTAAACGTCAAGAACGCAAAGTTAAGAAAGCCTTCAGGCCATTCAGGCACAAGGCAGAAAATAATCTAATCGCGCTTAGGGTCTCTTCAGGCCACTCCTCCCGTTGAAGAATAAGGAATCAGGGTTCTCTGGCTTCTTCATCCCCAGTCCTCTTCTTGGTTCCTCCTCGCAGGCTGGACGATTGAGCTGGATGGTAATAAGCGTTCAGTTCTGGATGGCCACTAGTAGGGATGCACAGATACCGATACTGGTATCGGCATCTGGCCCGATACCACGTGTTTGTACTCGTACTTGTATCCGTAAATGTGTTCCGATACTACAGGACCGAATACTAGCATACATTTCTCTTTAACAGAAAGCATTAGTTTGCGAACAGATACTAGAGAAGAAGACAAAGCAGCGAAGAAGAACGCAGTGTGACGTCAAGAACACGCCAGCCAGAGTATAGCGCAGGAGGGAGCAAACACAAAAAGGGAGTTAGCCATGTCCGCTATTTGGAAATATTTTCAAGTTAACGAGGACGACAAAAGTAAGGCTGTTTGCAAAATATGTAAATCAAAATTATCAAGGGGAGGAACAAACCCTAACAGTTACAACACAAGTAACCTGATAAAACATCTTAAAACGCAACACGACGCAGAACACAAGGAGTTCTCTCATGGCGGTGGGAAACTGCAACAACAAACTTTGCCGCAAACGCTGAAGAAGCGGGAGAAGATGTCCAGAGACAATCCACACGCAATGAAGATAACAGAAGCCCTTACCCAATACATTGCCCTCGATGATCAGCCATTATCCGTTGTTGAAAATATTGGATTCCGACGTCTTCTGAGTGTGCTGGAGCCGAGGTACGAAATTCCTAGTCGGCAATACATCACTGACCGGGAGCTGCCGAAACTATACGACTTTGTGAAGAGACACATCCAAAGCCTTTTGCAAGACGTTTCAGCGATTAGCTTGACAACTGATATCTGGACGAGCAGCGTTAGCCCGGTGTCGCTCATTAGCCTAACTGCGCAATGGGTTGACAAAGATTTTACCCTGCAGAGGGCTGTCTTGCATGCAAAACATTTTCGGGGATCACACACTAGCCAAGCCATCGCGGATGTGTTTGATGAGATGCTCCGGAAGTGGGGCGTTTCCAAAACTTTGATTCATGTTGTGCTACGTGATAATGCTAAAAACATGATAAAAGCCATGACGGATGCCGGACTTCAGAGCCTTCCATGTTTCGCGCACACACTCCAGCTGGTGGTTAACGAGGGGCTTCTGGTCCAGAGGAGTGTGACTGATGCTGTCGCTATTGGTCGGAAAATCGTAAGACATTTTAAACACTCCACGTTAGCTTACTCCCGGCTGGAAGATATTCAGCTGCAGCTCAACCAACCAACAAAAAGATTGCAACAGGATGTACAGACCCGCTGGAACAGCACATTTTACATGTTACAGTCTCTCATTGAGCAGAAGCACGCTCTTGGAATATATGGTTCTGAACACGAGCTTCCAGAGAATCTCGCCGCTCACCAGTGGGCACTTTTGGAAAAAACTGTTGCTGTTCTGGCTCCGTTTGAAGAGTTTACAAGAAAAGTAAGCCGCTCTGATGCATTGGCATCAGATGTGATCCCTGCTGTGACTGTGCTTCTGAGAATCCTGAACAGAGAAACTGAAGAAGATCAGGGTATCAAAACAATGAAGTCGACCTTAGCTGCAGCTGTGAAGAGGCGCTTCACTGACACGGAGAAGATCCCCCTCTACTGCATTGCAACTCTACTGGATCCAAGGTAAAAGTCTCCCCATTTCTGTTTCGCATATTAGAAAATGATCAAAACTGAACCAATTAAGCTAAAACGTTTTGCAAAATGTAATTAAACATTTATTTAGAATAATGCAATTACACTTATGGCATTTAACATACTACACGGTAAGCTTACCTTTAGTTACATGATATGATTTACTAATTTTCACCTACAATTTAAAGACTAGCCTATCCATAAAAAGCAAATGTATTTTTTTTTTCTGTTGTAGGTACAAAGATCGTTTTTTCTCAAACGTCAACATTGCCATGCAGGCCAAACAAATGCTGAAGGTGGAGTTGCAGAGTGTGAATACAGGAGAGCCAAAGGAGAATCTGGAAGAGCCACCTGCCAAAAGGCTTCGTATGACACAAGCTAGCAGCAGTCTGGACAGAGTGTTTGAGGAGATAACCGAAGAACAAAAGTCATCTTCACAAAGCCATGCCACCCCAGTGGGTGCTGCCATTCAGTTAGAGACCTACCTTGGAGAGACTACAATTGCTCGAGAAGAAAACCCACTGCAGTTCTGGGGTGTTAATAAAATGCGGTTTCCTGCTTTGGCTAAAATATCCAAGAGGTACCTCTCAGCTCCATGTACCAGTGTGGAAAGTGAGAGACTTTTTAGCTCAGTTTCACACATCATAAATGAAGACCGAAACAGATTAAGTGCAGCAAATGCAGAGATGTTGCTTTTCCTCAAGAAAAACTTGCCCCTCACTTTCTTAAAATAGGTTCCGACCTAAAAGACAAGCTTTACAACAAGCATTATGTAATTTATCAGTTGCTCATTCACAGTTTGTTTTCAGTTATATGTTCAATTTGCATATAGGTTAAAAACTGTGACAAGGCTATTAAACTATTCAGTTAATGTTAAAATCTATGTTAAACTAACAGTGTTGGTTAGACTAAAAGTGGTGTTCTATGTCCTACAATATAATAAGAGGACAGATCTATACAATTAAAATAAACCAAGTATATTTCTGTTTGAGCCAAATGAAAATAAAAAATTTTCAAATTAATTCTGAGGAGTTAATGGCATTTATTAATACTCGGTATCGGTACTCGGTATCGGCAAGTACTGAAGTTGAAGTACTTGTAATCGTACTTGGTTTGAAGAAATCTGGTATCGGCACATCCCTAGCCACTAGCATTTTATTTTGCATTTCTCTCTAATAAAACACTTTGTGAAGATGGTCTGCAGACACGAGTCCTTGTTTCCACTGGAGAACAGAAACAAGGTGTAATTAGTGTTCTTATCAAAACCCCTTTCATGTGTCATTTATTAAAACATCCTCCAAGCACTTTCACATTCAAGATATTTCTGTCCACAATTATTTAGCTCTCAGAATTCTGCAATTTAATTATTAGTTAAAAAGAGTAATCTTTAGGTTCAAATGTATCTGCAGTAAATTCATAGTAATTCTTAACAGAATGCTTTCAATGTGTGTCTTAACTGTTGTTGTCTGACAGTTGAAGTTCTCTGCAACATAATTTCATCAACTTATTCGTTTCATGACATTTCACATTTTATTTTAAAAAAGCCAACTGAGAAAACGAAAGCCTTTCCATGTGAAAGCCTTTTCCTTCTTTCTCTCTCTCTTTTTTTTAAAAGAAGAAAGTGAGTTGCTGTTCTGCACAGAAAAGAAAAAATATTTACACCATGCTGTTACTGTTCAAGGACGCCAAGGTTCTACAAAACAAAGCAGTGAGCAGGAGAGAACAGGAGCTTTTGAAAACGTTCTAACATTGTTGAACAACTAAAGCTACTTAAGCAAATCAGAATTAGTTCCCAAATTAATCCTAAAATAAAGTAAACCTTACATTGTGTACATTGTGATTATTTATTTATTTATCTTCTTAAACGGAGGATTAAGGACTTTAATTAAGAAGTTCTTGGATGAACGCGTCTCTGCATTCCTATTTGTCTAGGCCCCGGTAATCTGATCTATGATCTATGTATTCTGAGTGCCTGGTCAGGAAGGGTTAAGGTTCTCTGAAGCTTTCTGTTTTCAGCAACCCTGAAAACCCAGAACCCTTTACAGTCAGTGTTAGGTGTCAGGTAACCTGTGGGACCACCTCGTCGTCTCCCTTGGTTCCAGCCTGGTTCCACCAGCTGTGTCAAGGTTACAACAGCTCCAGACCACAACAGCTTGTCCTGGGTGCCATGCCCCAGGGGTCTCCGCACCCCCCAGTGTGGAACGTCTCTCGTTGTAAGGATCTCACCTTATGTCCCGTTCAAGATGTTCTTTGCACAACAGGAGTTCCAGTGTGGGGTGTCTTTGCTGCTTTAATGTTCCTCAGAGAAAACCTTCATTCATTGATACATCTTCAAGCTGTTACCCTTTCATCATCGCAGCCCCCTAACCATCCTGACCAGATCCAAAATGTCCCCATAATTTAATCTAACTAAATTAATCTTACTTATTTTCTGTATGTAAGACGATAACCATTAAATTATCCTGATCTAAAAGCCGTCAGGTCATGGGCGTAGGTTTGATTTCAACTTTGGTAGGGACACTACTGGTCTCAAGTTTCATTGGTTTGATGTCATTGGTCCTACGCAGTATGCATGCCCCTATTTTTTTATACTTGACATGAGCATCAGGGGACATTTCGTTTAAAGAGAAAAGCAGTATTTTTTGCTACATTAATACAAATTTTATAAGCACTATATATATTGTATATAAATAAAAAGCTGCTCTTTAATTTGTAATTAAAATAAATTAGACATCACCTGAAGCACTGAAGGGCCAGCTGCTTCATCTCCAAGCTGCCCTGCATCATTATTACTGGATATCTGTGTTTCCTATAATCATATAATGTTACTATTATACAAGTGTGTTTTTAGTATTAAAGGATTAAATGTAACACAACCTTTTATATCATCCTATGATACTTACTGTCTGAGTGTTAAAATAGCTCCTTATGTCTCTTTTCATTTTTGGTGGCATCATCTACAATCACAACACTAAGCATGAGCCTAAGTTTATTCAAATATAAAATCGCTTTTAACAATTATTAAAATAAAATATAACACTATCTTATCCGTAATGTAATAATCTCCAAAATAAACAGCCAGATTCAAGCATTTTTACCAGACACTAATATTTGTACTAATTTACTTATGGACTGTGTGGAAATCTATGTAAAATCAAACCAATGTGTTCCTCTGTTTGTACTTTATCCTATTTCCAAAAGTAGAAATAATTAAATAGCACTATTATTATGTTGAACCCTAATTATGCTTTCTAAACAAAAAATAGCAATGTTTAGGCACCATCTCGTATTGTTATACCCTATAAAATGAATAACACCTGCTATTTATATCTGAACCGCCTTAAAGGGATTTTTTGAAAGCTTACATTCTTTGCTTGTCGATTTTTCCAGCAGTCTTCAGAACTCCTGCCTGACACTGAATATTTTTGTTGATAAAATGTATTATACTTCAGAATTAAATATTATTTTAAGATGCTTACGTTGGTTACTTACATTTCTTAAGTTCCACAAATGAAAACTACTCTCTCCTGCTTCTTCTATCGCCTGTTATAGCGTGGATAATATATATTTTTTAATCGTTGTAGTAACCGCAGTATTCTAGTGTGAATTAAATTTAAATTTCGCGCTGCAAGCATGCACGCACATGCACGCACTAGAAAACAACCAACCAAGGAGAGAGAAGGCGGGACTTAAGGCAAAACAACCAATGAGAGTGGAGTTAAACAGCACACAGCACAGTTACGTGCGCTGCTAAGTTAAAGCGACAGGAAAGACCGACTGGACACGCAGGCTGGCAGACGGAGCTGCACAGCAGCCGCCGCCAAGCAGCGGAGCTGCGAGAGGAAAATAAGCGACTGCTGTAACAACGATGTATTGTAAATTATAAACATGTTATTCACATCGAATTATTGGTAGGGACATGTCCCTATGGTCCCTATACAAACCTACGCCCATGCGTCAGGTTAACATAACCATAACAGACATATACATGGATTTTAATGAAATGTTTCTATTGGAAGCATTTATATAGCAAAGAGAATTGTTCCAAACAACAAACCCTGTGCTACTCCACAAAAAAAGCCATGAGTGTGAAAAAGATTTATCATGAACCGTCCGTCCGTCCGTCTTCTTCCGCTTATCCGGGGTCGGGTCGCGGGGGTAGCAGCTTCAGTAGGGAGGCCCAGACATCCCTCTCCCCGGTAACTTGGGCCAGCTCCTCAGGAGGAACCCCAAGGCGTTCCCAGCAGAGAGACATCGTCCCTCCAGCGTGTCCTGGTTCTTCCCCTGGGCCTCCTCCCGGTGGGACGTGCCCGGAACACCTCACCAGGGAGGCGTCCAGGAGGCATCCTGACCAGATGCCCGAGCCACCTCAACTGGCTCCTCTGGACGTATAGGAGCAACGGCTCTACTCTGAGTCCTCCCCGGATGACTGAGCTCCTCACCCTATCTCTAAGGGAGAGCCCAGACACACTACGGAGAAAACTCATTTCAGCCGCTTGTATCCGGGATCTCGTTCTTTCGGTCACGACCCAAAGCTCGTGACCATAGATGAGGGTAGAAACGTAGATCGACCGGTAAATCGAGAGCTTCGCCTTTCGGCTCAGCTCTCTCTTTACCACAACGGATCGGTACAGCGCCCGCTTCACAGCAGACGCTGCACCAATCCGCCTGTCGATCTCCCGCTCCATCCTCCCCTCATTCGTGAACAAGACCCCAAGATACTTGAACTCCTCCACTAGGGGCAGCACATCCTCCCCAACCTGGAGAAGGCACTCTACCCTTTTCCGGTTCAAGACCATGGTCTCGGATTTGGAGGCACTGATTTTCATCCCGGCCGCTTCACACTCGGCTGTGAACCGCTCCAGTGAGAGCTGTAGATCACGCCCTGATGAAGCCAATAGGACCACGTCATCCGCGAATAGCAGAGACGCAATCCTAAGGCCACCAAAACGGATCCCCTCAACACCTTGGCTGCGCCTAGAAATTCTGTCCATAAAAGTAATGAACAGAATCGGTGACAAAGGGCAACCTTGGCGAAGTCCAACTCTCACCGGAAACGAGTCCGACTTACTGCCGGCAATGCGGACCAGACTCTGACACCGGTCGTACAGAGACCTGACAGCCCTTATTAAAGGGCCCGGTACTCCATACTCCCGGAGTACCCCCCACAGGATCCCTCGGGGGGCACGGTCGAATGCCTTCTCCAGATCCACAAAGCACATGTAGACTGGTTGGGCAAACTCCCATGCCCCCTCCAGAATCCTGCTGAGGGTATAGAGCTGGTTCAGTGTCCCACGGCCAGGACGGAAACCACACTGCTCTTCCTGAATCCGAGATTGAACTATCCAACGGACCCTCCTTTCCAGAACCCCTGAATAGACCTTACCAGGGAGGCTTAAGAGTGTGATTCCTCTATAGTTGGAACACACTCTCCGGTCCCCCTTTTTAAATAGGGGGACCACCACCCCAGCCTGCCAATCCAGGGGAACTGCCCCCGAAGTCCACGCAATGTTGCAGAGCCGCGTTAACCAACACAGCCCCACAACATCCAGAGCCTTAAGGTACTCAGGGCGAATCTCATCCACCCCCGGGGCCTTGCCACCGAGGAGCTTTTTAACAACCTCGGCAACCTCAGCACCAGAGATGGGAGAACCCGACCCAGAGTCCTTAGGCTCTGCTTCCTCAATGGAAGACGTGTTGGTGGGATTAAGGAGGTCTTCGAAGTATTCCGCCCACCGAAACACGATGTCCCGAGTCGAGGTCAGCAGCACACCACCCCCACTATAAACAGTGTTGGTACTGCACTGCTTCCCCCTCCTGAGACGCCGGATAGTGGACCAGAATCGCTTCGAAGCCGTACGGAAGTCTTTCTCCATGGCCTCTCCGAACTCTTCCCACGCCCGAGTTTTTGCCTCGGCGACCAGCCGAGCCACCTGCCGCTTCGACTGCCGGTACACATCAGCTGCTTCCGGAGTCCCACAGGCCAAAAAAGCCCGATAGGACTCCTTCTTCAGCTTGACGGCTTCCCTCACCGCTGGTGTCCACCAGCGGGTTCGAGGGTTGCCGCCGCGACATGCACCGACAACCTTGAGGCCACAGCTCCGACTAGCCGCCTCAACAATAGAGGCGTGGAACATGGTCCATTCAGACTCAATGTCCCCCGCCTCCCTCGGGACGTGTTCAAAGTTCTCCCGGAGGTGGGAGTTAAAGCTCCGCCAGACGTTCCCAGCAAACCCTCACAGTACGTTTGGGCCTGCCCAGTCGGACCGGCTTCCTCCCCCGCCATCGGAGCCAACTCACCACCAGGTAGTGGTCGGTGGAGAGCTCCGCCCCTCTCTTCACCCGAGTGTCCAAGACATGCGGCCGCAGATCAGATGAAACGACAACAAAGTCGATCATTGAACTGCGACCTAGGGTGTCCTGGTGCCAAGAGCACATATGGACACCCTTATGCTTGAACATGGTGTTCATGATGGACAATCCATGACGAGCACAGAAGTCAAACAACAGAACACCACTCGAGTTCAGATCAGGTGGGCCATTCCTTCCAACCACGCCCCTCCAGGTCCCACTGTCATTGCCCACGTGAGCGTTGAAGTCCCCCAGCAAAACGAGGGAGTCCCCAGGAGGGGCACTCTCCAGTACCACTTCCAAGGACTCCAAAAAGGGTGGGTAATCTGAACTGCTGTTTGGCGCATGAGCGCAAACAACAGTCAGATCCCGTCCCCCCACACGAATGCGGAGGGAGGCCACCCTCTCGTTCACCGGGGAAAACCCCAACGTGCAGGCACCGAGATGGGGGGCAACAAGTATGCCAACCCCAGCTCGGCGCCTCTCACCATGGGCAACTCCAGAGTGGAAGAATGTCCAACCCCTCTCAAGGAGACTGGTTCCGGAGCCAGAGCGGTGCGTCGAGGTGAGTCCGACTGTCTCTAGTCGGAACCTCTCAACCTCGCGCACGAGCTCAGGCTCTTTCCCCACCAGAGAGGTGACATTCCACGTCCCAAGAGCCAGCTTCTGCAGCCGAGGATCGGAACGCCAAGGTCCCCGCCTTCTACTGCTACCCGTTACACAATGCACCCGACCCCTTTGGCCCCTCCGACAAGTGGTGAGCCCGTCGGAAGGTTTATCATGAACATAAACTGAAATATGTCAGAAAAATATAATTTCAACCATTTAACAGGAAGTCAATGAAGGGAAGCTAAAACAGGAGAAATATGATCCCTCTTGTTGATTTTCATCAGAACTCTTGCTGCAGCATTTTGGATCAGCTGAAGGCTTTGAACTGCATTTTGTGGACTTCCTGATAGTAAAGAATTACAATAGTCCAGCCTTGAAGTAACAACTTAAAATCAGAAAACTAAAAGTCATCGAGATTTTTGTACAATCAAGTAAAACTATGAGCTTTGATGCTGATTGTTAAAACTCTGAGTTATTTACCAGCAACGTTTCAGACTCAGTCTCTTTTTCTTTTCATCTACATTTCTAGAGAAAAGAAACTCAGTTTCAAGAACCAAGGACAAAGCTAATATTGATGTGCAGAGTTTCTCATGCTAGCGTCATGTGATCAGACAGTTATGTAAAAATACCACATCTAATCAGTCAGACGTGGCAGCAAATAGATTTCGTTTCCTTATTGTCTGGCAGGAAAGGAAACTAAACTCAGATTCCACAAAACTCTCCTGTTGTTTGTTTGGTTGAAGGTTTTTTTCTGACACCGGAACCTGTTTAAAAATGACTTCTTCTAACGTATAAAGCCCTTAATAATCAAGCTCCATCATATATCAGAGCTCTGATTACCCCGTATGTTCCTAACAGAGCACTTCGCTCTCAGACTGCAGGTCTGCTGGTGGTTCCTAGAGTCTCTAAAAGTAGAATGGGAGGCAGATCCTTTAGCTATCAGGCTCCTCTCCTGTGGAACCAACTCCCAGTTTTGGTCCGTGAGGCAGACACCCCGTCTACTTTTAAGACTAATCTTAAAACTTTCCTTTGTGACAAAGCTTCTAGTCAGAGTGGCTCATGTTACCCTGAGCTACCTCTATAGTTATGCTGCTATAGGCTTAGGCTGCTGGAGGACATCAAGGTCTAATTTTCTCACTCTATAGAGTTCTACTGTTCTTCAATTATGCATTATCTGCTTTAACTTTCTGTTCTCTCTCTTTTTTCTTCATAGAAGGTACACCTGGTCTGATGTTCTGTTAACTGTGACATCATCCAGAGAAGACAGATCACCCGCTATTACCATCTAATGTAGAACAGATTCCCATTTATTGAATAGAAACTTTTCAACCCTTCAATGACCTAGCAAGGACAACCATCGTTAGTTTGTCACACAGTTTCCAGCAGAACCTAACCGTAGCGTCTGGTTGGGCCCCACTGGCCCCCAGTGCAGAGACGCCTCAGCTCCAAATACGTCTTCATCTTCGTCTGATGAGGCTCATTTATCAGAATTCCTGTTATCATAAATCCAGTTTTGAACACATTTTAAACATCCTCGACTGACACAATGGACAGACGCACGATCCTCCTCCCACCGTGGGTCCAGCTGCACGACGGCTCTCCTTTACCCAGGCTTCTTCTTGGGAAAATTTGCACTGAGAGACCAGCTGACCAGGTCCATAACTTACAGTCTGGAACATGTGTAAAAAGAGGGAGAGGATAAAGAAAAGCGTCAGTCTTCACCGAGAGCAGGAAGAAGACAGAAGCAGAAGTGGAGCCTTCAGCTCAACCAGCAAGGATGCAGCATAGGGTTGCCAGTTGAAGGCATGACAGCGCTTTGCTTCGTAGTGAAAGTTTAGGTTTTAATTCTGTGCCGTATTTTGGAGCAATCGGTGGACAAAGGGCTGTCAGTAGCCTGTTTTTGGTGTTAGCTTGTGCTAACTAATAGATCATGTTCATTCTGAACAGCCATGGTTCAGCTCACACAGCGGTAAGACCAGCTGATGAAGTGGGCGGGGCTCCATGGGGGTAGCAAGGTGAGGGGCAGTGCCGCCGAATGTGACGTAATATTCTGGAGGTTTTTGAAACGGACTGTTTTTCAGATACCAATAAAACTTTGACCTATTGCCAATAAAACAGCTGGATGTTTTTTTGTGGTTGGGCTGTTTCTAGAAGCAGTAGAAACACAAAGGAAAGATCTAAAACTGCAAAAAGTCTCCTTTAAGCAGATGTTAATTTTCACTGAGCTCAAATCTCTGTATAATTCTTCATATTTTTTGGTCATAATGATGTCACATTAGGCAAGGCAAGGCAGATTTATTAGTATAGCACATTTCAGGACAGAAACAATGCAAAGTGCTTTACATGATTTAAATACAGGAAGGCTTTTCCAGTCATAATCACCACTCAAAGCGATGTACACTACAGGCCCGGTTCTGCCGGAGGTTTTCCTTCCCGTTAATGGGGAGTTTTTCTTCCTACTGTCGCTTCATGCTTGCTCAGTATGAGGGATTGCAGCAAAGCCATGTACAATGCAGACGACTCTCCCTGTGGCTCTACGCTTCTCCAGGAGTGAATGCTGCTTGTCGGGACTTTGATGCAATCAACTGGTTTCCTTATATAGGAAATTTTTGACCAATCTGTATAATCTGACCCAATCTGTATAATCTGATTGAACTTGACTTTGTAAAGTGCCTTGAGATGACATGTTTCATGATTTGGTGCTATAGAAATAAAATTGAATTGAATTGAATTGAATATAAAACAGAATTAAAGCAAGTAGGAATAAAATGTAGAAACAAAATAAAACATGGGAGAATAGAAACTAAACATTAAAAATAGTTGGACTACAAAGTTGAACTAATTATGTTTAAAACAGTTTAACTAGAACAGTTAAAATCCTAAACAAATGTGTTTTTAATCTTGATTTAAAGGAACTTTTCCAGTTTTCTGGGAGTTTGTTCCAGATCAGTGGAGCATAGGAACTAAATGCTGCTTCTCCATGTCTGGTTCTGGTTCTGGTTCTGCAGAGCAGGCTGGAGCCAGAAGACCTGAGTGGTCTGGAGGGTTGATGCCCTGATAACAAGTCTGTGATGTATTTAGGAGCTAATTCAGGGATTTATAGACTAACAGAAGGATTTTATCTTAAATGTTTTTATTCACTGCAAGCAGAAAATAATGATAATGGAAATAGAGGCTTGAAAACATCAATCTGTGATTAATCTATACAGTGTGTTTTATTCAGCAACAGAGTTACTGAAATAAAGAAACGTCTCGTTTTATGAGAGGATTTCTATATCCGGTGAGTTCGAGTAGAACCAGTAGAACCAGTAGAACCAGTAGAACCTCGCAGAAGCAGCTCTGGCTGCAGGTCTCTGTGGGTTTGTCTCAACCAACAAATCAAACAAACATCTTTTATTTCATTGTCAACTCTTTTATTCTACAGATTTTCAAAACATAAGGATAAATTAAAGATGTGTTTTTATCATTCAATGTATTGTACAGAGATAAAATCACATGGGATGTTTAAATGAAACCTCTGCTAATTTTCCAGTTTTCCCAGTCTGATCAGAAGCTCGCTGATCTTTCTGCACATTTCTGGGTCTTCATTTCTTTTTAAGGTCTTCTTCAGCTCTGTGATGCTGCTTTGTCGACTGTTGGATTCTACTTCAATCTCTGCTGCCTTCATGTGGAAATCAATAGACTCGACCTTCTCATTTCTGATGAAGAATAGATGTTTTGCATAACGGTTGTAAAGCATCTGTTGTTCTGCTGGATCCAGATCGTCTCTCTCCAGCAGCAGTTTTTTCTAAACCCTGTCAGCTTTCCCTATGTCTATCTTTGCATATAAACCTGCAAGAGTTAAATCTTCCCTAGTTGAAGATCCATGATAAGCCTCCTTCACTTCCTCCCACAGATCGATTACATCCTGGATAGCTAGACTTTCAGGATTGTATTCTGGAGAAAGGACCTTCTTACTCAAGCAGATTGCAACAGATCTCTTTAAATAACGTGAGTCAGGGTGCGTCTCCAGGGCCTCCTTGGCTAATTTAACAGCATCATCTTTAGATTTGTGGTTTCTATACAGACGCAGTAATAGACTGAGTCCACTGTAAGCGCTGACTGCCGCTTTTAAAACCTTCTTAGCCAACATTTCAACTTCACCCTGAATTAGTTCTCCTTTAGCAGCTCTTGCCTCCAGATAAAGAGCAGCAACGTATAAGTTACCTGGATCTCGTTCTTTGGCAGATCTCAGGATTTTAAAGACCTGAGATTCCATGTTTTCCATGTTGTCTTTAAAGGCCTCTGCTCTTAATATGGCGTAGCTGCTCTGCCACTCCACCACATCTGGCTGCATCTGGATGGCTCTCTGGAAGAGCTCTGCTGCCTGCTGCTTCTTCTCTTTGTCGAACTTCATCAGGGTCCAGGCCTTCTCAGCACACACCTCTGGGTGGAGCTCCTCCTTCTTCTTCTGTAGAGCATCCACCTTTGACAGGTAGTCCTGACTCTTCTCATCTTCACCCATCAGATGGTGCAGCCAAGCCAGATTGCCAAAGTTCACCATCAACCAGGGACCTTCATCAGCGTGTTTCTGCTGCTGGAAGGTCTCAGTGGCCTGGTTGAAGGAGCTCAGAGCCTCTTCAGGGGAGCCCAGCTGGTTCTGGATGAACCCCTGCAGGTTGTAAATGGGACCCAGCCAGAAGTTCCCCTCCTCGGTGCTGATGTCCTTCAGGATTTTCTGGAGAGTGATGAGCCTGGGTTTTCTGGGATTGAGGTCCCAGGTGAAGTGGCACTGCAGCGCCTTCAGTTTGTTCTTCAGACTCTGAGCAGAACTGAAGGGACATGAAACATGACAGAGTTCAGCTACAGCAGCAGAAGTGACTCACATTGTGCTCCAGGCAGAGAAAGCTGGAAACAAGGAGAGAAAGACTGTATTTTTCAGGTATTCATTAAATCAGGAACTTGGTTATTTCTGTTGTATCTGAAGCTCTGATGCTCTGAGAAGGTCCGTCGCGCTGCAGGTTTGTTAGTAATTTGGTTTTCTGACTAAAAATCATCATTAGTTTTAAATCTTTGGAATTTAAAACAGTCGGTTCCTGATTGTTCCTTAAAGTAAAAGGTTCCTCAGAGCTTAAGAACTGCAGCAAACTGCAGAACTCCCACAGACTGCCACTCTGAACAAGCCCCTTAACCCCAGATTGCTCCCTGAGGGCATAGATTAAACGCAGGGAGCAAATTTCACTGGAATGTAAGTTGCAATGACAATAAAGATTATTATTATTATTAATTGTCAACAAGCTTCAGTCTTTGTGATGTGACAGAGCAACACCAGATGGACCAGAGCTGTAAAGGATGGTTTTAGTCTTCTAGTTTTCAGTTAGCCAGGAGATAAAGCAGACCTGTGGAAGAAGGAGCTCCGGCCTTCATGGTAAACGCCTCTGTAGTTAAAAACTGACCAGTGAAGCATGGAGGAGGCAGCATCATGCTGTGGGAGGATGGATGGAGCTAAATTAGGACCATCCTGGAGGCTGGAGACCTGAGACTGAGGTGGAGGTTCTCCTTCCAGCAGGAGAACCAGCCGGAACATGCAGAGATATTATGGGATGGATTAGATCTGTGGTCTCCAACTCTAGTTCTCCAGGCATGGCGTCCTGAATCAAATGGCTAAACCAGCAGGCGATCACGTTCTGCTGATGAGCCGATGTTAGACACCGGCCCTCGAGGATCCGGACAGGTTCATGCGTTAGAATGGAAGGAGCGTATACTAAGAAGATGGTGAAGTGATAAACCAGGCTTAGTTAACCTACAGGAAGTGGTAAACCTGCTAATAGATACACCTGGAACGTTATCAGTAGGTGGGGTCAAAACATTTGCCTTTCTCTCTCTCTCTCTCTCTCTCTCTCTCTCTCTCTCTCTCTCTCGCTTTTTTTGTGTAATGAGTAACTAAACCAAACATTGAAAATGTATCGGTGTAAAAGTATGCAATTAAGTTTGGAAATATAGTGAAGTAAAAGTAAAAGTTATAAAAAAATGTTGTAGTCGAGGAAAGTATAAAGTACTCCAAAATATACTTAAGTAGAGAGTAGTGAAGTATTTTTATTTTGTTACTATACAGGACTGGTTATGACCTGACCCATTACTCATTGTTTGAGTGTCTCCTAAGCCGGAGTACGTCCTGACAGCATTTCACCACGCGGTGACAATAAAAACTTCCTGATTCTGGAGATCAGTGAGAAACTGGAGGACCAGCTGGAAAACGTTCTCAGAAATAACCAGGTTTTAGTCAGACTGGATCTATTTGAGGTCAGCAGAGGAAAAGCTGGAATAAAGCTTAGTTTTGGGTTAAATTTTAGGTTTTAAAATGCTAAATGTGGTTATTTGACTTTTAACTTCTACTTTAACATCATTCAGAGGCTTCACTGACATCCTGCCGGTTTCCAGCATCATTGTTCGGGTCGATGTGGACTACATCTCAGTGTCGGTTCAGTCAGACGTTTAATTCTGGCATTTCTTCAGCACCAGAACAACGAGCAGATGGATGTTTTTAAAGGAATCCTGAACACAAACTGGTCTGGTTCTGAGACAAATGCTCAGACCTCTGCTGTCTCATGGAAACTCTGCATACAGATAATTATTCAAGCCTGAAAGAGCGACTCACCTCATCCTCCAGCCGTTTGGTGTCTCTGTGGGATGAAGCCTCCTCCGGTTCTGCTCTCATATATCCTCTCCTGCTGTAGGTGCAGCACCATAAATAAGTTTATTGTCAGGCCTGCTGTTAATGATCTCCAGCTGAACGTTTAACTTCTCGTTTCTGAGGAAATAGAAACACACAGAAACACGTTGGTTCCTCTGAGAAGATCATCCCTTCACAGTCTGATTTATTCCCACCATAAATAAACAGAACGAGATAAGGGTTCTGTTTTTCTCGGGTTCTGATCCGATATGTGCGTCTGCTGCTCAGGAAGGGTTGTGGTTGTGTGGCCTTTGACTGATGAGCTGGACAATTTCCCTGTTTCCAGGTGGAGCTCATCAGCTGGCCGTATTTGATTAGTTTATGCCTCAAAAAGCACAAAAAAAGTTGGATCTTTGAGGCCAACCAGAACGCTGTCCTTTTATGTCTCTGTTAGACTGCAGGTTGATCACAGATTCTCAAACTTCAACTTCAAAGGTCCAAATCTGACCTCTAGATCAGGTCACAGATCCAGAACTACGAGTGATGAGAAAATCAATTTTATTAACAACTGATAAGATAAAAGAAATGGAAAAATGTTTGTGACCCTTTAAGCTATTTTATACAGTTATCGAGAAGTGCAAACCAATAAGTTTCAAAATTAGACAGGTGCTAATTTTGTAATAAATCTAAAACTGTCTTTCCTTTTTCTGGCTTTTTTATATATGGAAGAATAAATAAAATAAATAAAATGAACATGAAGGGCAACATAACACTGAATAATAAACTATTTATCTTCTCTAAAAATATTTTTTAAAGCAAAACACGAAAATTCAATTATATTACAAATTTACTATAAGTTCACAAATTTTCACCGCCTTTAATATGAACGGATGTTTTCTTCAGGTGATGTTAGTGCAACGATTTTAAATTGTTGCACTAACAACAGCTTCTTTAAATTTTAAGTTATGTAAGAATAGATTTTTGGTACAAATTTAAAATAAGTTATTAGCATAAAGATGGCATTTCTGATTTTGACATTAGGAAACACATAAGGGTGCATCATTTAAACTTCTTAATGGCAGATTTGAAACAAAGAAAAAACTCTGAAAAACAGACCATCTCGAAGAATGACTGATCAGAAGGAGGTGTTACTATCTGAGATAATTTCTGTTGTTAATACTTAGATAATATTTATCTAAATATAATATTATAATATCATATTTAGATATTATGTATTTGACGTCCCACCGCGGCTCTTTTTCCGCCGCGGTCTCTTCCGGCCAGCAGGGGGCAGCAGAGCGCCAACACCCCGGAAGTAAACAGAGGCTGCGCAGTAGAGCCACAGGTAGCATCATGTAGCTGCGGGATCCAGCGGCTCCAGCGGTTCCGTAAAGCCTTCACGCTGACTCGGACATGAAGAAAGCAGAAGCCGCCTCTGGGAGGAGCCCGTGGGTTTACCGAGCTTTAGTCAGAACCGAACCGGCAGCGGTCCCTCAACTTTCTCCGTGACCTTCTCCCTCCCAGGTGAGCATGTGACGGCGGCCCCTGCGTGGGTCAGTGTGGGGGCTGGTGCTGTGGATCTGAGGAGGCCCTCCGGGATGGAGACCTGGACCCCGAACCCCCGGGCCAAGCCGTTCATCCCGCGGCAGCAGCGGAGCTGGTACCTGACCTGGAAGTACCGGCTGACCCAGAGGAGGAGCCTGCGGAGGTTCTGTCAGGTCAGTGTGGTTCTGGTCAGCATTACAGCACCAGATCAGAGTTCTGCATGTACACTTGTTGGACGGGAAGGGTTCTGGTTCTGTCGTGAAGAAATGAAGCTGATCAGGTAGAGTGGTGGATCCTCAGAGCAGGAACCAGAACCTCTGGAGCAGGAGAAGATGGACCTTATGGTCCCTGTAGGGTTCTGGTGGAGTCCAGCTTCAACATCATCTCACCTCACAGCCCGGTTCCGGTTCTGTTCAGAACCCGGTTCACTCCTGGTGGGAGGTGGGCTTTCAGGACCATTTGTCTCCAGGAGTCATTAAACCACAGGAGCAGAGCAGAGATGTTCTGACAGACTGGGCCGATATCAGAACCTAACAGAACCAGATACTCCATATTTCTGATGTTAAATCTATTTTTAAAGCTGACTTTACGTCTCTGCTCCAGGTGGCTTGTTATTATCGGCCCAGTTTCACTGCCGGACCGAGACCCGCATGTTTAAAAATGGCGGACGTCGGTCGATAGACTTAGACTTAGACTTAGACTTTCTTTATTGTCATTTTGTATACACAGAGTGCATACAGAACGAAATTTCGTTTTCACACAGCTCAGAAAGATTGCAGTAACTCTACAGGATACCTTGCGGTGAATTACAGTACAGGATAAAGTGCAGTGATAAACAGTGTTGGGTAAGTTACTTTAAAAATGTAATCCGTTACAGTTACAAGTTACTTTGTTTAAAATGTAATTGTAGTGTAACTTTTTCGATTACTTTTAAAAAGTAATGTAACTAATTACTTTTGATTACTTTTTGATTACTTTAAGGTTTTAATGAGTATTGACCCGTGTTCAACATTTAATTTTTGAGAACTGAATGTGAACCTTAAAAAAAGCACTAAGCTGAAAGGGAACTGCAGACAGACAATCACAGGATTTCCACAAGAAGAGATGCCAGCACCAGGCATGTAAGATTTTCTCAGACTCCTCTCATCGGGCCATACTCTTTTCTGCTCCTCCCCCAGGCTCTACCATTTACGCAGTTTGCAGACTAACACAAGCAGGTTCAGAAACCACTTCTTTCCTACAGCGGTCACCTTATTGAACTCTTCCCAAAGACCAGTCTTTCCTTCCCCTCTATCCACAGTAAATGTGCAACTGCAGTAACATTTATCTTTGTTTAAATGAAAAATGAATATACGAACAAACTTAAATACACTAGGTGAGTTGTTTAGAATACAAGAAAATGTAACTTTGTTGTGACAGTTACTTATAAATCTAATGGAGAAGGCATCCGTTTAATGAAAAAGTTTCATGTGTTTGGGACGATTTTTAAGTTTAAAACAAGAAGGATGGATTTTTGGCAACTCCTTGCCAAAAATTGCATCCCCTGCTATCTCAGAGGAATTGACACTTGTATGACTCTATTCCTGTATATCCATCAGTAGTTAAAGGACAAGAGTCAGCAAATGCAAATTCTGCCCTGTAAAACAATGACAGCACAATTGTTGCTGTATGATCTGAAGCCCCACTTGGAGCTTTTAAACAGGCTTTGAAAAACTTTGATAATTTGCTGCTGTAATAGTATAGATGTTTTAGAATAAAAAGCTAGCAGATGTGCATAATCAAAAATAACAGAAATACAGTTATAGAGCATTCAGTATTGTAAGAAAGCCCACACTGTTTCTGGATAAATACATTATTGTATGAGTTAAGTTCTGTTCCGTTTTCTGCCTTTTTCGTTGTAAAACTGAAATGTCCCATGCTCCTGAATGCACCATAGCTTTCCGACGCTCACGAACGCAACACTGTGAACGCTGAGCTGTGTAGACGCGCGTTTGATTTTCCGCTTAAGACAAAGTTTTGCAGTTTCACAACACAGGTCGGCTCTCAATGTTTATTGTTGTGTGTGAATAACAAGAGACTGCATGATTGCAAAGCGCCTTGTTGCATCTTTCTCTTCCTTAAAATGAAGCCAAACTTTGGATTGCTTTACCCAATGGGGCGCCTTTTTTTTTCTTTTCTAGACTTAAATTTCCATTGCTTGAAGGCTGTCATTTTTGATGCGCTGCTTGAGCTGAAATAAAACCGTGAAACGTCCGCTCGCTTGCTGTTCTTTCAGAAGGCTCCACCAGCACAGGATGGATCATCAGAGTGATAGAGACAAGGAGCCGTAGCGGGAAACGGCGATATAGGGCGCGAAGCAATAAAAATATCATTACATATTTCGCAAAGGTTTTTCTTTATATTTTTTAAAAAATGTAACTAAATTTGTAATTCTTAATATTTTCGGAAGTAACTGTAACTGAATTACATATTTTCTCATTGTAACTGTAACGAATTACAGTTACTCTTTTTTTGTAATTAAATTACGTAACGTCGTTACATGTAATCCGTTACTCCCCAACACTGGTGATAAATCGCAGTCACTTACAGGATAAGTTTCAATTGACTTCCGGATAAAGTGCAGCAGTGAACAGTAGGCAGTTGAAATGTAAACAGTGTAAAACAAATGTAAACAAATACGCAGTAAGGTGCAGCAATGATTTAAAAGTAGACAGTTGCATTGTACACAGTTTTGCAGTATGTTTCCGGTTAAGGTGCAGCAGCAATTTTGCAGGATATAATACAATGTGCAAGTGTGCAAATGTGCAAATCAGCTAGTCGAGTGTGGTACACAGTCCGTTTTTATACTTCAGCAGTTCAGCAGTCTGATGGCAGCAGGGAAAAAGCTTTTACAGAACCTAGTGGACCTGCAGCGGATGCTGCGAAACCTCTTTCCAGAGGGCAGCAGGGAGAACAGTCCATGGTGGGGGTGTGAGGGGTCCCTGATGATGTTACGGGCTCGAGACACACAGCGCTGCGATGAAATGTCTTTTATGGAGGGAAGAGGAGCCCCGATGATCCCTTCTGCTGTCCTCACCACTCTCCTCACGTTCTTCCAGTCGGAGGCACTGCAGCCTCCACACCACACAGAGAGACAGCTGGTCAGAATGCTCTCTATGGTGCTTCTGTAGAAGGTCGTGAGGATGGGCGGGGGCAGGCGGGCTCTCCTCATCCTCCGCAGAAAGTACAGTTGTTTCTGTGCCCTCTTCACCAGTGACGTGGTGTTCACAGTCCAGGTGAGGTTGTCCGTGATGTGCACCCCCAGGAACTTGGTGCTGCTGACCACCTCCACAGCTGAGCTGTTGATGAGCAGTGGAGCATGGTGAGGCCGGTTTTTCCTGAAGTCGACGATGATCTCCTTCGTCTTCTCCACATTTAGGATCAGGCTGTTGTCTCTGCACCAGCCCACCAGCTGCTACACCTCCTCTCTGTAGTCCTGGTCGTTGTCGTCTCTACCGATACCAATGTTGATGCCGATATATCGTGATCTCCTGGAAAATAAACGAAGAATCGGTTTACGTACCAATAAATGATGGATTTGTGATCCTATGGTGTTATGACTACAGCTGGAGATGTCTGCATTTAAAAACACTAAAAGTCCATTATCTTTAAACAATATATAGAACACGGAACATAAATACTTGTTTTAAATAAATAATGATTGTATCTGAATTCTTTATAAATTAAAAGTAAAAATGAATGCAGTCGTTAAAATGTTGTCGTAGCTTTAATTGTGGCTGTTTTTGGGCCACTCAGGGTCTCAGGTGCGCGTTCCTACCCATGATTTCTGCACCTTTATGGCCGCTATATGGATAAAATAACTAAAAGGCGTCTGGAGCAATAAGTCTGCGGCTGATAGGACGGCTGCGTTTCCTCTGCTTTAAGAGGAACCAGGGTATGTGCACGACAGCCGGGAACCCTCAAAGCGCTAAGCGCTCCATTCCTGCCCGGTGTTTACGGCGTTTGGATCGTTTAACTTACAGGTATGAAGGAAGCCGTGAAACGGGGCAGGAGCTGCTGAAGCAGCTGAAGCAGCGACCTCATGTCGATAGTTAGAAATGTTCGTAGATGAATGATTGAAGGACGGAGCTTTTCTAGTGACACCGACCTCATTCAGCTAGTCCTGTGCCCAGGGGCCAGTGTGGCGGGAGGAGGCTGGAATCAAACCCACAACCTTCCCATTCCGTGTCTGCTGCTTTTCCCATGAAGCCAGTCAAACTCAACCCTTTATTCTACTAGGGCTGGGCGATAATTCAATAACAATATCTATCGATCGATAGACGTGTGGCGCGATAGGAAAAAATAGGGTCGATAAAAACTTCGATAGACAGTTTTCCTTCCTTGCTACAGTCGGCACGCCGTCACTAAGCCCCGCCCTCTCAAACCACAACACACAGCATGTGAATATGTCGCAGCAAGGAGCGGCGGAGGAAACGGTCCCAAAACGGGGTTTTACTAGTTCACCAGTCTGACAGAAATAAACCAGTGATTTGTAAAACTTGCAAGGAACCGGTAAAAGCAGAGTCTGGTAACGCAACCCACCAGTATTCATCACGTAAGCCGCTCACACCCGCAGCAGCGCGGCCCCGTGAGCTTTAGCTGTGCGGCCGCGCGTCGTCGTCATCTGGAACTTCTTCCAAAACAAAGCAGGTACAGCAGCTAAACTAAACTGGGCTCCCTTCTGTGTGATAAAATGACAAATCGTCCAAGCGGCATAAGGACATAACGCATGCAGTAACGTGCTTCATAGTGATGGATATGCTGCTGTTCTCTGCAGCTGAAAAACCTGCCACTCTTTATTTAACCAACCAAAGTTGGTTAAATAAAGATTTAATTGGAATTCTGTGTTTGTGTTCTTTATTTAAATCAAATCATTTAGCAATATCATAAAATGTCCAGGCAGAGCTGCACATAAAATATGGTTTTAAATATTTTCAATAATTATCGATATCGATCAATATGCATTTTTTTTTATCGATAAGCTTTTTTTCTATATCGCCCAGCCCTAGATTCTACCAACTTTTGACTAAAACTGCAAGTTTTTAAAAATAATAAAAAGAACGAATGCTCTCTGAACTCTCTGAAGGGGGCGGGGCTTCCCGGGTCTGCGTTGTGATTGGTTGGTAGGATGTAGTGAAGTAATATTAACCTACATAATAGAAAATAAAAGGAAGGAAAACTTTTATTCTATTCAACTTTTATTGACTTTTACTATCATCGATATATATTGTTAGTGAATTATCGTCCAGCAATCAAAACATTTTTTAATCAAGGTTCCTCCTGACCATATATGGGCGTTGCAGGAAAACAGAACCTGCGTGTTTAGAGCTCCGTTTGATGCTTTAATCCAAAGTGAGGAAAACTGAGGCTGACTGGAACCGGTTCAGGTCTGAAAGGTGAAAAAGTTTGAGTTGGTTCTGAATCCAGAACCTGTTTCAGGGCTTTAGAACCGCATGGTTCTGGAGTTCAGTCAGACTGGACCTTAGTTTTTCCTGTTGTATGTCGGATTAAAGGGTCAGTACCACCCTCAGGACCCGGTCTGGGTTCTCTGGTGCCATCCAGACAGAACTGTGGGAAGGTCTCCAGGTTCTGTGGCGGCAGAATTCAGCTGTTTTTTATCCGCAGGCCGGCGCCGTGCTCTTCCTCCTCATCACAGTCATCGTCAACATCAAGCTGATTCTGGACACTCGCAGAGTTGCTGATGAAGACGCTGCAGCTCAGGAATACGGTGAGAAAAAGCTTCTTCTTCTTCGTTGGTTCCTCTCTGCAGCGTTAACCCACTGATGGCTCCTGCTGCATCAGCCGTGGTTATTGGAGGCATTCCTTCCCGTCCTTCATCAGCTGATTCAGCGCAGCTTCCCCCGCCCGCCAACGCTCCCGCGCCTTGGAGCGACCCGGCTGGCTGTTCCTGAACCAACGATCCAAACCGGGTCAGGTCCGGGTCTTTGTCCCACGTCTGGTTCTTAAATCCCCCAGCAGCCTCCGTGGGGATGGTCCAGCAGCCGCACCCTCCTCTTCCTCAGCCCGGCCAACTTCCGTCTTTGCTGAGCAACTAAAACTCGTAAACAAAGCAGTTTCATACTTTTTTTTCCAGGGTGGACTTACACGATATTCTAATTACGGTTTAAACGTTACTGAGTAAAACGACAGTTTTGAGCTCTTTTATTTTTTTAAACAGAAAGATTTTATCAGGAGACAGTTTTGCTTTCCGACGTGTTTCTGCGGAAATGCGTCACGTTTTCGCCACATTCAGATTAACTTCATCCTGACAAACGTTTATATGAACCTTGATCAGATTATCAGTCGGCATAAACCGCCCCATCTATTCGGATTATAATTTAATTCCGATTGTCTTGTTCACTTTGACCATTTTTATTCAGATTACTTCTGTCCATGTAAACGTAGCTAATGATGGACGTTCCTGGAGAAGACGGCGTCCTGAAGGCAGCAGGTGTTGCTCTAACATCCCTGCTGGAGTTCCCTGCAGCAATGCAAGCTTGCCGAAAGCCCAGATGAAGACCCCCCCCCCTAAAAACAAATTATGATTTGCTGCTGGAACAACTTTCGCTCTCTGTGTGTAGATGACAGGAAGTTCAAACGTTAAATCTGCTCCAAACTCTGTTAGGAAGTGAAACGGAGTGATTTCATTTCCTCTGGAGGAGAAACTGCTGCTGATGATCTTGTCATCAGAGTTGCTGGGTAGATTCCAGAGTTGCTGGGTAGATTCCAGGCTGTCTTGTGTAGCTGTTGCCATGACTCCCGGCTAATGTTGTGTCTCCTGCAGAAGACGTTCTTCCCAACATGGAGACTCCTCGCAGGCCGGCCAGCGGGCGCAAAGTCCTGGACATCGAGGTTTACTCCAGCCGCTCCAAAGTCTACGTGGCCGTGGACGGCACCACGGTGAGAGACCTTTACTCTTTCTACCGTCTGAGGACGGCTTCGGAGAACGTTTAGATGTTTCCATGGTTCTGTGTTGTTCTCCTAATGTTCTCGTCTTCTGGTGGACTCAGTGTTAAAACAGGGTTCCTGCCTCCAGCTGCACCGTCTGCAGATAAACTCTTGGTCTCAGTCAGAGATGAAAGACGGCGCTCCTTATTTCACATTAGGGTCAGATATGTTTACATGCACAAAATTTCACAATGAGATAAAAATTTATTCGGATTAAATTAGCGGATTGTACAATTTATATAGGAACAAAATCAATGAATCCGATCCTAATGTGTGTTTATATGCACCTGCTTTATTCAGTATTATTTATTTAGTATTAATATCATTAATAAATAATAATTGTTGTTGTTGTTATTATTATTATTATTATTATTATTATTATTATTATTATTATTATTATTATTATTATTATTATTATTATTATTATTATCATTATTGGCAGCTCAGAAACAATAGCCAGATATTAACATTATGATTATTATTGATATATTGTTCATGATGACATTTATGCTGCAGGATGTTTCATATCTTAACAAACCTGCTAATATTTCTATATATTCTATATATTATCCTTGCATGGTCAGAGTGGGGGTGCTGGTTCCCCCCACCCTGTCTCTGATTGGCTCAGAGACGGGGACCTGCAGAATGATTATGATTATAGAGAATATTAACCTACCAGTCGTGTTTCTGGACTGTGGGGGGAAGCCGGAGAACCCAGAGAGAACCCCTGCATGCACAGGGAGAACCTCCATGCTGATAGACCCCAGGCTGGGATTCAAACCCGGGACCTTCCTGCTGCACAGCAACAGAGCTGCCATGTGAGACTTGTCCTCTGATCTGCAGCAGGGTTTCTGTCACACGGAGCTGAAACATCAGCGGTCCGGTTCAGATCACAAAACCCAGAGTGGGTCTCAGTTTGGACCCGACAGCATGAATACGGCTGGTGCTGCTAGGCCCACAGGAAGGTCTGCAGGCGTTGGCCGAGCAGAACTCCTGATGAGGCAGAAGCTTCGGCCGCTTGGGTCATGAAGTTCAGTAGAAATCTCAGTTAAAAGGTTCTGATCCAGAGGATCTGAGCAGGTGCTGCCATCTAGTGGCCGAGCTCCAGATTGTCTCAGAAGTTCCCTGTTCTGGTCCGACCCGCTTCATCACACCATGTCCTGCCTGCAGGTTCTGGAGGACGACATGCGTGAGCAGGGCCGAGGGATCCATGTGATCGTTCTCAACCAGGCCACGGTGAGCATCCACACATACCCCCCCCGCACCCCGGCCACATGGATCACCGGGTCCTCTGACCAACCCAAACTCGGTTCTGACTGGCCCGGTTTTCCCTTTCAGGGTCACGTGATGGCCAAGCGGATCTTTGACACCTACTCCCCCCACGAGGACGACGCCATGATCCTCTTCCTCAACATGGTGACTCGTGGCCGCATCCTCATCTTCACCATCAAGGTGGGTGTGTTAGGTTGCAGAGGTGCGTCCAGCTGTTTGGGTTTGGTTCTGCTGAGCGGTCCGGTTCTGTTCGGCAGGACGAGGGAACGTTCCACCTGAAGGACGCGGCGAAGGACCTGCTGAAGAGTTTTGGCAGCCAGGCGTCCCTGAACCTGAGCTGGAGGGACATGTGGACCCTGGTGGTGAAGAAAGGAGGTCAGAACCATTCTGGGCTTAAAGGGGAACTTCCTGCTGATTGTTTGGACTGACCAGACGGATCAGAACCAGCATCACGGCTCTAATGACCTTACAGCACCAGGCGGTCTGAAAATGCAGTTAGAGCATTTTAAATAAAGTGTCTATGTGTGATTAGGCGCCCCCTAGTGGTGTCCAGCTTATCTGGGTTAGAGCGGCTTAAAGTCCCTTAAATGAAAGTTGCCGCCATTTTGGGTCTAAACTTGCCACAGGCAGGCGCTTTAACACTGTTATGTTATGCACGTTTCGCACCTTCTAATACCCTTCAGGCAGGTGTTCTGAATAAAACACAACTGAGTGTTGATGATGACCTACTAGGTATCCAGAAAAGCTGATATTACATTTTAATAAGACTTGAGAGAGACATTTTTAAGTGAACTGTATACTTCTCTTTTCCTGTCTTGAAGTCCAGAATTGATCCCATAGGACAAAAATCAGACACACATTATGCTACAGCACAATGAAATAAAGCAAGAAGTCCAGAAGAAAATTTCACATAAAAAATCGGACGTTCGGTGAAAATCAAACATGTTTGAAATTTAGTCGGCAGTCGTGAGGTTTTCGTGAGCGCATCCTGCTGTTCATCCTGCTGTTCCTGCTTTAACATCCTGCTGTTCATCCTGCTGAACAGGCATCCCCAAAGCGACCTCCGCCGGCCCGGGACCCACGGGGCCCGGACGTCGGCTTGCGGGGGGGTTGCGGAGGGCAAGCGCTCCGGTCCGCGCGACGCGCTGGCCGCATGTTTCGACACGCCTCCGCTCGCGGGGCGGGCCAGGCGACCTGCCGTGCCGCGCGGCCGCCGGTGCGGTGCGTGAGCTGGGCTCTGGGTCCCTGTCACCCACCGTCGCTCGCCTGCCTCTGCCACCACAGCGAGCGATCCCAGAGGGGGCACGCAGTCCGGTCGCGTCCGAGCGTCGTGCCGCACAGATCGTGAGCAGTGAACTTTTTAAACCCCGCGGTTCCGTCGTACAGTTTGAGATGTATATAAGTACCACGACTGAAAAACTCGTACAGTGTACGCCCGGCTTAGCGGTTGGGGACTGGCGGCTGCCTCGCCAAACTTAGCGCTCCGGGAAACCCTGACTTCAGAAAAAAAAGCCCACATACCTCACACAAGAGAGAGTTTGTTGTAGGTCTCCAAGTTTTGTTCGTCTCTTGGTCCAAGCGACTGACTCGGTTGATCCACAATAAACGCCGCTCTTCATCGCTTGGAAAACGGAACATCCGCGTCCCTTTATCAGTGCTGTTGCTGCAGCCGTGGGCACAACACCCTGGCATGGTGGCTTGTTTTCGAAATAAAGAAATACTCGAAAATACTCGAAGTAATCAGGAGTAAAAATAAAAGAAATCGGTCGCTCGCAGTGTTGTAAACACGCTGAACTTAGCTGAGCCTAGACCCAAAATGGCCGCAGGAGATCACGTGACCCAAAAAAATGGAACGCCCATGACGCAACTTTCCTTTAAGGGACTTTAGAGCGGCTCAGTTCTGAAGTTAAACCAAATTAATTAAACTAACTCCAAAGACTCAAAGCTGGGGAATAAAATAACGTTGCTGTTTATTCTCCTATGTTAAATAAAATAAATTTAATTTAGGGAGCAGATTGAGTCGGCTGCTAAATCCAAAAAATTAGACTTTATAGATGACTATAGACGTATTATGTGTCAACGTAATTTTTATGATTAACTGTTCTCACCTGATACATGAGATATGCATGAATACTCAGGCTTCTGTAACCTTTTAAATGCCAGTTTTTATCTTTCTCATCTATGGAAACTGAAATCTTTGGGCAGATTTCATCAGAACCTCTGAGGGTCAAACATTTCCAGCAAAATTGATTCTGATTCATTTTTTGTTGTTTTGTGTAAAGTTGCTGAAACTTTGGTCCATTTTAAAGTACATGAAGAAAATATTTCAACCCAGTGAAACACAATAAAACGTAAAGTCAGATGTTTTCATTGTGATTGGACTAAATATGCATAAAATTAAATAAAAAAACTGCATAAAATCGACGTGGACGAGTTTTATGATAAAAACCAAATTCAACGACATTAATTTCCTTCTGTTGACTCACAAACCTCAATCAGAGCTGCGGTGAGGTCTGGAGTTTATTGTTCTGATGGGAGACGGAGGAACAACTAATCGGGTCGGCTCGTCCGTGGAGTTCAATCTGTTTATTGGACCAAAAAGAACCAACAAGTACCGCTAAGTTCTGGTGTAAAGCAGATGATCTGGGGCTGAAACCAGATTCTCTGTGGGGGAAAACCGGGTCGCAGTTGGATCGGGTTCCTCTAGATCCCTGCGGTCCCTCACTGTGTGTGCATGATGTGATCAGAACCGCGGGGCAGAACGGGTCAGGAATGTCTTCTCTGTTTTTCCAGGTCAGGTGTTCGGAGAGAAGCACTCCAAGTCTCCAGCTCTGTCCACGTGGGGCGACCCGGTTCTGCTGAAGACCGAGGTGCAGCTCACCGCCGCAGAAGGTATCAGAGCCGGGAAAGGAAAGTGTCGGACTTTAGGACCCGGGTTCAGGTTTCATCATCTGGTTGTTCTTGAGAAGGAAACCGGGTCTTATGTTTAAATCTGGACTCACCTCCTGTTGCTGCGGGATTGGCCTGCTGATGAAATGCATTAAGCGCACGTCTGCAGCCGAGAATGCGCTGCTGTCTCTGACGTCGCACTGATCTAACGTCTCCCTCCGTCCCGCAGAGGCCGAGTGCCACTGGGCCGACACCAAGCTCAACCGGAGGAGGAAGCTGTTCTGCAGCAAAGTGGAAGGATACGGGAGCATCTGCAGCTGCAAAGACCCGGCGCCCATCGAGTTCAAACCTGATCCTGTAAGGGGGGGGGGGGGGGTGTTCATGTTGCCTGCAGCTCTGCAGCGCCACCACCAGGTGGATCTGAACGCCTCCTCTGAGCCGTCCATCGTTCTGACGCATGTCCTCTCTGCCTCCAGCTGCCCAACAACAACGTCTACAACGTTCCGGTGGCCGTCATCGCCGGCAACAGACCCAACTACCTGTACCGGTGAGATGCAGACGCCGCTCCAGAACCCGTTTGGTTCTGGTTCCGTGTGTCGGGTCGGCCCGGCTCTGCCTGTTTCCTGAACCTCCCTGTCGTCTGTTTGCAGGATGCTGCGCTCGCTCCTCTCGGCCTACGGGGTCAACCCGCAGATGATCACCGTCTTCATCGATGGATACTACGAGGTATTCGCCAGTGCCAGACTTTTATGTTTCCAGTGTTCAATAATCCAGGAACGCACGTTTAATCATTTAACGATGCACAGCGCCAGGAGCGGGCCTAGTGGGTTCTGATTGGCTGCAGCTCAGTGAAGCACCGGGTCACGAAGTTTCAGGGAGAACAAAGTGGTTCAAACATCAGAACCTGTGGTTAGGAAACCCCTGAGATCCCACAAGCTGAGATAAACCCCTAAGAACCAGCAGTACCAGAACCGGTCCTCCTCGGTAGAACCAGAAGCTGCTCCGAGGAGCTCAGAGAGGACCAGTCAGGAAGAAGACAGTTGGAGAAAGTTCTGGTTGTATGGGTTAAGATAACGGTCAATATAAACGTATGTGTAGGTCTTTCAATTGTCAATAAAGGTGAATGACATTAAGATTTGTATTTATTCCTGGTTGTCAGCTCATACATAGGTGTGACATCAGATGTTTCATCTGTGAAAATATAAGTTACAAACTTACAGCTTTGCAACATTAGAAGTACAAATCACAAAATTACGATGTAATTTATAATTTACCAGAATGATTTTCACCAACTGCCATTAAACAACAAGGAGAGAAAGAAGACGAAGAAAACAGTTTTTACATTTTCACAGATTAAACATCTGTTGTCAGCTGTCATTACTGCCACCAGCTGGTAGGGAGTGGAACAGCTTCATCAGGGACTGTGGCTTCGTACTCGTAAACACACTCACCGGCCACTTTATTAGGTACACCTGTCCAACTGCTCGTTAACACTTAATTTCTAAGCAGCCAATCACATGGCGGCAACTCAGTGCATTTAGGCATGTAGACATGGTCAAGAGAATCTCCTGCAGTTCAAAACGAGTATGGGGAAGAAAGGTGATTTGAGTGACTGTGAACGTGGCATGATTGTTGGTGCCAGAAGGGCTGGTCTGAGTATTTCAGAAACTGCTAAGCTACTGGGATTTTCACGCACAACCATCTCTAGGGTTTACAGAAAATGGTCCGAAAAAGAAAAAACATCCAGTGAGCGGCAGTTCTGTGGGCGGAAATGCCTTGTTGATGCCAGAGGTCAGAGGAGAATGGCCAGACTGGTTCGAGCTGATAGAAGGGCAACAGTGACTCAAATAACCACCCGTTACAACCAAGGTGGGCAGAAGAGCATCTCTGAACGCACAGTACGTCGAACTTTGAGGCAGATGGGCTACAGCAGCAGAAGACCACATCGGGTGCCACTCCTTTCAGCTAAGAACAGGAAACTGAGGCTACAATTTGCACAAGCTCATCGAAATTGGACAATAGAAGATTGGAAAAACGTTGCCTGGTCTGATGAGTCTCGATTTCTGCTGCGACAGTCGGATGGTAGGGTCAGAATTTGGCGTCTACAACATGAAAGCATGGATCCATCCTGCCTTGTATCAACGGTTCAGGCTGGTGGTGGTGGTGTCATGGTGTGGGGAATATTTTCTTGGCACTCTTTGGGCCCCTTGGTACCAATTGAGCATCGTTGCAACGCCACAGCCTACCTGAGTATTGTTGCTGACCATGTCCATCCCTTTATGACCACAATGTACCCAACCCATGATGGCTACTTTCAGCAGGATAATGCGCCATGTCATAAAGCTGGAATCATCTCAGACTGGTTTCTTGAACATGACAATGAGTTCACTGTACTCAAATGGCCTCCACAGTCACCAGATCTCAATCCAATAGAGCATCTTTGGGATGTGGTGGAACGGGAGATTCGCATCATGGATGTGCAGCCGACAAATCTGCGGCAACTGTGTGATGCCATCATGTCAATATGGACCAAACTCCCTGAGGAATGCTTCCAGCACCTTGTTGAATCTATGCCACGAAGAATTGAGGCAGTTCTGAAGGCAAAAGGGGGTCCAACCCGTTACTAGCATGGGGTACCTAATAAAGTGGCCGGTGAGTGTATGTGATTTATACTTGTACTGTTACAAAGTTGTAACTTTGTTACTTGTAGTCCTAAATTCTAAACTTGTATTCTCCCAGATGAAACATCTGATGCATCACGTTTGTATGAGTGAACAACCAGGAAAATGTACAAATCTTAAATTTATTCACATTTATTGACTTATATTTACAAATTCTGACTTGGGACTTTTCAAGGATTTTGTACGTTCCAAAGTAACCAGCCTTGGTGTCGCCATAGACAGCGATTTTAAACTGAAGGAACAAATAAACGCCGTTTTAAAATCCTGTTTTTATCATCTCCCTCTTTTATCTAAGGTAAAACCGTTTTTATCTTTTAACCTCTTTGAGCAGGTTTTACACTTTTATTTCTAGCCGTCTGGACTGCAGCACTTTAGCCAACGAGCTCTCTCCCGTCTGCAGTTAGTCCAAAACGCAGCGGCTCGTCTTTTAACAGGGACCAGAAAACATCAACACATTACATCAATTCTTGCATCTCTGCACTGGACATCCTGTTTGTCTTAGAATTGATTTTAAGATTTTATTGTTTGTGTTTAGAGCCTTGAATGGGATGACTCCTCAATATATCACCGACCTCCTCCAGATTTATTCCCCGGCACGTGCTCTGAGGTCTGAGGGCCATCTTCAGCTAATAGTGCCTAAAACCAGAGGGGACAGAGAGTTTTCTGTAGTTGGCCCCAGACTTTGGAATACTTTGCCCTCCACATACGAACAGCCTCCACAGTGGAGGGTTTTAAGTCTCGTCTTAAGACCCACTTTTATTCTTTGGCTTTTAACACCGTGTAGTCGTGTGGTCCTCTGTGTCCTTTTTAGTTGTTTTTTTTTTATGTGCAGCACTTTGGAAACTTTTTCTGTTGTTAAATGTGTTGTATAAATAAAGTGGATTGGATTGAAATTCAGAGATCTATGCATAAGTTTATGTTGACAGTTACCTCACATATGGTTGGGTCGTTTAGCTCTGTGTTGTTTGTGTTCTGGGAGCGAACGTTGGACCCGCCTGGCTGCTGGTCGGGTCAACTTCCCATCCTTCAGAACAAACAGCAGCAGCAGAATTTAACCGGAGGTTTACTCTGTTGGACCCAGGAGCCGATGGACGTGGTGGAGCTGTTCGGGCTGAAGGGTGTTCAGCACACACCCATCAGCATCAAGAACGCCCGCGTGTCCCAGGTAAACCAGAACCCCCAGCTCCAAGCAGCTGGTACTGGTTCTGATTCTGTAACAGCTGGGTTTTCTGTTGGTTTCAGCACTACAAGGCGAGTCTGACGGCCACCTTTAACCTCCACCCTGTAAGTCTCGGCATCGTCACGTGTTGTTGGTTCTGCAGAGGTCCGGTCTCATGACAGAACCTTTTCTCTGAGCAGGATGCCGGCTTTGCCATCGTTCTGGAGGAGGACCTGGACATCTCTGTGGACTTCTTCAGGTGAGTCCTTCGTCTGTGGAGCCGGAGAAGGAGGCGGGTTCTGTTCAGTGACGTGGACCGGTCTGCGGAGTGTCCACTAGGTGGCAGCGTAACCTCAGCGCTGGAACCGCTCTGCTCTCCAGCTTTCCTTTGTTAAACTGTGACTGTAGCAGAAAATACTGCAGCTTCTGATTGGACCTCAGCAGAACTGGGATCCATCCACCTTCACCTGCTTCCAGGAACCCAAACTTCCCCTCAAGCTTTAGTTAAGTAGTCAGACTCCTCAGAGGTTCTTCAGAGGAACAACCAGCATCATGGAGACCAAGGAACCCAGCAGACAGGTCAGGGAGGAAGTTCTGGTCCAGTTTACAGCAGGTCAGGTTCTACAGAATCTCCCAGACCTCTGATCATCATGTGGACCTGGAGAGAGGATGGACCACCTGCAGACCTACCAGGACATGGACGTCCACCTGGACTGACAGGCTGGACCAGGAGAGCATTGATCAGAGAAGCAGGAGGACCGTGGAGGCTCTGGAGGAGCTGCAGAGACCCACGGCTCAGGTTGGACTATTTGTCCACATGAGAGCTACCAGAAATGCACTGTTCAAACCTGACCTCTATGGCAAGAAGAAAGTCCTGTCTGAGGTTTCCCTGTAAGCCAGAGGAGACCCAGCAAACATCTGGAAGGAGGTGCTCTGCTCAGGGAGACCAAAATTGGATGGAGGTAAATCCAGGAGGTTAAACCTGTTAGAGGCTGCATGAGACCTGAGATTGAGGTGGAGGTTCTTCCAGCAGGAACATATCTCTTAACATGCAGCCAGAGGTATTATTGGATGGTTTGGAATGGCCTAGTCAAAGTCCAGACTTAACTCCAGTTTAAAATATGTAACAAGACTGAACTGTTGTCCACAGATGAGCTCCATCTAATCTGACTGAGCTGGAGATGTTTTACAGAGCAGAATGGGTAGAAATGTCAGTGTGTAGATGTTTCAAGCTGGTTGAGACAACCCCCCAAAAGTCCTGCAGCCAAAGGCGGTTCTGCTGAGTCACTCCTTCAGATAACTGCTCTACTCCGTGTGGGTCAGTCCTCCTTCCTTCCTGTCCTGCTGTCGGCTCAGACGTGACGGACATGACAGGAACATCTCTGTCCACCGTGTCTCCATGTCCGGTTCATGTCTGACTCCTGTGTTCCCTGACAGCTTCCTGAGTCAGACCATCCACCTGCTGGATCAGGACGACAGCCTGTACTGCATCTCCGCCTGGAACGACCAGGTCAGTCCCGACCCACGTGTTCTGACGAGGCGTTAGAACCGGCAGGTTGACCTGGACTGATCGTTTCTGACTCGTTTTAAAAGATAAAGGCTGATGCTGAGTTCGTTTGATCAACATTTTTTTTAATCACCGCATTGTTTCTAGATCCAGGTGTGTTGAACCTTCTTTGTTTGATCAGGTGTCGCTGACTGACTCTTTTTGCGAGCAGGGCTACGAGCACACCGCCGAGGACCCCGCCATCCTCTACAGGGTGGAGAGCATGCCCGGTCTGGGCTGGGTGCTGAAGAAGAGCATCTACAAGGACGAGCTGGAGCCAAAATGGCCGACCCCGGAGAAGGTCAGTCGCTCAGGAAGTAAAAGTTCTTCAGGAATATTTGAAACAAAATGACAGATTTAAAAAGATTAACTTCTTTGTAATGAAATTCAGTTGAATCTGCAAATCGGCAGAATGATATTTGAAACTTGTTTTATTATTAAAACACATTTAGCCGCTTTCCTAGTGTACAGTAAATCTCACAGAAACCGTTTTACAATGTCTGCTGAGATTAAATCAAATTTTACATGTAGATAAATAATAAATGGCATTTTCAGCTCTGTTTGACAGAAAACAGGCTAATATTTCTGCACGTCTCTCCTGCTGCTGCAGCTCTGGGACTGGGACATGTGGATGAGGATGCCGGAGCAGAGGAAAGGCAGAGAATGCATCATTCCTGACGTTTCGCGTTCCTACCACTTTGGCATCATCGGCCTTAACATGAACGGATATTTCCACGTAAGGCCTGAGGGGTCATTTTCACAGAAACGTCACACTAATATACGTTTTTAGCTTTTATTTCTACCCATATTTGGACTTAGGTCCCCATAGAGATCATTGGACTTTAGAAGAGAGGTAAAAACACCTGGTCTGTTACAGTGAGATAAACAAGTAACACATACACACACACACACACACACACACACAGGTTGATTTAAATGCTAAATGGCCTGCACTTGTATAGCACTTTATCAAGTCTAAGGGTCCTAAAGCCCTTAACACTACATTGTCTTTCTGACCACACACAGCAAGCAAAGCAGGTGTCTTGCTCAAGGGCACAATGACTGAGACGGTCAGAGCAGGGGTTTAAAACGGTTACAGGATGAACTCTTAGCTCTTGAGCCACTGTCACCCCAGACTGATTTAAATTTCAGCAGCATTTTGTTCCTCTTCAACAGTTTTAACCCTCAGATGGTGAAGGTATAAACCATCACAGGTTTTACTTTAAGTCACAAACATCTTGTTAAAACAAGAGTATTTAGACTTTTAGGAACGGTTGGAAAGTTTTCCCACCCTGTACCTCTACTGGACTCTAGAATCAAGAACCTTTACTGTCACCATGTGTTACCATAGTGAAATTGTTTTGACCAACACGCTTCCTGCGAAGTTCAAAGTGTAAAATAGTTTTTAGGGTCTGAGAAGACTCGTATCCGAGTCCAGAAAGGCGAATATCTCATGCCTGCTGTAAATTCAGTGCAGTAATTTTAGGGCTTCATTTACAGAACTGTGCAATCAGACATTCCTGAGAAGTTAAAGGGCAAACAGACATCACCAGTAGTGTGATTGTAACGTGTAACAAACACGATAGCCCTCACAGCTTTCTGAAAGAAGCTGGTTTTAAGTCGGTTAGTTTCTTATTTAATGTTTCTGAATCGTTTCCCTGATGGAAGCGGGGCAAACAGTGTATTGTTCTGGTGGGATCTGTGACAGATTAAAACCCATAATCGCCTGTGCTGTCCCCACCACAGCTCAGGGTGATGTTCCTGATGCCTCTCCACATGTTTCATGGATTGTTGCTGCTGAAGTGGTCCTCCATGTACTGCTTGTACCTCTGCTTGGCCTTCTGGACCTTTTTAAGTTCACTTCTAGTCCTGCTGTAGGCCGCTCTGTCTCCAGATCTGAGCGCTGCATCCTGGGACTTCAGCAGGGACAAAGCTGTCCACCCATAGTTCTGGTCAGGAAACCCTCTGATTGTCTTTCTGGTCAGGAAACCCTCTGATTGTCTTTCTGGTCAGGAAACCCTCTGATTGTCTTTCTGGTCAGGAAACACTCTGATTGTCTTTTTGGGAGGACAGCATCAGTGCAGACGTGGATATAGGAAAGCACAGATGATGTGTAGCTTTCTAAGTCAGCGCCCTCTTTAAACACATCCCAGTCAGTGATTTCTAATCAGTCCTGTAGAGCTGAGCCTCTTCTGTCCAAACCTGGACGGTTTTTATCGCGGTCTGGTTCTGCAGGTCAGTGGCTTGTAGGCAGGAATCAGGTCCGCAGAGATGTGACCTGATGAACCAAAGTGAGGAGCTGCAGCAGCTTTGTTTGCTGCTGGGATGTTACAGTAAACTTGATCTAATGTATTATTGTCTCTGGTCGGGAACTTAATGAAGAACTTAATGAATTTATGGAACCTGGGGAGCGCAGCCTTTAAATGAACATGGTTAAAGTCTACAGCAACGACCCCTGCGGCCTCTGGATTACTGTTCATCTGTCTGCTGATAAAGCTGTATAGCTCCTCTAGGGCTAGCTTAGCGTTAGCACTTTAAATGTTCTGGATTTAACTGCCAGATATTCCAGATCAAGAGAGCAGAATGTTCTGATCTCCTTTGCAGCCATGCACCAGCTGTTGTTGATGTGTACAGCTAAGCCTCCACCTTTCCTTCCTGCTGCTACAGTCCGGTTGGCTCTAAACAAAGAGCACCCTGCTAGCTGCACCGCAGCAGTCTTCGTCTCCGTGAAGATCGCTACACAGCGGTCAGTTTTACGTGAGGCGATCCTGAGCCGGATCTGGTCCAGTTTGTTGCTGATGGATCCAACGTTAGCCAGGAGGAGACTGGGCAGAGCTGGTCTGTGCAGATTAGCCTTTAGCCTGGTGCCCCCCGCCGTGTTTATGCTCTTCCCGGCATCTGAGCCTCAGAGGCAGGGAGAGAGGCTGTTCATATTGTAGTGTGGGTGGCATAAAGTCCGGTACGATCCTTAAATTCAAGCAGCTCTTCTCTCCCATACTGGATTAGAGATTAGACAGGCAATAACATGAATAAAAATGCAAAGACAAACTTTAAACCAAAGCTAATGACCTCATTTAACAACAAACTGAACTTCAGGTGCTGTTTTCGCTTAGTGAGGTCTAGATAGTTTATGGATCCAGTTGTCCTCTTCTGCCTGCAGGAAGTCTATTTCAAGAAGCACAAGTTCAACACGATTCCCAACGTGCAGCTGAGGAACGTGGACAGGTGCGTTTAGCAGCTGGATGGTGTTTGTTGGAGCACTGCAGAAACTCTGACGCTTTTCCCGTTTCTCTGATTCACAGCTTGAGGAAAGACGCCTACGAGGTGGAGATCCAGAAGCTGCTGAGGTGAGTGGCACTGCAGAGCCTCGGAGCTCACTGGGGTTTCATGTCAATTTTTAATAAAATATTATTTATATTGCTCCATCATATCATCTGAAGACTCTTTCCAAAGTCAGCTTCCATCAAATCCTCCAGGTTGGTCAGAAAGTTTCCTCTCTAAGGAAACCCAGCAGGTTGCATCAAGTCTCTCCAAGCAGCATTCACTCCTCCTGAAAGAGCGTAGAGCCACAGTGGACAGTCGTCTGCATTGTTGATGGCTTTGCAGCAATCCCTCATACTGAGCATGCATGAAGCGACAGTGGAGAGGAAAACTCCCCTTTAACAGGGAGGAGAACCTCCAGCAGAACCAGAACCAGGCTCAGTGTGAACGCTCATCTGCCTCGACCCACTGGGGCTTAGAGAAGACAGAGCAGAGACACAGAAAGCTCAGAAGCTCACATTGATCCAGGAGTACTTTCTATGTTAGATGGTAATAGAGGATGATCTGGCTCCCCTGATGATGTCACAGCTAACAGAACACCAGACCAGGTGTACCTTCTATGAAGAGAACAATGACAGAGAACAAAAAGTTAAAAGCTGAAATAACAACAAACAATGCAGATTGGAGAGCAGTAGGAGAACTCAGCAGAGAGAGAGAAATAGACCCTGATGTCCTCCAGCAGCCTAAGCCTATAGCAGCATAACTATAGAGGTAGCTCAGGGTAACATGAGCCACTCTGACTAGAAGCTTTGTCAAAAAGGAAAGTTTTAAGCTTAGTCTTAAAAGTAGACGGGGTGTCTGCTTCACGGACCAAAACTGGGAGTTGGTTCCACAGGAGAGGAGCCTGATAGCTAAAGGATCTGCCTCCCATTCTACTTTCTGTGAAAAATCTCTGCAACCTCCTGATGTGTCTCTGATCCAGAGAGGCGGAGCTGCTGGACCACTCCAAGAATCCCTGTGAGGACTCGTTTGTTCCGGACACGGAGGGGAAGACCTATGTCATGTTCATAAAGATGGACTCTGAGCTGGACACGTCCACCTGGACAGAGCTAGCCAAGGTAGACTCTCCTCCATCGTCTGGGTTGGGTCTGGGGATGTTCTCCTGGTGAATGTCGTGATGCATCTGTGTTTTCCCACAGTGCCTGCATGTTTGGGACCTGGATGTACGAGGATATCACCGAGGACTCTGGCGGCTCTTCAGGAAAAGGAATCACATCCTGGTCGTAGCCGTGCCGATCTCTCCGTACTCGTAAGTTCTGCTAGGATGGGAAGAAACCACCGTAGTCTGCACTTCCTGTTCCTGTCCACATGGAGGCAGGAAGGACATATGGGCTGTTTAAACTTCTTATACCTCCTTTTATATGAAGGCTAATCTAGGGCTGGGCGATATAGAAAAAAAGCTTATCGATTAAAAAAAAATGCATATTAATCAATATCGATAATTATTGAAAATATTTAAAACCATATTTTATGTGCAGCTCTGCCTGGACATTTTATGATATTGCTAAATTATTTAATTTTAATAAAGAACACAAACACAGAATTCCAATTAAATCTTTATTTAACCAACTTTTTTAACCATAACAGCATTTTTTTTAAAAAAAAATTACTTAAGAGACCTGAATTATGTTATTAAATAAAGACTTTATTATTAAATAAAGACCAAAATAAATATACCAAATAAATAAATAAATAAAATAGCCTATTTAGGTGGGAATACACTAGTTACTTCTCAGGTTTCATAATTGAGAGGCTGACGCAGGTCAGAGGTCGTGGCGTGTAAGGACCCAGGCTGCAGCTCATTTTGCACTGATTCACGGCACTCGTTGCACAATTTAGGGAGCGCTGTTAGAGAAAAACTTGCGTCCCGGAACTTTATATCACGAACTTTATACCTCGCGGAGTGGCGAGTAGTTGTTTGAAGCCAGGTTTTTTAACTGCAGACAACAGCAGCATGCCCGCGGAGCTGCACAGTTCGCGCAGCAGCGCGTGCGGAGTGAGCGGCTTACGTGATGAAACAAGTTGGTTGCGTTACCAGACTTTGTTTTTACCGGTTCCTTGCAAGTTTTACAAATCACTGGTTTATTTCTGTCAGGCTGGCGAACTAGTAAAACCCCGTTTTGGGACCGTTTCCTCCGCCGCTACTTGCTGCGACATATCCGCATGCTCTGTGTTGTGGTTTGAGAGGGCGGCGCTTTGTGACGACGTGCCTGGGTCCGCGATTACGATTGGTTGAGAGGAAGTAGTGAACTAATATGATAGGCCGAAAGGAAGGAAAACTGTTTCTATCGAACTATTATCGACCCTATTTTTTCCTATCGCGCCACACGTCTATCGATCGATATATATTGTTATTGAATTATCGTCCAGCCCTAGGCTGATCTACCGGTACCAAATACAAAAAGATTTTCCTGTTATTTAAGTTTTCCCAGATATTCTGTTGCCATCGTTACAGAAATTATGGGGTTTCAGTTTTCAATTCAATTCAATTCAATTCAATTTTATTTATATAGCGCCAAATCATGAAACATGTCATCTCAAGGCACTTTACAAAATCAAGTTCAATCATATTATACAGATTGGGTCAGATTATACAGATTGGTCAAAATGTCCTATATAAGGAAACCAGTTGATTGCATCAAAGTCCCGACAAGCAGCATTCACTCCTGGAGAAGCGTAGAGCCACAGGGAGAGTCGTCTGCATTGTACATGGCTTTGCTGCAATCCCTCATACTGAGCAAGCATGAAGCGACAGTGGGAAGAAAAACCACCCATTAACGGGAAAAAAAAACCTCCGGCAGAACCGGGCTCAGTATGAACGGTCATCTGCCTCGACCGACTGGGGTTACAGAAGACAGAGCAGAGACACAACAAGAGAGACAAAAAGCACAGAAGCACACATTGATCTAGTAATCTGTTCTACATTAGATGGTAGTAACGGGTGAGCCGTCTTCTCTGGATGATGTCAAAGTTAACAGAACGCCAGACCAGGTGTACCTACTATGAAGAAAAAGAGAGAGAACAGAAAGTTAAAAGCTGAAATGACGACAGTCATTTCAATGTAATACAATGCAAAACTGGAGAACCGTAGAATGAAGAACAGTAGAAATCAGTAGAGTGAGAAAATTAGACCCTGATGTCCTCCAGTAGCCTAAGCCTATAGCAGCATAACTATAGAGATAGCTCAGGGTAACATGAGCCACTCTAACTATAAGCTTTGTCAAAAAGGAAAGTTTTAAGATTAGTCTTAAAAATAGACGGGGTGTCTGCCTCACGGACCAAAACTGGGAGTTGGTTCCACAGGAGAGGAGCCTGATAGCTAAAGGATCTGCCTCCCATTCTACTTTTAGAGACTCTAGGAACCACCAGCAGACCAGCAGTCTGAGAGCGAAGTGCTCTGTTAGGAACATACGGGGTAATCAGAGCTCTGATATATGATGGAGCTTGATTATTAAGGGCTTTATACGTTAGAAGAAGAATTTTAAATTCTATTCTTGATTTAACAGGAAGCCAATGAAGGGAAGCTAAAATTGGAGAAATATGATCCCTCTTGTTGATTTTCATCAGAACTCTTGCCGCAGCATTTTGGATCAGCTGAAGACTTCGAACTGCATTTTGTGGACTTCCTGATAGTAAAGAATTACAATAGTCCAGCCTTGAAGTAACAAATGCATGCACTAGTTTTTCAGCATCACCCCTGGACAGAATGTTTCTAATTTTGGCGATATTCCTGAGGTGAAAAAAGGAAACTCTGGAAACCTGTTTAATATGGGATTTAAATGACATGTCTTGGTCGAAAACAACACCAAGGTTTTTAACTTTATTACCAGAGGCCAAGTTAATGCCATCCAGATTAAGTGATTGATTAAGAAGTTTATTTTTTGAGGACTCTGGCCCAAAGATTATAACTTCTGTCTTGTCAGAATTTAAATGCAGGAAATTTAAAGTCATCCAGCTTTTGATGTCATCAAGACATGACTGCAGTCGAAGTAATTGATTGGATTCATCAGGATTTATGGATAAATATAGCTGAGTGTCATCAGCATAACAGTGGAAATTAATCCCATGCTGTCTGATAATTTTGCCAACCGGAAGCATATATATAGTAAATAGAATTGGTCCAAGGACTGAACCCTGTGGTACTCCACAGGTGACCCTAGAGTTTGAAGAAGATTTATTATTAACATGAACAAACTGGAATCTGTCCGACAGATAAGATTTAAACCAGCCTAATGCTTTCCCCTTAATCCCTACAGTATGCTCAAGTCTTTGTAGGAGAATATTGTGATCAACTGTGTCAAATGCAGCACTAAGATCTAACAGGACAAGTACAGACACAAGTCCATTATCTGAGGCCATGAGAATATCATTGGTGACCTTCACCAGAGCCGTTTCAGTGCTATGATGAGCTCTGAAGCCTGACTGAAACTCCTCAAGTAGGTCATTGCTTTGTAAATGTTCACAAAGTTGATTAGCAACTACTTTCTCAAGAATTTTAGATAAGAAAAGAAGATTAGATATAGGTCTGTAGTTTACTAGCTCATCTTGATCAAGAGAAGGTTTCTTAAGTAAAGGTTTAATAACAGCTACTTTAAAAGCCTGTGGTACATATCCATTTACTAAGGATAGATTAATCATGTCTAAAATAGGACCACTGATCAGAGGGAATACCTCCTTAAACAACTTGGTTGGGATTGGGTCTAACATACAGTTTCAGGCCTGGTCCTGATGAGGCGTCAGGAACCCAGTTAGTTACGGATTTCCTCCTGCAGGTTCTGTTCGTCTGATGGAGAAGTTTCTCTTTTCAGACCTGAAACAAGTTTTTCAGAAAAACGTTCCTCTAAGGACGACCAGGAACCGGACTGATTCTGGTTGATCCGTCTTCCTGGGGTCAGCAGAAGGTTTCCACATGGCTTCTTCTGACTAAACCAGTCTGCTGCACACAACAAATCATATTTTGAAATAATTATTTACTGAGAATAAACTCAAAATGCATTATTTCAAATTTAGAGTGTAATTCAAAGACAAAACATTTACAGACTTCACCAGTTATCAAACACGTCTATTTAAAGGACGGAGGTCAAGATCTTTGATCAGCACTGCAACCTGGATTAAAAAATATTGATGTTTGTGTAAACAACAAAAAGGTTTTATTCATTAGTTGGAAAGTTAAAATGAACACAACAGCAGAAAAAACACAACAAAATAAGTACATTTTACAAAACAATACAAGCTAAAATTGTTGATATCTTGTCTGAAGTACATTAAATAATTAGTGGCCCCAGACCTTATCCTTGGGGAACGCCTCTTGCTGATTGTGGGGGAGCAGATTTTCCTGCACCTCAGGGCTTCTTGACACTAAAAATACGATAATATCATCACCTTCCTAAAATAATGGCCTACGTCAGTTTTCGCCAAAAAAAATCTTTTTTTTTTTTTTGCCTAAGTCATCTCCTCAGGATATTGGCCTCCTCTTGTGAAAATGTTTAAGTCCTCAGTTGAGGAGGTCATGCATTGCCACCCTTAGCTCCTTTTCCATTAAAAGCCCCAGGATTTTGTTTTCCCGGGGTAAACCAAAGTCTGGGGCTTTTAGGTTAGTCGTGTTTCCATTAGCTAGAGGCTGTTTATGTAAAACAGCCAAATGACGTTTGGGACGTTGATAAAAAACTGCAGTACCACCCCAGTCCAGCAGGTGATGGTCAAACAGACAAAGGCAGAGAAGTTGCATCATATTCTGCCTCTCAAGCTGCAACTCATCTGGACTACGGAGAAACTGATGATGTTACATCTCCTTGTTCCGTTTTCCACCGCCCCCAGCCCTGTTTCTCACCGCCAGGCTCCACTCTATTCTTCTCCTGTTGGTATAAATAAATAAAAATAAAGCACAGATGAGACCACGGTTGTGTAACAAAAGAGACGAGACGAGACTGATCTTTAGACCTTTTAAGAAGATAATTTTTCCTCAGTCACGACTGGAACGAGAAAGATTTTTAAGTACAGTATCGGGACTTTTGATCCCAGCAAAATTATTTTTAATAGCGGAGGAGACCTACGCCACAGAAGGAGGAAAGCAGCCTGCTCCACGCACACACCTAAAATATAATATTGGTCAAAAACAGAACTGAGGTGAAACAGTTCATAATTAACTTAAAATGCTGAAAACATCCAGCCAAGATTTTCACGTTGTATATCTGACTTATAAAGGCTTCATAGTGACTTTTCAGCCACGACGAACATGATCCATTCTGCAGGAAATCACAGCCGACAACACGCCGCAGCAGTGGGGGTGAAACCCTGCAGCCTCCCCAGAGAGGCCAGCCTGTCAGCGGGTCTCTGCTGCTGCCCACGAGTCTGAGCAGATTTAAAGTTTGTACTTTCATGCCTAAAAACCTTAGAAAACTACTTTTCCTGATAAATTAAGGTTATAAAATCTGTAGCTTTGTAAACTCCTCATCGTTTTACTGCTCCTTACTCCACCAGTTTTTATTGCTGTACGTAACCCCGCCCCCTCAGCAAGCCCCAGGACAGCAGAGCGAAGCCCCGGGTGGCTTCAGATACCAGGAAAGTGACAATAGTCGGGTTATTGCGTACGGAAACTCTACCCGAGATTTGAAAAGCCCCGGGACTTTGAGTGGCGATGAAAAAGGGTCTAATGTATGATGATCTATGTCAAGAGTGTGATTTGGGCAATATTTATGTTTTTCTGAAAAAAAAAAGACTTTGGCCTTTATTTTAGGAAGGTGACGATATGATGATTTATGGCGATTAAATCTGAGCAATAAAAAAATCTTTCCTGATGATCAGGAGAGACACTCCAGCTGTTCTTTGTGAATTCTGGTCCGAACCAGAACAGGAACCAGGCTGCAGGTCGCCTCTCCTCAGGTAAATCCATGTTTCTTGTTTCCGTAGCGTGAAGAAACCGGCTGCTGTCTCCCCGATCCACTTGGATCCCCCGCCCAAAGAGGAGGGGGCGCCGGTGGAGCAGATGTAGAGCCGAGGACCCGCCTGATCCGTCACGCGTCGGGCTGTCGATCCGCAGAGCAGACCAGAACTCCCTCAGTGATGAAGGCTCCCTGCTGGGAAACCGGGTCTCCAGAACCTGGGATCTCAGAGCAGAGTCCGTTTGGTGGCCGGAAACCGACCAGTGACTCTGAAGCCAGCCTGGACTGGGCCGTTATGGAGCAGAACCCAGACAGGGTCCCTGTTACTTATTTATTAAACCCGTCTGAGGTTTTACGTTTGTTTTTACCTTTTAACACGATTAACTTTTCATGGTCGGAACATTTTTAGTCTTAAAATTTCAAACATCGAGACGATGCAATTCAGAAGTACTGAGATCTACCCGCCGGGTTTCAGCGGACCCTCCTGTGACCCGGTTCAGCATTTAACAATGGCTGCTGCTGGAGAACCTCTTAAAGCTCAGATTTTAATGTCAGCCTGCTGCTCATAAGGTGATGACATCACTTCCTGTCCTGAAACAAAGTCGGTGCTGCGGTTTGAAGTGATGAGAGGCAGCTGGAAACTTTACAGGAAACACTAATAAACTCTGAACATTTTAGCCTTTTTATATGTTAAACCTTTTATATTCATCCTAAAGTCCTGATTGGGGAGTTCTTCATGCTGTTTGTGGATCAGAACAACTTTTAAAGCTCAGAAACATTTTGACCCAAATGATTAAACATCCGTTTAGTTTCTGCTAAACTGTCTACTTTTCAGCAGAGCTTTATTGACCAGCTTTATTTTTAGTTTTCTGTTGTAAGTCATGAAAACACCATCAAGTTAAACGTTTTTTTTTTCAGTTCCAGTTCTGCTGGTTCCCCACCAGAACCTCTGAGTGGTGCTGTTGATGGTTTCTGGTTCAGAACAAACCGAGGGAAATTCCTCCGGAAATCGTGCTGTTTTTTTTTTTTTCATGTTGGGATGTTTAAGGAAAGTTTAGGAAATGTCTGCAGATAAAGTCCAACAATCAGGAGAAACTGGACCTTTGAATGAAACCAGACTGGACAGAACCATCTGAACCCAGTTAAACACGCTCCTGCCCTCTGCTGGCCGTTCCAGACATACCGGCTTCTGTCTCTAAGAGCACCAAATTACATCCAGACATGTTTATCTCCTCTGCCTGCTGAGATGTTTCTGGGATTCTTAAAACCAGATTTATTGCTGTCCCAATGTAACGAAGAAGTCCCGGATCAGGACTTTAGACGCTTCTGTTTAAAAGTCTGTGTCTGATGTGGAAGCAGGCGACGTCTTCAGGATGGGAGTTAAATTAGTTTTTATTAGCAGAAAATGTCCAGATTTTCCTGTTTGTGAACTGGAGCAACAGAACCTGCAGCGGTTTGCTGGTCAGGGTCCGTTTTCAGGACAAAACACTTTAGATGTGTATTTTTTTTTTTGTATGTTTGCTGCGATTATTTAGTTTAAACCCAATTCAGGGTCAAGTCCTAGCGCTGATCTGGAGTTCTGCAGAACCTGGGTTGTGAGTTTTTCAGTCTGCCCAGTTTTTTTCTTTGTGAATTTTAGTTTGCAGTGAAGTAACGAGCATCTCGGACTGAATGTTTTTCTTTGACTGAATAAAGATTTTTTTAACTGAGTTTTTTTCTTATTTTTCTTTCATGTTGAAATAATAAATTCATCCAGTTGGATTTTTTAAGGCTGAATATTATTAAGAGAGAAAAGCAGAAGCTCTGATTTTTCTGCCGCCTCCTGATTTCCCTCAGGAGCGTCCGTCTGGAAACCCAGCAGGAGGAAATGTGCTGGTTGGAGGGATGTGATGTAAATCTGTGGGTTTGTGGGTCGTCTGCGGGGAAAGTGGCTTCCTGTCCTTCAGCTTTGACTTTCACAGGATGGTGGAGCGTGGGCTCTGAAACTTCAGCGCTGCTGGACCTTAAACAGCAATAAAACCTCACAGGAACATGTTTGCATCTTTTATACATATGAATCTCTTCAGAGGTGACATTGATGAAAGTAAATAAGCAATCTTCAGTCCAGAAGGGCTTTATTCTGTTTTCTGTCAGTGAGCTCTATCAGAACCTCAGGACATGTTAGAAAACCAAGTAGATGAGCAAATGTTTTAAGATCCAACTAAAACAATAGATCAGATGTTTTCTTTTTTAGAATATGTTTTATTAAAATGGATTTGTCAGTATCCCTACAGGATTTCCCTGCGCTGAATTTAAATCAAATGTAACATAACCAGAGAGTGAAGGAGACTGGCGGGCCAGATTTAAGAGGAACAGCAGCAGGAATCGGGATCTTCTGCCTCCAGAAACTTCAGCTGGCTTTTCCATCCAGGTTAGAGAACAGGTACATGGCGATGATCATGGCAGCGACCTGAAGAACAGAAGAATCAAAAGGTTTGCTGAAAATAATCACTTAAGCCACATGATTAAAGGATTCACTTTAGTCACCATCTGAACTAAAGAACAAACAGCTGCAAAGTTCCTAAAAAACGTAGTAAAATTTCTTTAAACCAAAATATAGCTTTTTAGCAAACAAAACTATTATAGTTTCTTCCACACACATATATGTGTATGTGTGTGTATAGATAGAATGACATGTTGAGGCAGAAGTTCCAGAACCTTTGTCTTTGTATTTTACCTCTAAAAGTCCAACTCCTGCAGCGACGCCTCCTGCAATGTTGGTGTGTTCCTTCAGGCTCTTCAGGATGGGATCAAAACAGCCCTGAAAGAAGATGACATCACATTTATTGTTTGTCTTTAAATAAACTGCTATAAGAAGGAAAAAGGACCTAATTTCTCAGGTATAATAATCACTACCATGTTACACGGATAAGTTTTTACCTGCACAGGTAGGCGTGCCGCCTCTATTGAGCTGCAGGGGTCCATGTTGATGGAGCAGCAACTGGACGGGAGCCCGGTTCTGTTCTGCTCCCCCAACTCTGGACCCATAAAGTCAGTGTAGTTGGAGAACCCACAGCACTTGAACTGGTGTGAAACATGAAGAAAAAAACACATTAACTCCTTTGAGCAACGTGTGGGAGGACTGAAAGCAGGACAATAACTTCTACTGTCGCAGCAGAGAAACCAGAAGCTGCTGAAAAGTCAATCATTTTCAATGTTTTTCTTTGACATTGGCTGCATTTATATGTTAGGGCCGGACGGTATAGACAAAAAAGCATATGATAAAATAGAAATCATATTGATCGCTATGGATAATTATCTACAAATTGAAAATATTTATTTTAATGCAGCCATGTTCATTTTATGCTGTTGCTTAACAACCTTTTTTCAGACACAGACACACAAACACTGAATTCAAACTCAACCCTTTATTCAGCCAACTTTTTACCAAAACAAAGTTTTTAAAACATAAAAAGGAACGTGTGCTCTCTGAAGTCTTTGAAGGGGGCAGAGCTTGGTTCCTGGGTCTGCCTTATGATTGGCTGGGAGGATGTAATGACGTAATATAAACCTGAATGATAGAATGCAAAAGGAAGGAAAACTGTTATTCTATTGAACTTTTTATTGACCTTTTTTTTATTATCGATATACGTCTATCGATCGATATATATTGTTATTGAATTATCGTCCAGCCCTATTATAAGTTGCGTTCCATTTGCATTCGGAACTCGGAAACCCTGAAAACTCAACTAACAGCTGCTACAGTCAGACTTTCCCCCAGGGAAGTCGGAGACATTTTTTAAGGCCAATTGTTGGATCCGATATGGCCGCTACTCGCATCAACAACAATACGCTGTGATGAAAACGTTTAGTTTACAAGACACAGGAGACTGTACCGACTGGAAAGCTTTTTACTCAGGTTTACGCCATTTCCAGCTCCGATTTCAGTTTTTCGAGGCAAATGGAACGCATCGATAGTTGTAGTCCAGTACCTGAACATTTCCATAGAAATAATTTGGTTCATTAACACTGGATCAATCATTCTGAAACAGAAAGCTCCTAAAGACTCAATAGATGAACCAAACAACCTGGGAAAGAACCAGTTATAAATTAAATTAGCAGACTACTGGTTGCGAGCAGCTGGTCAAAAAGGCAGTTTGTTGAATCGATAACAAAGCAAAGCACGGCTCTAGCATGTTATCCATCACTAGCTTAGCTTGGTTTTAGCTTAGTTTAAGCTTATTTTCATTTATCTGAATTTACTTGAGTTTTGCAATGTGTTGTTTTTGATTTCATTAACTTAGCTAGTTTTAATTAGCTTTATCTTAGTTTAGCCTCCCTTAGCTTTGCCTAGCCTAGCTTAATGCTGGTGAAGATTCTCAGTCATCCAGGTCATGGTCATTCCAAAAAAGTTAAAAAACAAAACAACTGGACTTTTTTCCGAAGTTTGAAGACGTTTCGCTTCCCATCCAAAAAGCTTTCTCAATTCAAAATGTCTGGAGTAGTTTGGAGCTCCAAGCTTTATAGTACTGCCCAACAAAGGCCTTGTAATGGCTTATATAACATGCAAATTGAACAGAAACAGGTCCACCCCCTTAGTAATGGGGAATCGTTAAGGTCATTGTTGGCCTGCATAGGGCCATAGGGCTGGATAGGAAGCGAAACGTCTTCAAACATCGGACAAAAAGTCCAGTTGTTTTTTTTTTTTTGGTTTTTTTTTTTACTTTTTTTGAATAGCCTAGCTTAACTAGCTTTCTGTAGCTTAGCTTCCCTTGGTCTGCCCTAAGTTTAACTTGCTTTATTTTATATTTCCTGAGATTAGTCTGAATCCAGTAAAAGATTTATCTACCTGACTTTTTCTGAAGATAAAACCCATGAGGCAATCTATTTATCTTTTTTCTCCACAATAATTTGAATGTTTTTTGTCACGCTAACACATTATTTTCTGTGGGGATGAAGCCAAGAATAAAAGGATGTGCACCATCTGTTGGATTTTTGTCCTTTTTCTTAAATTTACACTCATACTGTTCAAGTGCCTGAAAAAATGTCTTCATACTAATAGTTATTGTCATTGCTACATACATTCCAGTGAAATTGAACCTCTGCAGCTAACCTGTCCCTTAGGGAGGAGTGGCCTGCCACTGGACAGCATCCTGGGGCAGGGGGTCTTGCTCAGGGACCCAGAGTGGCAGTCCTATGGGAGTTGAACCCAAAACCTTGCAGACTCTACAGGATGCAAGCACACTGCTCGCTAACCAGTAGGCCACCACTCCCCAGAACGCAGTACTTAAGCTTCCAAAGTCTAAAGGACTTTGAAAGTGTTCACGTTAATAATAAATCTTCTTCAAACTCTAGGGTCACTTGTGGAGTACCACAGGGTTCAGTCCTTGGACCAATTCTCTTTACTATATATATGCTTCTGATTGGCAAAATTATCAGACAGCATGGGATTAATTTCCACTGTTATGCTGATGACACTCAGCTATATTTATCCATAAATCCTGATGAATCCAATCAATTACTTCAACTGCAGTCATGTCTTGATGACATCAAAAGCTGGATGACTTTAAATTTCCTGCACTTAAATTCTGACAAGACAGAAGTTGTAATCTTTGGACCAGAGTCCTCAAAAAATAAACTTCTTAATCAATCACTGAATCTGGATGGCATTAACTTGGCCTCTGGTAATAAAGTTAAAAACCTTGGTGTTATTTTTGACCAAGACATGTCATTTAAATCCCATATTAAACAGGTTTCCAGAGTTTCCTTTTTTCACCTCAGGAATATCGCCAAAATTAGAAACATTCTGTCCAGGAGCGACGCTGAAAAACTAGTCCATGCATTTGTTACTTCAAGGCTGGACTATTGTAATTCTTTACTATCAGGAAGTCCACAAAATGCAGTTCAAAGTCTTCAGCTGATCCAAAATGCTGCAGCAAGAGTTCTGATGAAAATCAACAAGAGGGATCATATTTCTCCAATTTTAGCTTCCCTTCATTGGCTTCCTGTTAAATCAAGAATAGAATTTAAAATTCTTCTTCTAACGTATAAAGCCCTTAATAATCAAGCTCCATCATATATCAGAGCTCTGATTACCCCGTATGTTCCTAACAGAGCACTTCGCTCTCAGACTGCAGGTCTGCTGGTGGTTCCTAGAGTCTCTAAAAGTAGAATGGGAGGCAGATCCTTTAGCTATCAGGCTCCTCTCCTGTGGAACCAACTCCCAGTTTTGGTCCGTGAGGCAGACACCCTGTCTACTTTTAAGACTAATCTTAAAACTTTCCTTTTTGACAAAGCTTCTAGTCAGAGTGGCTCATGTTACCCTGAGCTACCTCTATAGTTATGCTGCTGTAGGCTTAGGCTGCTGGAGGACATCAGGATCTATTTTTCTAACTCTATTGAGTTCTACTGTTCTTCAATTAAGCATTGTTTGTCATCATTTCTGCTTATAACTTTTTGTTCTCTGTCATTTTTTCTTCATAGTAGGTACACCTGGTCTGACGTTCTGTTATCTGTGACATCATCCAGAGAAGACAGATCACCAACTATTACCATCTAATGTAGAACAGATTACTGGATCAATGTGTGCTTCTGTGCTTGTTTGTCTCTCTTGTTGTGTCTCTGCTCTGTCTTCTGTAACCCCCAGTGGGTCGAGGCAGATGACCGTTCATACTGAGCCTGGTTCTGGTTCTGCTGGAGGTTTTCCTTCCCGTTAATGGGGAGTTTTTCTTCCCACTGTCGCTTTATGCTTGCTCAGTATGAGGGATTGCTGCAAAGCCATGTACAATGCAGACGACTCTCCCTGTAGCTCTACGGTTCCCCAGGAGTGAATGCTGCTTGTCGGGACTTTGATGCAATCAACTGGTTCCCTTATATAGGAAATATTTGACCAATCTGTATAATCTGATTGATTTTGATTTTGTAAAGTGCCTTGAGATGACATGTTTCATGAATTGGCGCTATATAAATAAAATTGAATTGAATTGAATTAAAGGAAACTATAAAGTACCTCCAGAAAGCTAGTAAAACTTCACTAAGTCTGCTTGAAAAGATTAAAGGTTTGAAGAGAACTACAGAGGACACGACTGGACTGCTGGACCCAGAGATCTCCTACTTCTGTCATGGTGGTGTTCCAGATGCCAGTGACAATCGGATCAGTGCCATAACCGTTCTGTAGCGCAGGAATCGCCCACGCTCGGATGATGTCTTCAGCCTGGAAAACACAAACACTCAGATTTAGTTCTCTGATCCTAACAGAAAATACTCCGTTTGTTAGATCCGCAGAGAGACCAGGGTTCAGTGAAGCAGGTGAAAATCTTCTCCAGCAGCCAGGGTGGCGTTTCTCAGCTACAGGAACCAGAACCAAACCAGAGTACCAGAGTGTGAATCTACCCCAGGAAACGGCCCTGATGAGCCTTTCTGGATGAAACCTGAACTAAAGGTGGAGCTTCAGGCTGTGAGGAGGAAGCTGAACATTTCTTACAGGATGGATATCTTCTGCATTTCCCACTAGATCCCCAACTTTATCCTCCTCTACTGCTCATATTTTCTGTTAACTTTAAAGGACACGCCAGGAGGTCTTTCCTTTGCAAACATGACATCAGAACCAGCTGCAATCACCGGGTTTGTGACACAAACAAGGAATTTGACTTGGGCTCCACTTTGCTCTCAATCAAGGCTTTTAATTATAAAAACATATAAAGGAAAATATACATATTTGTAGTAAATATGTTTTTAGTCTGGTCGGCCATGCTGAATATTACGTTGCTTTACGCCGTTTCAATTCAAATACATAATAAATAAAATCAGAAAAGCTTTGTGAAAATATTTTAAGGAAGCACTGATTTCTGCTCCTGACATCTCAGCAGAGACGGAGAGAGAAAACACGTTCATCAAAGTCTCTCCAGGAGATCCTGCAGGTTTTAGGAGGATGTGAGTTGAGACGTCTCGCCGGCTGTAATTATTATATCTCTGTGGATTGTTTAAGTCAGTCCTAGAGCCTAAATGATGTCTTTGCTCTTCTTCTGCTGCAGTTTGGAGACTGGGTCTTTGGAGTTTGTTTAAACCCGGTCTCCGTATACGCTCCTCTGTGTGGAGGGCGGTCTGTGGATCTATTAGGTGGTGAGTTCAGCTTTTTGCAGTTTCTTCAGATTCTCTGAAACAGATGAGGCAGACGGGCCTTTCTGTTGGATATCAGTCTCTTGTTGCATCGTGGGTGAAGTTTTAGACATGAACCAACTGACTGATGTTTTAATTGCATCTTTGCTTCTGCATAAACTGCAGGTGTACAAATTCCCAGTGTCTGCAGAGGCATAAAGGCAACAGCAACACGGTTGTTTTAATCTGGTACTTGTGTGCATCACCGTTTTTAGTCTGACTGCAATTAAAACACCCTTAATAATAACTTTGATCAATCAGAGATTAATGCTTCACAGAAATACATTCATTCATTCCAGCTTTGCATGAATAGAAGTTCTTAACCAGCAAAGGCTAAACAGTTGGACGGAGGATTGTTGGAAATGTGACTGAATCTCAATGATCAACAAAGCAGATTAAGTGTTTATCGGGTTTGGCAGCCAGAACATCGGACCTGGGTCAGAACAGGTAGAAGCAGTGCAGAATAAATTCTATCCTCTCCTTCATCAAGTCAGGACTGTTGGATGCTTTGGTTATTGCCTGATAATGACGTCATCCTCTCCCTGATGCCCCCTGGTGGCTGTTCATAGTATTGACCAAATTGGCACCAAACTGAACCATTTCCTCTGGGTGTTTCACATCTTTTCTCGCTGTGTTTAATTTTTTCCTTTTCTCCGTGGAACAGAAGTATCTCCCTCTTCTGATCTGAAAAACCTTCATTCCTTTTAAGACTCCAAATATTTTCCACCGCATCAGAATTTCCTCTGCAGAAAACATGTCAATGAGTAAAGCTTGCAGGGCTTAATGCGACAGCTCTGCCTCAAACACGCTGCTGGTGGAGGCTGATTTAGGGAGACAGGACTTCTGTGGAAGTCGCCTGTTCATCACAAATTAAATAAATCGTCTGCCTCACAAAGCACCTGGGAAATAAACGAGAAAACTGGAAATAAATCAAAACCAGCCGAGACACTGTTCTCCTTTTTTACGGCGCTAAACTGTGGGACATTTACATATATATTGATGCTGGTCACATTTTCTGTCTGATTTTCACGTTTATCCAAGGCTGACCACATTGCCCCCCCCCCCCCCCCTTCCTGAGTTCTTCTCTTCTTCTTCTGTTTTTCTCATTTGAATAATAATCCCTCTGTGCTCAGCCCCACAAGCCTGCAGGATTCGGACCACGGTGGGTTCGTGTGGATTGGACGTGTGTGAGATGGAGCAGAAGGAGGCGCCCCAGGGGATGCTGGGATACGTGCCACAATTAAAAGGAATCCCCTCAGAAACTGAGAGCAGCTGAGTTCAGAGTGGATTATTAGCGGCGGGCTAATTCATCACTGTCACTGTCCCGTACGCCGCTGCTCTTCCTGCACCGACGTGCATGAAGACCTGCAGCTGCAAACAGAACCAAACTCTGCATGTGCAGAACGAAGGCCGCAGGGAGCAGCTCAGCCTCCTTTAGGGACACCTTCAGCTTCCGTCCTGAAGGTGTCCTGCAGGTCTTAGCTGCAGGTCTGCGTCCTCGCACCAACGCAGCAGAGCCTAAAGGCTGAATTACCTCCTCAGCATGTGGCCCAGTTCTGCAGAGTCCTGCTACTAAAACCATTCGTCTGTTCTGCTGCGTGGAGTCAGGCCAACGCCTGAAGCCTGCAGGACGGCGTCCATCAAGACTGCCCTGCTTCACCAAGCTGCTTCTCAGGCTTATAGAGTAAACCAGACAGTTAAGAGACTAAAAACATCAACTTAATTATTCTTTTTCAGTAAATTAGTTCATTTTCTGACCATTGAAACTGGTTGAGAAATAGAAACTCAACTTTTTGTTTTTCTGTGTCTCCACCACCAGTCAAAGGTCTGGAGCTTCTCATCCGTGGTTTGGCTTTAATTTATTACTCCCTCAGGGTTAGTGCGACTGAAAACCTCTCAGACGACTAACCTCATGAAGTTCATGGAGAGAACAGGAGCGAACAAAGCTGGAATCAAAAGATGTTGTTTCAAACATCTCGTGAAATAACTCAAAGATGTTTTGAGTTATTTCATAACTTTGTGTTTGATACATTATTTTATGTACTTTTGACTCAGTTTTGACGTCTTCACTATGGATCTGTCATGTAGAAAGTCACAAAAGTGGAAAAACCATTGAATCATAAAGTTAAACAATGTTCTATTCAGGAAAACCGGAGTTTCAGGACAAACTTTCTTCTTCATGCTTCATTCGTTAGTCACCAAAATTTCCTTTAGAGGACGGGATCTGGTTGTGGTTCTGGTTCTGTTACATTAATTGTCCTATCAGTCTTGACTCCGGCCGTCTGACACGTAAATCCCATCAAACCAGTGACGTAGTGGTCTTTAAACAGCCTGAATAAATCAGGATTTAATGCAGAACCTGCTTTGGTTCTGTCCAGGTTTTGGATTCTTTGTGCTTTCTGCAACACAAACCCAAGAAGCAAGAACCGTTGAGCTAAGGTCCAGGGACTGGGTCAGTTCTGAATACAGAGTTCTCTTCCCGCTTTGGGTTTTATATCCTCCAGCAGTCTCTGTTCAGGACGGGTCAGAACCGCTGGCAGGTCAGACAATCATCAGGTTTTCTTTGTCTTGGTGAAAAATTCATGGATTTCTCTGGAAGGGAAGTTGGGTCTGGAAGGCCTCGGTTGTTGCTGCTGAATCTCTGCATTGAGGCGAAGTTTGGCGTTGCAGCTAGTTTTCCACAGCAGCTCCAACACGTCTCCAGGTCCAACCTTTCCTGCTTTGGGTCTAGGAAATATGAAGAGTTCAGGAATAGATGATAATTGTTGAGCTTTAGCTAAAAACATCAGCGTGAAGTTCAGAGGAGACGTTTTCTGCTGCAGTTGGTCTTTCTCAGCTTCCGTCCTCAGATGGAAACAGTGAACTGACCTTTTTCAGGTCCTGTCAGTCTTTCACTGCAGAGTGTGGCTCCAGGAAAGGTTCTGCTGCGTCTTTTCTTGTATGCTGTGCTTGTGAAGTCTGTGTTGAACCTTTTTACTGGATCACGGCTGCAGAACCTGCTGTCCTGACCAGGAGCAGACTGACGGGACCAGCAGGCATAGAAATCAGCATTTCCTGCATATTTCAAATATTACAGCCACCAAGAAGCGAAGGTTGGTTTCAGACTTTTGCACATCTCCTTTATACAATAATTCCTGACGGCAGAGTGAACCCAACCTTAGTTTGTTTGAAGGTTCTGCAGAGATGTTCCTTTCTAGGAACTAAGAGATGTTCTGCAGCCAATCAGGAGGAGATATTCAGCCAGTCAGCAGCGTAATAAACTAAAGAGCAAAGCGATTACGAAGCGTTCTTCAGGTTTAACTGATCTAAATGGTTTTCAGGCTCTTAAAGGTCAGAACAGCAGAAACAGGTTTGATCCTGAGCTCCACTCACAGTTTTACGGCTCTGCAGCGGTTAGAGAACCAGGAGAAAGGGAGCTCCACGGCACCGGTGCTGTCCTACGTAATGAATTAATATCTGTCTCTGAGCAGCTCATCAATCTTCATATTTCCCACTAGAAGCCAGTTTCTGACAGAGGCGCTACATGTGGGACAGTGTGGGTCGTCACTCCCTGCAAGGTGATCTACCTGTAGCCTGCAGGTGACTAAATCTGATTAAATCTGACTAAATCTGCACCCTGCGGTGGGTCTGACTTCAGTTTAAATCTCTCTCTCAGGCCTCATGAAACAGGATCTAGACTCAGATCTGGTCACGGCAGCAAAAACCGGACCAGCACCTCTTCTGCGGGTTATCCATCCTCCGACCTCCTCTTCCATTTTAAAAGCTTGTAATTATTACACGCAGCAGCACTAAAGGGCAGCGGGCCTGTCATGGCGACGATATGCAGATGAGCTGTTTTACATATAAAATGCTTCAGCTCCAGAATTTCACAGTAATAAATTGCTCTGAGTCAGAGACGGCGTCCCTGAGGCGATCCTGCGGTCATTAAGTGTCTGGATGTAGGAGGCAGACGTGAAGTCGGTGATTCAATGATAGCGCTGCGCTGAGAGGGAGAATTTACTCAGAGATGAAATCCAAACTGTGATATGAAGAGGGAGGGGAGGACTTCAGAGATGAAGGATGACCGAGGAGGAGGAGGAGGAGGAGGAGGAGGAGGAGGAGGAGGAGGAGAGAAACTTACATCAGAAGAGTAGACCAGAGCTACGACTCCAGCTGCCACCTCAGAGATAAAAATGACCAGGATGATGGAGAAGAACTGCAGAAAAACATGACATGGTGTCAGAGCAAAGGAGTTATTATAAAAAAACAATAAACTTATTAATCAATGACTTAATCTGGATGGCATTAACTTGGCCTCTGGTAATAAAGTAAAAAATCTTGGTGTTATTTTTGACCAAGACATGTCATTTAAATCCCATATTAAACAGGTTTCCAGAGTTTCCTTTTTTCACCTCAGGAATATCGCCAAAATTAGAAACATTCTGTCCAGGGGTGATGCTGAAAAACTAGTCCATGCATTTGTTACTTCAAGGCTGGACTATTGTAATTCTTTACTATCAGGAAGTCCACAAAATGCAGTTCAAAGCCTTCAGCTGATCCAAAATGCTGCAGCAAGAGTTCTGATGAAAATCAACAAGAGGGATCATATTTCTCCAATTTTAGCTTCCCTTCATTGGCTTCCTGTTAAATCAAGAATAGAATTTAAAATTCTTCTTCTAATGTATAAAGCCCTTAATAATCAAGCTCCATCATATATCAGAGCTCTGATTACCCCGTATGTTCCTAACAGAGCACTTCGCTCTCAGACTGCAGGTCTGCTGGTGGTTCCTAGAGTCTCTAAAAGTAGAATGGGAGGCAGATCCTTTAGCTATCAGGCTCCTCTCCTGTGGAACCAACTCCCAGTTTTGGTCCGTGAGGCAGACACCCCGTCTACTTTTAAGACTAATCTTAAAACCTTACTTTGTGACAAAGCTTCTAGTTAGAGTGGCTCATGTTACCCTGAGCTACCTCTATAGTTATGCTGCTATAGGCTTAGGCTGCTGGAGGACATCAGGGCCTATTCCTCTCACTCTACTGATTTCTACTAACCTGACAACAGCCAGATGCATGTCTCGCTCCGCCTAGCTTCACTCACATCCATTTGGGACCTCTCCCATAGAAAGTGATTTGTCCAACCAATTTTATTGTCCAGCCAATCAGGACGCAGGGCTGGAGTTTCATAGATGTGACGTAGTGGAGACGCGACCGTGAGACTGTTTTGATAGCAATGGCGGCTCGTCGAGGAAGCAAGCGTTAACATTGGTGCTGCTATTTCTACCGTGTTGTCCAATCTACCTAATATTGTTTCATTAAAAGAACATCAGAGAACGCCTCTGAAGGCTTTTGTTGGTGGAAACCATGTTTTCGCCCTTCTCCCGACAGGATTTGGCAAGTTTTGTTTTCCGGGGCGCGCCCGTGGCAGAGCGGTTAGCGGTTAGCACGAACCATGTTAGGAGGCCTTTAGTCCTCGATGCGGTCGGCCCGGGATCGACTCCGACCCGCGGCGCTTTGCCGCCTGTCTTCCCCCCTCTTCCTGTCAGCTCATTGTCAATAAAACGCGTGCCACTAGAGCCGCAAACACATTAAAAAAAAAAAGTTTTTTTTTTCCTGCGTCGCTCTCATCAGCGTCACGGGTTAGCTTCGGTGTGAGTGGTTGAAATAGCACGTCGATAGCACCATCAGTCACCTCCAGGCGGACATGATGGGACTCTGTGGGGAAACGCGCTGCTCGTTTAGCTCACAGCAGCAGTTAGCCTCGTCATGAACAAGCAGCATAACAGGAGCTCTGCTGTTCAGCGGCTGCCGGTGTTCATGTGGAGGGTAACTGGCTGATGATCATTAATACACATGTGGTTCCCATCTGGTTTCACCACATTTTAACCAGGTTGAGGTCTGGACTTTGACTGGGCCGTTGCAATCATCTCAATTCTTTTCAGCGGTTCTGTTGATGACCCGGTTTGGTCTCACATTTAACCTTGGCAGTAAATGTGTTTGGGTTCTCCAAACGTGACACCGGTGACCTCCTCTGTCCAGAAGTCTGCTCCTCCTCCAGGTGCAGCTCTGCTAACTTCACTCCTGCTGCCATCTTGGTTCTGGAGAGAAGAGGCTTTCTCCTTCAACCCTTAAAGCAGCCAAACTGGTTCAGGGTCATGACCTTTAACCTTTGACCTGCTACCTGAGGCCTGTAGAGTCTGAGGTGGAGCTCCTGGGGTTCAGATCTGAGCTTCCTGAGGTCATTGCTGATCACTTTCCATCCTGCCGTATCTGTATATGCCGAACCTCCAGCGTTCATGGAGGAGCTTGAACTGACGCAGATAACGAGCATCACTGGCTATTAGCTTCATTAATATGAAAGCTGTGAACACATTTAGTTAAATAATGACAGTTTAAAACACCGCGAGTCGTCGTGATGGTCAGCTTTCCGGTTCAGACCCTCAGGTCATCCTACTCACCGTGAGCAGGAGACACTTGCTCTCTGTGTGGGCCCCACAGCTGCCCAGGAGGGCCAGCAGCAGCAGCGTGGCCCCCATGGCGATGCAGAACAGGCCGATGTGAATGAACTCCAGGAAGTGATTGGAGAAGGGCCCCAGCAGGTGGAGGATGGGATCCGCATCTACAGTCACCCAGATCCCCGTGGCCAGAAGAGAAAGGCCGCTCAGCTGCAGGAGGAGAACACAGCATGATTCTGGAGAACCGGAACGTTTTTCTGGTAATTACCAGGCGGTCCTCACTGGGGACCAATCAGTGCAGATGTAGCACCTCTTCTGCTGCACTGCGTTTACATTATTAATCCTAATTAACATTATTTTCAGCGTTCAGTCAAGATAAAAATTGCCTATGTTGGATTTTTTTTATTTTACTGTTCAGTGCTTTTTGCTTCTGTTTGGCTGAAGCAAAGAAGTTTTCCAGGATATCATTAATAAAGTTACAAACCTCAAACCAACTTAACCACCAACTGTTAAACCAGTCCCCCGACCAACTACCCATTCAAATAACCTTCCAGCCAACCAATTAACCTAACCTCTAACCAACTAACCAGTCAATCAAGCAACCGACTATCAACAAATTAAGAAGCTCAACAACCAGGAAGTCAAAACATCCAAAAAATCTACCAGGCAACAAACTGTCCCATAACCCAACCAACCATCTGAAGCTAGCAGGCAACCCACTAACCAACTAACCAACTAATCATCGGACCAACCATAGAACCCAAGCAACCAACAAGTCGACCAGCTGAAAAGGTTAAAAAAAGAAATCAACTGTTTCAGAAATCTTTATTATTTTCTGAAGCTTTTGAGTGGATCGCTTTTATCTTACAAGTTGGGCAGCAGCTAAACAAACAAAGCTCTTTGTTTTAAAGCTTTAATGTAAATGTAGATTTTTTTCGGGAGAACATCAAAGAAATTCTGGTAACAAGAACGACTGAAAATGTCATTTCACTGCAAACATGAAAGTGAAATATTTGGACGCAGTTAGAAACCCTTCGATCACATCTTCTCTGCAGGCTGACGTTTCCTGCTGGACGTCGACGGCTGAATCAGATTCATCAGGGGGAGACGTCCGGGCGCGAGAACAGAGGAAAATGACTCCTCATGCTGGGAGCTTCATCAGAGTCCAGCTGGTTCTGACTCTGCTGGAAAACCTGCTGCCAGACATGCAGCCACCAACAATAGGTGGCAGATATTCAGATGCTGGGCTCTTTTGAAGTTAATGAGATGAAAATGATCCGGTTGGGAAGAAAATGGAGCAGAACAGGAGTCTCTGCTGCCTCCCTGCTCTGCCACGTTGATGCAGCGTCTCTGTTCTCACTGCAAGGCATCAAAGCAACAAGCTGGAAAGGTAAATCAGACAAAGTGGGATCGTACTCACCAAGACAAGCAGGTGGAGGAGAAACATCAGCAGTTTGCTGAATTTAAAGCAGCTCATTCTGAAAAAAATGGCAACATTTAATGCTTAGAGTTGGTTTCCATCCTCCACCAGAAACCAAATGACGACAAAAACGTCAGCGCATAGGAAGATGATTTTTACCTTTTAATAGAGGCGATAAACCTGAGAGCTGTCCAGGTGTGCAGCGCTGGTCTGCAGGTAGATAAAGACCAAATGGGTGTGCCCCCCCCCCAGGGCCGCCCAGGTGAGGCTGCAGCTCTGCCCCCTGCAGGGCCGAGAGATTAATTTCTGGTCAGGGAGGAAAGCTGCTCTGAACAACACAAACAGGAACAATTCATTTGATTACATCCAGTTTGTTCTAACATGGTCAGAATCAGTTCATCTAAAAAAAAATTCTTATTAGTAAAATGTTTTTTATCAGAGGATTTATCAGATTTTTCAGTTGGCAGCATCCCGTCATGTGGAGACAGATTCCTCTTTTTAAATTTCATCAGAGCTCCTGCTGCAGCGTTTCAGATCAGCTGAAGGATTTCAACCCTCAGAGAGTAAAGATTATAGTCCAGCCTTGAAGTAACAAACGTGTGGACTAGTTTACTTCATCACGCTTGGACAGAAATATACATCTTTTAGTGATTTTGCAGGTTGAAAGAAGGAAATCCCAGCAATCTGTTTAATGTGGGATTTAAATTAGATTTCCTGGGTAAATATAAGATTATTTATGCTGGAATTGGAAACAAAGTAAAGTTATGCAGGCAAACCACTTCAATAGAGAGTGAATATATTTGGTTCAGCAGCAGGAAAACAGTCATCCAGGCTTCTATGTCTTCAAGAAATCTCTGCAGTCTGGTTAAGTATTTATGCATAAATATAGTTCAGCATCATCAGGATGGCACTGAAACTTTTTCTCATGTGGTGAAACACGTTTGCCAAGTAGAAGTGCATTTATATAGCAAGGAGAACCCTGAGGTACTCCATCAGTAATGAGACCCTAGAGTTTATTTTAACTTATAACTTGGTAGAGCTGCTCCACCACTACACCCCCAACCGGCTCTTAGGTCCGCTGACCAGTTGCTCCTGGTGGTTCTCAGCTCCAAGCAGAAGCTTAGAGGAGACGGGGCCTTCTCTGTTGGAGCCCTAAGCTATGGAACGCTCTACACATGCACATCCAGACAGATCATCCACCATCACTGTCTAACATAGAAAGTACTCCTGGATCAATGTGAGCTTCTGAGCTTTCTGTGTCTCTGCTCTGTCTTCTCTAAGCCCCAGTGGGTCGAGGCAGATGAGCGTTCACACTGAGCCTGGTTCTGGTTCTGATGGAGGTTCTCCTCCTAAAATTGAATTGAATTGAATATGTCAGGCCCCCTCACTGTCCATGTTTTAAACTCATTTGAAAACATACTTTCTGATGATGATGAAATGTATCATAAGAAAACTGGAATCTAGTTAATGTGACCGAAGGCAGCTCCACTGATCACTGCCACATGTTACAGAGCTTTAAACTTGACTCTGAGAAAATACTCACTTTAATAAAAGAGGAGTCCTTCTATTTCAGCCGGGTCTCAGCGTTTGGTTCACATCAGTCTTCCTGTTTAAAAGTTGCTGTGAATGAACGCAGCTGTAATTACACCTGTTAGAGAATGTTCTGGTTGTTAGCATGTAGGCCCAGCTAACAGTTTAACAGTTTATAATCAGAGGTTTAATAAAAAAATAAAAAAATATTTGCAGGAGGGTTATGTTCAGTCAGCTATTTTCTTCTGGATGAAACATCCATTAAGTTTCCGCTGAGTGTTTTTTTGAATTTCCCCTACAGGTGAAGCTTCCTGCTCCCTGCCAGGACCCTGAACCAGGACCAAACATTCCCAAAGAGCAGCAGCATCCTCCGTATCCTGCGTTCCTGGACCCACAGCTGACTCTGATCCTGAGAGGAAGAGTTGCTGCTCAGCAGGAAAACCGCCTCCTCTTCACTTTCCTCCAACCTGGATGTGAGGAAAGGTGGTCTGTGTTTAGGCAGGTGTTCAGGCCTGCTTCCTCAGATCCAGATGTTGTAGAAAACAGCAGGAATTCACCACCTGGTTAGTTTACTCCCTGTTGGATTTTCTGTTTCCTCACCTGTTTGTCATCCCTCTGCGTGGCTCTGTGCTAATTTGCGCTGCATGGAAGCGATGGATGCTCGCTCTGTTAGAGGTGGCTGGAAACAGCAGCTCAGTCAGGACATCAGAGACCGTGGGAACCAACCATGTGACACGGCGAGGATAACACATGTTCTGTGGTTTTATCACCTGAAAATAGGGGATTTCTGCTACTTTCTTTGTTGTGTTTTTAAATGAATTTCTGTCCCTTCACTAAATCTCCACTTCCCGTTCATCAGAGGAGGCTAGTTGTCGTCGCTCTTCATCAAAAGGCTGCTGTTCAGCTAAAGGAGCTTCAGCCACGTTTGAAGCAGCGGTTTCAAGACTGGAGCCTTGGTACCAGCCTGTGGATTTGTGATTCTCTGACAGGATTCATCCAAATCACTGTATCCATGGAAATGTTGTCTTCTGCTTATCTGAGATTGGACCTGATGCAGGGAAACTAGTCCAGGAGGGAACCCCAGACCTCCTTCTGCCCAGAGACATCCTCCAGCTCATCCTGGGGTGGTCGTCCCGATCAGATGTCCAAACCACCTCAACGGCTCCTTTCCATGTGGAGAAGCAGTGGCTCTACTTTTCTCAGAGCTCCTCCTCCTCTCTCTAAGGCTGAGCCCTCCAGAGGAAGCTCATTTCAGCTGCTTGTGTCCTGGATCTTGTTCTTTTGGTTCTGATCCAGACCTTATCTCCATGGGTGAGGTCAGAACGTAGTTGGAGCGGTAAATAGGGAGCTCAGCTCTTCCTTCACCACTACAGACGGGATCAGCGCCAGCATCACTGCAGAAGAAGCCATGATCCGTCCGTCCATCTCCTGCTCCATCACTGCTGACACTGAAACTCCTTCACCCCCGACCCAATGGGGCGGTCCAGCTTTTTAAAATCACTTTAAATTTAGGATCTCATGTCATTATGGTTGGTATTTTATTGATAGTCTGACAAAAGCCTGCATGGTTTTCCTGAATGTGTGTAGATTTATCATCATGAAGAGCCAAAAATGATCCGAGCCGATGTGTCGGCTGATGCTGCTCTGGTTCTGATAAACATTTGAATATTTAATAGTAACCGCAGGAGGCGGCAGCATAATAATCAGAAGGTTTCAGAGAAACTGTAAAAATGAGGACAATTATTCTGATGAATGATCCAGTTTGGGTCATTTTTATTCACTTTACTGTTAAGAAATAGAAATAAATAATGGGCTAATCTGCCCAGATCATTGATGTTAAAGATCTGTACCAGTTAAACTGTTATTTTTTTCAGTTTTAATTTCCAAACATGACCTTCCAAAGTATTAAACTAGATCCATCACTGTTTTCTGATTTCTGAAGATGTTTTAACGCCGTTCCAAACTAAAACCTTTATTTGCTTTGATACAAAACTCATGCATTTTGCTCTTATGATTAAATCGGGGTTTCTTTTTAATTATCGGTGGTTAAAATATAAATGTCTCTGAATTGATTCACTTCATGCCATGATGCCTGCAACATTTTCCAGCTCCTGTCTTTGTCTCCTTTGTTCCTCTGAGTGCTGCAGTGCCCCCCCTGACCACTAGAGGGGGGTGGTCAGCTGCGCTCAGCTCTTCTAACTTGATTTCTCTTTGTTGTAAAAGATGTTTACCTGAAAAACATTGATGAGCGCATGGCGTTGGTCACAGAAGAGTTTGTTTCAGCAGATTTCTGTCACAATGATGCTTGATGCAGATTCAGTGACAAACAGGCTGCTTTACATGGACACGACTGTGTGCACAACCCAAGAATTTAACTTTAGTTACAGGTGTTAGGTATAAACACTGGAAATACTGGAAGTGTCATAGTGGGGAAGAGTCCTCATTCATGAGCTGTGAATTTGTACCGATTCACAGAACAAACTTAGATCTACTGGCTTTACCTTTCACAGGTAAGTATTAACATATACTTATGATCGTGTTTATTCATTAGAAAGTTATTACAATGTTGCATATACTGTATGTCTGTGGGCTCCATTGCTTCTCTTTGTTTACTGTTTTGGGAATTCTGGGAACTCTCATATGATTGGCTCAGAAACCAGGAAGTAAACGGGCTACAATCAAAGTCGTTCTGGACCGTACGTCTAATGTTGAAAGGAGATAAACTTGGCTAAGACGTTGTTGATGGGGAGGACTGATTGTTCAGAGGGAATGTTACTTCCACCTCTGGTGACACATGAGAATGATTTAGGTTGATTTTACAGGAAATATCTCACTTATTGCTCCTTTAAATCAAGCTCCAACTCTAAAGCCATTCAAATTACGCTGCAGCCCTGGATCCTAAATTTGACTCTGACTTTAAAATGTCAATTTTTTTTATGTTGCCCTAAAAGTATTATGTTTCAGAATCAGCTTTATTTGTCAGGTATGTGAAGACATGCGAGGAATTTGACTCTGGATCGTCACGCTCACAATGCTCACGATGTGGTAATTATACATTATCAGTAATAAAACCAAACACAGCCTGCCGTATAGGAAACATGAACGGTCAGTTTGAGACAATAATGCAATGAGCAGAAAGCAGAGGATGCATTTCATGTAATGCTCTCTGTTTTTGTTTCAGGTTATAAAAGTTTGACCGTCCTGAAGCCTCCAAAGTTACGTCTCCTTTAAGAAAGATTCAAGCCTGCAGCAGCTGATTCATTTTGACTCAGTAGCTGTTCTTTATTGCTCTAAATTGTTAATTATGGTCAGATTGTTCTGTATGCAGTCTGTTTTGTTTTGTTATTGTTCCTGGTGAAACTTTAAAAGTTCAACCATCATCAGAGTGAACAAAACCTCTGAGTCAGCAAAGAACTGTAGAAAACAGGGAGAGAACAGAAAGCTTTATGTGGACCTTGCGTCGAGAACAAGCCTGATGTAGCTGGTGGCTGCGCCTGGTCCCTGAACCAGGACCAAACATTCCCAAAGAGCAGCAGCATCCTCCGTATCCTGCGTTCCTGGACCCACAGCTGACTCTGATCCTGAGAGGAAGAGTTGCTGCTCAGCAGGAAAACCGCCTCCTCTTCACTTTCCTCCAACCTGGATGTGAGGAAAGGTGGTCTGTGTTTAGGCAGGTGTTCAGGCCTGCTTCCTCAGATCCAGATGTTGTAGAAAACAGCAGGAATTCACCACCTGGTTAGTTTACTCCCTGTTGGATTTTCTGTTTCCTCACCTGTTTGTCATCCCTCTGCGTGGCTCTGTGCTAATTTGCGCTGCATGGAAGCGATGGATGCTCGCTCCGTTAGAGGTGGCTGGAAACAGCAGCTCAGTCAGGACATCAGAGACTGTGGGAACCAACCATGTGACACGGCGAGGAGAACACATGTTCTGTGGTTTTATCACCTGAAAATAGGGGATTTCTGCTACTTTCTTTGTTGTGTTTTTAAATGAATTTCTGTCCCTTCACTAAATCTCCACTTCCCGTTCATCAGAGGAGGCTAGTTGTTGTCGCTCTTCATCAAAAGGCTGCTGTTCAGCTAAAGGAGCTTCAGCCACGTTTGAAGCAGCGGTTTCAAGACTGGAGCCTTGGTACCAGCCTGTGGATTTGTGATTCTCTGACAGGATTCATCCAAATCACTGTATCCATGGAAATGTTGTCTTCTGCTTATCTGAGATTGGACCTGATGCAGGGCAACTAGTCCAGGAGGGAACCCCAGACAGAAAGCTTTATGTGGACCTTGCGTCGAGAACAAGCCTGATGTAGCTGGTGGCTGCGCCTGGTAACAGATTCAGCTCATTCATGCAGCAACTTTCTACCTTTCAAACTTGTCAGTTTACCAAAAACGTGCTAAATTTGGCACTAAATGGGGAATAAACGTGAATTAGGAGGTCTGAAAAGTCCAAATCTAGCAAGAAAAACACTAATTTGGCAACACTGCATACCCCAGCCTGCACACTCACTGATTGTCAGCTCTGGGTGGAGTGGCCAATCAGAGTCCAGGGGTTGCCGGTGCCACGCCCAGCTGACCCTGTAGCCACGTTTTTGCCCTCCACAGTATTTAATCCAGTGGTCTCAAACTCCAGTCCTCCAGGGCTGCTGTCCTGCAACTTTTAGATGCGTCTCCTCTTCATCACACCTGACTCTGTGTGATCTCATCAGCAGAGGGAGGCAGATTGGCCATTTGGTCCAGGTGAGTAGACAAGGGACACATCTAAATGTTGCAGGACACCGACGCTCAAGGCTTTGAGTTTGAGGCCCGGTTTAGTCAGGGGCCATTCTGTCACCTCAGGTATTTCCTTGTTCAGAGGCTCATTTGTGGATCAGCTCCTGTGTTTGTGTTCGATGTTCTGTTGATGACCCACTTTGGACCAATCTTCTGCTGCTGGTCATCACAGAGGTGGGTTTAGTAACAGGTGAAGTGGAAAAAGGCACCACCAACATCTTTACTACCAACAAAACTAGCGTCACTGGCTACTAGCAGACTACTAACTTTATGTAGGAGACATTTTTGCTTCTTTACGGTTGTTGCTGATGGCGGCTCCAGAACCGCCAACCTTCCTGCTGTTATAGAGCTGCTCACACTGATGACCGGTTAATTAATGCATTTGATCAGCAGCAAGTCTGTGGAAGGGTGTACTTATTTATATTTGTACTCATGTTTTCTTCCAGTTTGGCTTCATCTCTGTGCGTAACGACAGTGTGGAATCTGTTGTTTGTTGCTTTCACACCGTAAAGAGGTCCTTAAGTGTAAAACTCCTGCTGTGAAATTGGGTGTACTTTCTTTTTACCATGCCTCTACAACACTTTTAACTGTTTTTAAAGACTGTTTTAAAGCAAAGCTAATTTCTGTCTGGCTTCAGGCAGGATGGCAGAAAGCGAGAGAAAAACTTCCCTCAAGCCTCCTTGATGGAAAGTTGAGTCTATCTGGCCAAGACTTTTCTCAGTAATATCGTTTTAATGGCCTTAATGTAAGTTATGACAGTCTGAGCCACGCCGTCATTAAGCCACTGGTTCTTCATCTCTGGAAGAGGAGCACCTGTCAGGCTTCGTTTGCCATTAAAAGCCTTAATAATCTCTGCCTCCTTCTATGCACACACACACTCTGCAGCCACAGCGGCGTGGGGAGATGGAAAGGAGTGGACAGGAGCTTTCTCATCTCTGAAAGCAGCAGAGATGGAGACGGTAAAGGAACTCTGGAGTCCTAATGAGGTTGCTTAGATGGAGCATCGTCATTGGCCCTTGAGGGCAGCTGCCTCAGTTAGACATGCAGACCCTGGGAATCCCAGGTGGGCTCTAAGTCATCCTGTAACTGGGTCTTAAGGTTGATGGGATGTTAGCCGACACGTCCTCAGTGTTTAATGGCCGTAACGCTCATTAAAAGCTTTCAGTGTCTGTAAATCCAATATCAAAAGATGACTTATTTCAAATTTGCTGCCAGAAACAACTTATTTTTGATGTGACATTGACTCCTCCGTGTTTTTAAAATTTGCTCTTTTTTTAGCTTCAAGGTCTGTGAAAAACCAAAATATACAACTAAAATGTGATTCTTTCACATTTTTAATTTTTAATTTCTGAGCATTTCTCATCAAAGAAACTTAGGCGTTAACTACATTAGTAATCTGTATTGTAGTAGTTATAAATTACTATTTTGAAAAACTTTCAACCTTAAATTGAAAGTTTCAGCTAAAACTAACTGTTTGCTGTTTAGGTTTTCCATACTAGCAATATAAGGAGTTTACTTCAACAGTATCTGTTTCTAAGATATTGTGACATGCTGAAGTAAACCCATTTATACCACTGATACAAAAGGCTAGCTCAAAGGCGATTCAAGCTAAACTAAGCTAAGCTACAAGCTAAGGTAAGTTAAACTAAACTACAAGTTAAACTACAAGCTAAGTGAAACTAAACTAAGACCTGCTAAGCTAAACAAAACTAAAACAAGCTAAACAAAGTGTAGACGGTAGGTTGGGTCCTTCGTAGCCCACCTGCTGGCGTGAAGCTCAGAGCAGTGAAGCCACAGAAATGGATCCTGAATTTTTGCCTCGTTTTCTTCTGTTTATTTAAACCTTTGAGGAACTCCACGACTTTTATCGTCACTGCAGGTATGAGTCAAAGATGAGCGAATTAATCATTTCCAGATTTGCTCTCCAGAAACACATTAAAGTTAAATAAACTATCCTGTTATGAATTAGTAATAGTAAGAGTAATATGATCTTTATTGTCATTGAAACATACATTACAACTAAATGTGTTCTCTGCTTTTAAGCCATCACCCTTGGGGAGCAGTGGGCTGCCATGTGCGGCGCCTGGGGAGCAATCAGGGGTTAAGGGTCTATATCAGGGACCCAGAGTGCAGGCAGTGGGGATCAAACCGGGTACTTGCATCCTTCTCTGAGTGCAAGCGCGCTGCTTTAACCACTAGGCCATCACTCCCCAATTAACTGATTTGCTCAGTAACAAATAAAACCTGAAATAAACAGATATCTGACTGAATTATATGTGTATTTAGCCTCCACTCAGTGGTGAAAGCCAGCAGGAGTTAGAAAATGACTCCTGGTATAGCGACTGTAAGCGCAGCGGGAACCGACATCTCCCAGACTTTGGAGTTATTTTTTAATAATATTCATGAACAAAGCAAATATTTGAGTTTTACACAGCTAAACTGTCGTTTTCGCCGCTCTATTTCACCATTGCCACTTCCTATTGAACAGTCCACTTTGATCCGCAATGAATCACACGGTGGACCGGTTAAGATAAGTAAAACTAATATAAACTAAACTAAATGAAGAGGAGCTAAGCTAAACTATAGAAATCTAACCTAAGCTGTTGAAAGCTGGACTACAGAAAGGAAGGTGGAGGAGAGCAAAGTCAAGATAAGCTAAAGTTAGCAAAGCTAGCCGAGCAGAAGCAAAACAGAGATTTTAATCAGTGTTTTGTTCCTTATCTACCTCTTAGTCAAGAACGAGGGTTACTGTATATTTCTATAATATTAAATTCAACTTAAAATAGTTCCATTTGTTGAAATGTGTCCGACTTTGTTAAAGTGAATAACAAATGCTTTATCACTCGGTTGATAATCACTTTATGCCTCAATGTTAAAGCCAAATCCTATTTTCTGTCAAGCAAACTTTCTTTTGGGGGATTTTCCAAAGATTCACCAAAGGAAACTGGCACCAGCTGTAGCTTTCTCTGTGACGAGCTGCTTGTAAGGAAAAGGTTTGAGATGTGATTTAAAACAGGTTCTTTGCTAGTTGTTCACTTGTTGGGATCGTGTTTCTGTCTAAAGGAGGTTGGCTCAGAGGTCAGTGGATTAACAAACTGGAGATTATCAGAGACGGGACTGACTCTGAGGGAAAAGAAAAGCTGTGAGACCTAAAAAATCAAGAAGGCATCATATTCAACAACAGTACATTTTCTTTAGACAAGAATTATCAGTAATAAAAATAAGACGGCAACACGTTTCTTTCACATTCATCACATGAACGTCTTTGCGGACATGATTGATGTAACGACTTCTCGAGTGGAAGACGGAGTGAATTAAGTCGTTTCCTGGAATGAATTCCAGCCCAAACAGGACTGAGTGTTCTGTGAGCACAAATAATAATAAAAAACAGGGAATGGGCCGTTTGTTTTATGGCATAAACAAGTCATAAATCCTAAAAATCACCACTGAGCTGTTCCGAGCTGCGTTCACGGTCCTGATATGTTCTCTCAGATGGAAGCCAGAACATGGCTGTTTCTCTCAGTTCCTGATAAGCTGACATGGTGTGGGTGAAATATTTTCCCTCGCAGGCAGTGATTCCCGGCCCGCGTGGCGACTCTGTTAGCCGTTGTCGGATCTGGACCTCAGAGTTCACGACCCGCTGAAGCATGAAGCAGCTCCTCCTGAGTCTGGGCTAAACAGCCTGCGGTGATGGTGGTGGGCTACAGACAGCAGACCATGATGAGGGCGATGATGGTGATGTATACCTGCACCCACCCTGACCTCTGCTCTCTGCTGCCCCCGGAGGCAGGATGCATCCCTGACGGAACGGCGAGTAAATTACGGTCTGATGAATCGCCTCGATCTCGGGTCCAATAACATCTTTTGTTCATGCAATAACAAGCAGCCGCTGCAGCCTTTATGCGCCGCCTAATTACTCAGACACGGAGCCTGAAACGGAGAGTTAATCCAGAGGAGTGCAGCAGTCGTCCCGTTATTGTCCCCAATCCATTATGTTGGCATCCTAAATGGATCATTTTCTCTGCGTGACAGATGGAAATCTTCAGCTGATTTAGAGTTGCTCTGCTGCAGAAAGTGGCACCTCCCTGACCTCCTCTGTGTCTCTTTCTTTTTAATTTATCTGCCGCACACAGAGAGTTGCATATTAATTCATGGTTACCCATTAGCTCATTGGAGGCCAGTAAATCAGGACCAAAGGGGCAGCTAATTGACACGCAGATGAAGGATCAGGACGGCTCTGAGGAGGAAATGGAGAAGAGGAGCAGAGTGCCTCCTTTGTTCTCTAACTGAGGGTACGAGGAGGCGCCCCACTCAGGTTTGGGGGAACCGGTGGTTCCTCACCTGCAGGACCAGCGCTGCATTCAGGTTCCTCTCCTCCCAGGACGCAGAGTGCTGCTGCTAATTAGCTAAAGGAGCTCATTTGTATGCAGCTCCTGCCTCCTTATCTGCTTTGTCTTCCTCCCTTCTCCTCACTCGGTTGTCAGTTTTTCTTTATCTCGGTTTGTCTGCGCCGCTGTAATTATTGGTCTGGTAATTAGCACAGCTGGAGACCAGAGAGACGGGATCCCAGACAACCTCTGATCTTATTTCCAGCAGCAAACCCAGCTGACTGTTACAGATTAGTGGGGAAATAAATCTTCAACACGTCAACGTTATTCTCGGTAAACATGTTTCTGAGGGACCAGTTGTCATGAAATTCAGAATAAATGTTGAACAACATCTGGACTCCACTTAAAACATAATTATTGAAGTTAAAAAGGATTTTAGCCTCTCTTCACTGGGTCTCTGTTGAATTCTGTTAAAGAGGAGTTGTTCCTCTCCACTGTCGCTGCATGCTTGCTGATGAGCTTGATGCAATCAAGTTTTGGAAAAACATTTTTTAAATAATCTGCATCATAAACAAACAAATTAGGATTAAATGAAATAAGCAAGAATTAAACATCCCGTTAACTGACAGTGATCAGCGTGAGTTCTTAAAGCTTCAGCCTTTGACTCAAGAAAAGCTGATGATGAGGATGATGGAGGGATGAGAGGAGGTGAAGCTTGTGGTCCTGTCGTGGTAAATTAATCATAAATGATGAACAGAAGTGATTCAGTTTTCTGCATGGCAGTAAAAACGGAGCCCAGTGTTTTACTTTTTGCCCCCCAGCCTGTGTCCTAATAAATGTCTTCTCAGCCTCGGTCCCTCGGCCTTCCCTCGTTCCTCCTTGTTTCCCGCCTCGTGTCGAGGATCGATGGGAATGCTGGGAGCTGTCAGGCAGTAAATAGCCTGGACACTGGCTCCCTGCCAGGATAGGATCATCAAACCTGTTTCTTCCTCCTCCTCCTCCTCCTCACCCACTCTGCCTGTGAGGGACAGTAGAGTGGTCCCTGAGCCCCCAGCAATCCCTCAGCCTGATCCATGAGCCAATCTGCTCTCCTGAACAAAGAGCTCCAACACATCCCTCCCTGTCCTCCTCCTATCATTTTTCCCTCCTCTGCTCCGCTCTGTTCTCCTTGCCTTCCTCCCCGTTCCTTTGTTTTCGCAGCCAGATGAGTTATTTCCCCGCGCCGTCTCGTCAGCCATGCAAAGTGTCTCATTGTGGCATCATGGACAATGAGTCCCCGCAGCTCCTGAAAGGTTAATGCTTTGAGTGATTGTAAATTGTTTGGCTATTTCAGGGAGCTGTGAAAGGAATAACTCAACCATAAAATTTGATCGGCGGCCTCCCCGCTCCACTTCCTCCTCCATCGCTCCCCTCTGCAAAGTCCCCAGTCAATTCCCTCAATCATTCTAATTCCCTCTGCTTTCTGCTGCTTTTCAGCCTCCATCTTCACATCATCATTACTTTCTTCCTCCCTAACAGGCTCAGAGGTGATCAGCGTGAGCTTCCAGTCCTCAGGTGTTGTGCATGGATGGTTCCATGTCGGGGACATTTAAACCAGCTCTTCCAGCAGGTGAATGCAGCGACTCGGACATTTCTGAGCAGTAAATGTCGGTGACTGGAGATCGTCTTGGTGCTGAGCTTCCTGCATCTGTCCAGCAGAAGACTGTAGTGACATCAGCACTTTAACAGGGCTTCTGCTTTTTAAGAGTCTTAAAATAAACTCCATCAGAATAATCAGTAAAGAGAATTGGTCCAAGGACTGAACCCTGTGGTACTCCACCAGTGACCCTAGAGTTTGAGGAAGATTTATTATTAACATGAACAAACTGGAATCTGTCCGACAGATAAGATTTAAACCAGCCTAATGCTTTCCCCTTAATCCCTACAGTATGTTCAAGTCTTTGTAGGAGAATATTGTGATCAACTGTGTCAAATGCAGCACTGAGATCTAACAGGACAAGTACAGACACAAGTCCATTATCTGAGGCCATGAGAATATCATTAGTGACCTTCACCAGAGCCGTTTCAGTGCTATGATGAGCTCTGAAGCCTGACTGAAACTCCTCAAGTAGGTCATTACTTTGTAAATGTTCACAAAGTTGATCAGCAACTATCTGTTTCAATAAAAATTCTTTCCTGCACAGGATGTGACTTTTGTACCAAGCTGCTACATAATTGTTTACGTCGTTCTGGATGCTGATGCTATCCATTATTGATCTTCTGCTTCTGGTGGACAGGACCTTCCTGAAGTATTAACACTATTTTATTTTTGTCCACATTTTGTCTCATTACAAACACAAAAGTTAACGTCTTTTACACATGACACATGGTTTATATATATATATATATATATATATATATATATATATATATATATATATATATATATATATATATATATATATATATATATATATGAAAAGTCTTTATGCTGAGCCCCTGAATAAAATCCACTGCAACTATTGAAGTTGCAGTGGATTAATAGAGTCCAGCTGTGTGTCATCAGAGTCCAACTTCAGCTGTTCTACTTCTGGCCTCTGAGGTTCTTCAGAGGAACATCCAGCATCCTGTAGACCCAGGAACCCAGCAGACGGGTCAGGGAGGAAGTTCTGGTCCAGTTTACAGCAGGTCAGGTCCTACAGAACATCCCAGATCTCTGATCGTCATGTGGACCTGGAGAGAGGATGGACCACCTGCAGACCTACCAGGACATGGACGTCCACCTGGACTGACAGGCTGGACCAGGAGAGCATTGATCAGAGAAGCAGGAGGACCGTGGTGGCTCTGGAGGAGCTGCAGAGACCCACAGCTCAGGTGGGACCATCTGTCCACAGCAGAACTGTTAACTGTGCCCCCCATAAATGTGCTATTTTTAGACGAGACGCAGCCAACACGCTGGAGAACATGCTGTTTTCCAGTTTTGCCACAGATACTCGGTTGGGTTTAGGTCTGGGCTTTGACTAGGCCGTTCTGGCACGTGAACGGGCTTTGATCGAAACCATCCACAGGCTGCACACGATGTTTTTCATGAAAGCTCCGTGTCTTTGTTCAGCAGAGCTGCTGTCAGAGCCGCGTTAGTGAGGCAGCTTCTAGTCTGAGCGGATGTCTGGTTTTATCGGCTGGATCTTGGAGTTTCTGATTGACTATGAACATCATGGGATGGTCGGGTTAGCTTCATCCTGTTGTCTGTGTTTCTGTGTGCCGACCTGTTCTGTTTAGACATGAGGAGGAGAGATGAAGGAGATCCTGAACGTCGTTCAGAAAGTAAATCTGACTTCATCTTATTTTCAGTGAGGAACTGTTTTCCCTGGAAGATGATCTCCTCTCCTCCCTTCGACGTTCCTTCAGGAAACGAAACATTTCTCCGGATTTCCCCCCCTTTGTTCCCTTGTTCTTTGGTCTGGAGACACCAGAGTCGTTGTCTTTGTCTCGGTAAACACAGCATCCCATCCTGACCGAGCGGTGGTGATAATACTAAAGTAATGGGTCTTTTATTGGTAATATTGTCTCCTGGCCACCGCGGCCCTCTGAACACAGGGGCTGCTCTTTGCTGCTGTATTAGACATACGGATCTATTAAATGATAACATTAACTCCTGCAGCCGCTCCTCTGCTCTGACTGCACTTTAATGTGAAGTCATTTCTGCATCTGAAAGCCTCGCTGAGCCGTAATGCTCGTAAATTGAAAGGACATTTATTTGCCAAGGCCATTAGCTCTCCACACTTTCCTGCAGGGATTTATTTGGAGCCCAGGCTGATTCTGGAGCCAAATCCATTCCACTGAATGAGGATAATTATACAACAGAGGGCTGCATGGACTCCCCCATTTCTTTATCGGTTTGACCTTTTGCTTTAAACTGATTGGATTCAGCTGCTTTCTGAAGAAACGGAGATAGGCAACGATCTGTGAGCACCGCGGGGTGCAGGTCCACATCTTCTGCTGCTTTCAGAGCCGAGGTGATGAAATGGATCATCTGTTCCAACCTCAGAGATTTTGGTGCCGACAGACCGGATTTGGATGAAACTTTGCTGTGGTTGACAATGACGACAAGCAACAGATCATATTTTATGGGAGACGTTTAGTTCACAAAGTCATGGAGAAGGTTCTAAGCTCCTGGTTCTGTACCATTTCTGTGTGACCAGTCCTTTACAATCCACCTGAAAATTCTGTTGGCTTTCCCTCTCCTCGCTCAGATCCTGTGGATCATTTGTCCTCTGGTAAACCCGCAGGTTTCCTCTGAAGAGAAGCTGGCCCTCAGCATGATGCTGCCACCACCGTGTTTCACTGTTTGGCACAGTTGTGTTGTTTGGGCCAAAAACAGCTTTTTGAAATGTAGCCCAGAAGTTCCAGTTTGGTCCAATCCGACCAGAACACATTGATCCAAACAGTTTGGAGAGATTCTAACTTGGTCCAGTTGTTCTTTTTGGTGGAAAGGATTTCTGTCCTGCAACCCTAGTCCTGAATTCAGGTAGAGAGGCAAACTCAAGTTTCAGACTCTAAAGGCTCAAGACTCAAGACCCTGTTTACATGGGTCAGATTAACATGAGACAAACGGCACCGTTGCAACGTTCTAACCCACATGTTTTTAGCAGGCTAGATGGCACATAATTCAAACAGTACTTAGCTTGAGTTCTTCCAGTACCGCCGCCTGGTTTTGGACCTGAACGGTTCCTCTCGGCTCGTCATCAGGTTTGGAGAAAATGTCCGGGTAATGTCTCTGAAGTCCCATATTTTCTTCACCCTCTGGCGGTTTGGAAATAACAAACTTACACTGTAATAAAAGAAAAGAAGTTTTTCATCTTTATGTCTAATTTAATTTTGTCTGAGGTCCTTCAGCAACATTTTAAAAATAAAACTACTTAACTGGACCCTTATGTTTGTCATCTGTGTATTTAGATGATATGCAGAAATAACCCACTGTTCTTATGTGTTTTGAACATTTAATAAACATTTAACATAAACTAGCAAATGTTAGTGCAGAAATAAACAAATTCAAAACTTCAACATCACTTATTAACCTTTTTAAGTGGATTCCTTTTTTAACCAAACATTTATATCAATATTTAAAATATAAAATGAAGTCAAAGCAACAAAATGTTCTCCTCCCTAATAACCCAAAAAGAACCTTTTAAATTTAGGTATTAAACCAAATGGAGGAACAGAAAGTGGGATATTGGTTTTGTACGTCTGACGTCGCCACAGAGAGCTTTTAAATCCTTCAGTGTGCCGGTTTGTTAGGTCTCCAAGCTGCTGGTCATGGACAAGCTGCAGACTTTGCTAAATATTATTTTTTATGTTGTTTCTCCTCTTGGTGGGCACTGTGTTATGTGTTGATGTTGACTTTAGAGCTGAATGATCAATATTCAACAACTTTCTGATGAAGTCGGCCGCCTTGTGCTCAGTTTTCTGAGCTTTTTGCAGATTTTGGACAGATTGAAGAATAAAACTGTGCAGGAGTGTGGATGTTGAACCCTGATAGGAAGGACAGGAAGCAGAAACGACGGCCTTTTAAAAGCGCTGCTGTGAGCTACGCGCTCCCTGGGTGCTGCAGCCCGACGGTCCTGACAGCAAATATGGCTGAGAATTAAAAATCATCTTTCCCTTCCAGCTTTGAGGCGATAAGAACCTGCGTTAAAATGACTGCTGAGTAAAACCTTTCAGTACTTTTGTTCCAGCTTGTCCTGAGAAGCTCAGATGTTTTGCTGGAGAACATTAATTGAATAATTTTTATGAATATTGAGGAAATCAAGGAGGAAAACTCTAAATAAAGCTCCACAGATGACTGAGGATAGATAATGCTGGCACCATTTAAAGTCTTTTAGCTCTAGCTGCTTCACCATCAGAACCCAGAGGTAGTAAATCCCCTATAAGGACCAAACGTCTGTGGGAACCAGCACACCGAGCTCCTGGCAGGTGCAGCAGCAACAAAGAGGATCCCAGCAGTCTGACGTGAAGAGAGCAAATTAACCTCCGGCAGGCTGCAGCAGCTCTGCGTCTCAAATTAAAATTCCTTCTCCCACCCGGAGAAGTATACAAGTCAGTGAAATATATGTATTTAAGATTTATTAGACACGCGGAGCCGGCTGAGAGCGGTTAATCACGCAGCATATATATATATACTCGCCTTCTATAGAGCCGTATAGTTGAAATATGAACATCATAAAAGGATGGAAGACGTAGGGGGGGGGGCAGGGAGGAGAGGAGAGGATCCCTTTGTCTCCTCCGTCCCGCTCTGCCCTTCCAGAGTACCTGCAGGGCGTCTCCTGGCCTCGCTGCCAGAAGAGCGTCCCCTGCGCTGCTGCTCAACAGATGGCCGGCCGGCTCATTAACTTTAATAAATCTAACGTCAATTAGAGCTCAGGTAATTGGGACGCTGCGGAGGTGATTGCAGGGTAGCAGTGCTGCATCAGAGCGCCCTGGCCCTGTAATGAATGGCTCTCATCAGGACTCTGTGCCAGGGGGGGGGGGGGGAGGGGGTGCCAGCTCTGATGGAGGCACCACTGAAGGACGGAGGAGATAACTTCTTTACGACGTGTTCGATCACATCCGCCGACCTTGATGGGTCCGTGCTCTCCATCTGTGCCCCTCTTTGTTCTCCTGTCACCTGAGCAGACTCCTCCTCAGAGCGTCTCTGCTGTCCGTCACTGGAACAAGCTCCTCCCACAACGACCCGTCTCTCACGCTGCCTTCCTCCTGCCACTTCCTGCCACTCTCTGTCACTCTCCTTGAATTTCCCTCTTCATTAAGTCTGCCTGACCTTCGCTGCTGACCTGCGCTCCATCCCTACCTGCGCCGTCTCTGCCTGTAAACATCTTCACACCCTTTGGTGGTGCCGGAGCTTTGTGCCGACTCAGCGCCATGTGTTCCCCACCAGAAGCAGATGCGCCTGCCAGCCGGACGCGGGTGTGCTGCTGAAAGCCGACACGTGTCTCATTGTTCACGCTTCAGCGAGGAGCATCATGTGGGAAACATAAAGGACAACACGCACCTTTAATTGAAACAGATCGTGGCTCTCCCTCCTCATGTCCTACAGATTGGCCTGTCTGCTGAACAAAGCACATCTGCTGAGCCGGCGCATTAACGGCGGCCATATTGTCAGCGTGATGGTGATTGAACGTGGAGCAGCGGTTGTTCCGTCCGTGATGTCCCACCGTCATGGAGTTCCTCCCATATCGCTTTGTTAAGGTTGGCAGACATTGGTTTCTGCTCTGAAGCTCTCACCAGAACAGTCCCAGTCTGGCCTTTGACTAGGCCGCCCGCGCCGTGCCTTGATTCCTTCCTTTGTTCCAGCCGTAGACGCGGCCTGTCCGTCTGGAGAGGGGCTGGTAGAGGTGGGACTAAGAGGGTCAACGTCAACAGGCTGGAAACGATCGGATAACGACGGATGTGACGCAGAAAGCTCACAGCTCTGCTTTAGACATTCGTAATCCGTGAAACACGTCGTGCCATCGAGCAAACGCTCCGGTAAACGATTCTTGCTAGTTTTGTCTAAAAAAAACCTGAGGATACATGAACTCACATGCACTCTGAATTTTCAAGGCACCAAGCAACAAACGATCAGAGGCTTTATTTGTCATGATACCTAGCAGACATTTGGTGGATCAGACGGAGGGTTAGCCTGAGCTAATGCCCAGAGACATTTAGGTATTAATGTCTCTGGTTACTGCTGCATTATGGGTACTTGTCCACTAAGCCTCTGTGTTTCCTCCTGTGACAGCAGCTCAGATTTATTGCAGCCTTTTCTCTTTTTAAACATGTGAATATGTTTTTTATTTCGGCCTTGGCTGCTACCGGCTCGTCTTTTATTGTTTGGAGGCTGGTGTTGATCAGAGCCGCTTTCATCGAGGCATGTCTGGCGTTCACTGAAAGCTCAGAATTGCTCACTTGGGAGGTTATTTGCTCAGAAAAGAAGATGTTGTTTGGAGAGAGTTATTTTCCTTAAGCCTCCCTGTGGGGGCCATCGGCTGCCCGGACTCTGGGAGTGCTGCAACCTTCCATCTGTCTTTAAAGCTCTGCGGCTGATGCACCTTTTGTTCCCTGAGAGCAGCAGGATGTGGGAAACATGGCCGCCTGCCGCCGAGGAGCACAGAGGAAGGGTGAGAAGAGACGATAACTTTTAACAGGGGGCTGTCTGCGGGCGCTCGGGGTTTTATTGGGTGATAAGAAATGGATTCCAGGAGGCAGAGGTCGTTTTTTTGGTTGTTGGAACTCATATGATCGTATTATGGGCTGGAGCTCCGCCTCCTCTGGTACTTAAACTTCAGCTCATGCTCCAGCTGGTTTACAGCCGTAAGAAGAAAGATTATCACTTTGACTGAACCTCGGCTTCTCATTGGCTGGGATCTTTGTGGCTTTTTATTCACACCCTGACAGAGACGGCGAGTTTCACACAAAAGTGGTAAAAATAAGTCCTCAGATTTGACTTGGACTCGTTTTCTGAGACTTGACTTGACTTTGAGTCTCAACTTGGATTCATGTTCTCAGACTCAACCCAGACTCGTGTTCTGGGGCTGGAGTCTCAGTCCTTATCTCCTGTAACGAGGAGTGAGAGGAAGGCGGCCTGTGAGCTCCAGACTGCTGCTGCAGGTTTTACTGTGAAAGCTGATTATTAGTCCGTGATGCTGGTGGATCATTATGGGATGTAAACTGACAATCTGCTCATGTTCCCTGCAGCTTCATAAAAACGTCTCTCTGCTGTATTCAACCACCTCGGATCACCTCAGAACTGAATAACGTAGCTCAGACTTTCCCTCCCTGCTAAGGCATTCCCCGTCTTCGTCTCTCTTGGCTTCAGCTTCTCCGCCCACTGCAGCGGCCATCTTGGTTTGAGACCCCTCAGAGTTGAGCTTTGTCTCAAAGATGGACGCCTGGACGGACTCGAACTCTTGCTTTTTCTGATCTTCCTCACATTCTTCATCGGAGTTGTCTTGCTTGGGAAAAGTTGACAAACCGCATGAAGAGGATTTCAGACCTGAGAAGTTTCTCTTTCACCGCAGTCTTCACTAAAGCTGACCACCTCCAGCTGTGACTCCAGCTGTTCTTCTTGGATTGTTAGTGGAGTCGTCGTTTCCTGGGGACGGCTGGGTTTTACTGCTCAGCTGTGTCCTCTGATCTCCTGCCTCTTTGGAAAGAGGCGGCCGGTGCATCCGGAGCAGGGAGGCTGAACCGGGGAGCCTCGCTGCAGATGACAAAGTAAAGTAGTGAGAGGGCGACTGAGGAGGAGGCTGCAGCATCGGCTGGGTCAGGGTGGGTCTCCAGAGACGCTTCGTCCAGCTTCACATTGCTCCAGTCTTCACCGTTTAAAGCCTCGGCTGAATGAACAAACGCTGAATAGAAACAGCTGACTGGACATGTTGACAGGATGGACCTAAATCCTCTGGAGACACTTTCCTCTTTCATCATGTAACAAGTTCCCACATCTGAGAATTTACAAGTGAGCTGAAAAATACACATCTTCAATATTCCTGGACCATAATTCTTCGCTAAATATCTGTATTTAAACATCAGTAGTTACGCTAGGTGGTGTTTTTAAGGCTTTTCTGACAATAACCTGCAACTGGAATCAGCTTCATGCATCAATGCAGAGGAATCAGCACGTTTCCAGCTGGGGTCATTACAGGAGTTCCTGTTTGAGAGGAGCAGCTGCTGTAAACCCGTCTTTTCCCCAGAAAACCTCATCAGAATAAGAACAAGAATAAGCTGGAACTTCTCGTGTTAAACCGTCTACAGGAAATGTTTGATTCTGGATCATTGTGCAGGTTTTCCCACGAGATTTCTGGGATGATTTTCTGGTATTTGGAGCAAAGATCTCTGGTTGGACACCTCATGGTCAACCAGAAACACGGGACACTTTCTTCATTTAATGGTGACGTTTCCTTTCAGGAGCAGGATGTGGTTGGTTAGCACGGCTCGCTGTGGGACGGCTTCCCATCAAATACACGCCTTTCAACCTGCTTTAGACTTTAGCGTGTTCATTGAAGTCTTGATTGGACCCTTCATGTTTTTTGTTGTTGTTGGTTTTTGTCGTTGAAGCACAAAAATAAATAAGTTTAGTTGAAGCAGCTTTGTTGGGAACCAGGCTGCAGTTACTGGACACGGACCTCGTTACTCTGTTGCCACAGAAGAAGACTTTATCTAATGTAAATGTTATAATTGAATGAAAAGATTTGAACTGGAGCTTATTGATAGGAAGCAAACATATTAGCTGTAAAAGACAGAAAATCCTCATCCCTACATTTTACTGAACCAACATCATGAAAATGGAAAAGCCAGATGAAACAGCCTGTTCTTTATTTATTGACTCCAAATGTCTCCTCTCATGAATGAAATTGCTTCAGACGTGCAGGAACCACCATGAACCGGAAAGTCTTGGAACCACAGTGTCACCATCCGCCGTGAAGCCAGTTTGACATCGGACCCGAAAGCCCGGTCCGATCAGACGAACGATGGGCTCAGACCCGGTGACAGGAAGAATGTCTGAAGGTAGCAAGCATGGTGGTGGAAGCGTCATGCTGTGGGACGGGTTTTTACCGAGATTCTGGTATATTGCACTAAAGCCGGACAAACACGGTACGATGTTTTGCCCTTTTCGGGTGATTCTTCAGTCGTTCCAGAATTTTCTGGATCTGGAGTTTCAGCTTCATCCTGCGTGGTGTAGCATCCAGGGGGTAACGAGGGGCGATCGGCCTCTCACCACCTCCACCCCATCAGGAATCAGACGGTCGGATGAAAATCAAACATGTCTGACATCCAGTCGGCCCTCCTGAGGTGATGGTGAGTGCCTTAATAAGTCTGATTCTGAGCTTCTGGAATGACCTTCCCAAAGTCCAAACCGTGAGCCCAGGGAACATTTGTGGACTTTTAAAAGTTGGGCCTTTGTCAGGATTAACTGGGTTCTGCCAGGCGAGCCGTGCCATGAGCAGCCAGGACGAAGCAGCAGCTGGGTGATGGTTTCAGAAAGCTTGTGGTAGAGGTACATGTGGATATTTGGACCTGGTGTGGATCAGAAAATGAAAGCAGGTCCGTCTTGGCTGGAGACAGAAGAAGCCCAGAATCGATTCGGCCTCCTGATGGGGATGAAAGCTTCTGCCTCTGTGTGGTTTTGAAGCAGAGCAGCGAGAGGAGATCTGCCTGAAGCCTCATCAGAACCCTGTTCCTCAACAGAACATCAGAAGTCCATCCTGCATCTTCTCAGGATGTTGGTTCGGTTCTGGATGGTCCACTGTTCCTGCTGCTTGTAGTTTTTTATTTTTTTGTGGAAGCTGAAATTAAATGAGCCTTGAACTGATGACAGATGCAGTTATTTTGTGTTTTGGATCATTAAAGAACCTGCATGTGATCCAAAGGGCCCAGTCTCAGCGCCCCTGGTCCTGGTTCCGGACCTGTGGAACAGCTGGGACAAAGAAACGCGGTTCCTCCAGGCTGCGATTCTTCCCTCTGACAGCAGGGGGCACTGTGGGATGTTCCTCCATGGAGAACAAAGAGCTGGAAGCTGAACATCTCCATCCAGGGAGAACAAAGGAGCAGCAGCAGCTTTCTTCCTTTCTCTGCATCCAGAGCTTCTCTTTAGAGATGAAAGGTTCAGACAAAAGAACCGTATCGATGCGCGGAACGTTTGAAACCGCAGTAAACCTTCTTGTTCTGTAGTTCCCCCTCTGTTCTGCTCGCTTGCAGGTTTACTTCCCCTGTTTTTAAGAAGAGGGAACTTCTCTGTGGATCTTTCCTGTGCTGCCTGTGAGGATCTGGGAAGGGAAGACTTCCTGCTGGGAAAGTTTGGTGCTCAGACGGGATCTGCTGATCTCCTCTCTGGCTTCCTGCTGGGGTCAGATCAGCCATTAGACAGAAGAGTTTATGAGCCGGTCGTTGCTGAGTCCGGCCTGGAAGTCAGACAGCAGTGAATGATCGGTGGGCTGCAGCCAGGTTGAACTTATGGAGATTAAATCCGTGTTTCTCAGCAGCCTGGAGATTTAGACGCCTGAAGCATCACACATGCACTGTCCTCCTAATCCAGACCTGGTTAAACGATCCTTTAGCTCCTTTGTTTTTCCAGGCTGCTGCTGCTTTCTTTGCTCCATCCTGTAAAATTGGTTTATCTTAGAATGTAAATATGGATGAAATATCTTTTCCCCCTCTTACGTTTTAACTACTTTAACGTGTTTATTTCTCACGCCGTCACATAAACACATGCATCTGAAAACAGGGCTGTTAATCTGGACTTTATCTGCAGAGCAGCTGCTGTAAAGCGATGAGCCAATAAAATAAAATATGGATCATCACATCAGACCGTCTCAGTTTTTACACACCTCACAAACAACCACGATCTCCAGGTTCTCACACCATAATCTTGCATTTTATCTCATTTTCTGCTATTCCACTGCTTCTCTCATGGAGAAATCATATCGGATATAATAAAATACAGATTATGAAACATTAGTTCTGTCCAGGGTTCCTCTGGACGTCCTCTTCTGGGTGTCTCCATGCGTCTGTTGCATAAATCCAGCGGTGCATCCCACATCTGGGGTGGATGTAATTGGGTCGTCTCTGAGCCGAGTTCCTCACAAAGCAGGAAAGGGAAAACTTAAAGGATTTCCACCAAGCGACCAGGTATTTATTAAATATATGAAATAAGTTAGAAAACCGTTGACGTTTGGATGTTCTCCTGTGGGTGGAAATGAGGTTCTCCATGGCTGTCTGTGTTGCCCTGAGATGGACCGGCGAGCTGCTCAGGGTGGCTGGCCTCACTGCAAAAAGGGAACTAAAAGTAAATAAAAAATGTTTGTAATTGTTGTATTTTTCCGTGATTTGAGCAGCTAAATAAGACTATTCGCCAATGGGATGAGTATTTTTACCCCTAAAATAAGATAATTAGATATCCTGCACTTGAAATAAGAAGATGGAGATGAATTGTTCTGATTTTAAGAGCAAAATTCTTATTCCATTGGCAAATAGTCTTATTTTCCTGCTCAAATCAAGGAAAAATACAAAAAATTCAAGAACATTTTACTTACTTTGAGTTCCCTTTTGCAGTGTCTTCATCATTTGCACATAAATTGTCATTTTCAGAGATCAAAAGTCAGTTTCCTGTTGCTCCGCATCATTTACTGAGCTGCGTCTGAAGCTCAGGTTCTTTATTGATGATTCTGTTATTTTCATGTTTTCTTTCTTCTTTACCTCTTTTTCTGGTGATAATAAAGTGTTTTAATGAACTCTGCTGTTCCATTCTCAGCCAGGTTGTTTCTTCCTAACTTGATGGGTCTTTTCCTCTTATTTCAGTAATCTCATAAATCATTGCAGGCCAAGCTCAGGGTGTTATTTGACACCATATTGGTTCTCCTCCACCGCAGCATGCTGGGTTTCTGAAGAAGACTGCAACACATTTCTTCATCATTTTGTGAAAGACGTCATGGACCTGAAGTCTAAAATCTTCTCCTCATGTTGTTGGTTCTCAGTGCCAGAATCATTTACTACATTTTTAAATGGTTACACGTGATGTTTTTATTTATTGGCTAAATGAAGCGCTCACCATGCTCCTTAGAGATATGTCCTCCCCTGTCTTGTCCAGGAGTCGCACCAGCATCGGTTCTTCATTGATGACATCACCATCTCACTGAGGCTGTGATTCTCAAATGTTTTCCTTTGAAGAAGGAACATTTTTCAGGGACCCCCATCCCAATAAAATGGGTCAAAAATGTAATTTTGTATCCTTTTCTGTTTTAATGTCGTTCGGAATATTACCCAGAATCCCTTTTAAAATGTATAACATATATTTGGGTTCATTTCTAATTTATAAAAATGGTATCTGAAAACTAAAATATTTTACATACATTTTTACATTCAAACATTTTTAACTATGTAACTTTAACATCAATATAAAATGCTTTTAGCCTGCACTCAGTTTTTAACTTGCTAATAACCTCATATGGCAAAAATAATATCATGTCATTAATATTAAAGACAAACTTCAGTTAGATTAAGTTTTGTACTTTTTAGGAGTTTATTAGTACTCGTCATACTACTGACCGCAAGGACATAGCAAACAGCAGGGGGCGCCGTTGTCACATTTGGTATGATTTAGAAGGCCTGTATTTCTGAACAAATAAAGGCAAGGCTGTTCTTGCGCCCCATGCAATACCTTCACCCCCCATAGGGGGCACTGCACTGAGGCGAGGTTGTGTAAAGTTGCTGAGGTAACTCCAGAACTAAAGAAACCCAGTCTTGACGGGTAAATTTCAAACTGCTTTTTCCCAGTAAATTATTGGAAAAGTTGTAGAAAGTCAGCTCAGATCTGTAAGTTGCAGGTTTTTGACCTTTCAGAGCTCCTTTAACGGTTTATGAGGATCTTTTCATGGCTTCTGATGCAGGGAACTGTTTCATAATCATTTAACTTGATCCCAGTTCAGCCTGGGTTGGTTATAGCTGGTATCTGGTGCTGCAATAGTTGAGTTTTCCACCTAGTTTTCAGGGAGGATTTTCTCTGTTACTGCGAATAGACGACTCTGAGATCGCCTCTCTAACCTGTGGGGTCCACAGGGGTCGGTTGTAGGTCTGTTATTATTTGCTTTTTACCTGCTTTCATCAGCTGGCATCATTCAGTCTTTTAATGACGTTTCTAATCACCTTTATGCAGATGACGTCCAGCTGTATATCTCTTTTAAGCCATAGGCTGTTCAATTCAATTCAATTTTATTTATATAGCGCCAATTCATGAAACATGTCATCTCGAGGCACTTTACAAAGTCAAATTCAATCATATTATACAGATTGGGTCAGATTATACAGACTGGTCAAAAATTTCCCATATAAGGGAACCAGTTGATTGCTTCAAAGTCCCGACAAGCAGCATTCACTCCTGGAGAAGCGTAGAGCTACAGGGAGAGTCGTCTGCATTGTACATGGCTTTGCAGCAATCCCTCATACTGAGCAAGCATGAAGCGACAGTGGAAAGAAAAACCACCCATTAGCGGGAAGGAAAACCCTCCAGCAGAACCAGAACCAGGCTCAGTATGAACGGTCATCTGCCTCGACCCACTGGGGGTTACAGAAGACAGAGCAGAGACACAACAAGACAGACACAGAAGCACACATTGATCCAGTAATCTGTTCTACATTAGATGGTAATACTGGTGATCTGTCTTCCCTGGATGATGTCACAGCCAACAGAACGTCAGACCAGGTGTACCTACTATGAAGAAAAAAGAGAGAGAGCAAAAAGTTAAAAGCTGAAATGACAACAGTCATTTCAATGCAATGCAATGCAAATCTGGAGAACAGTAGACTGGAGAACAGTAGAACTCAGTAGAGTGAGAAAAATAGGCCCTGATGACCTCCAGTAGCCTAAGCCTATAGCAGTAAAACTATAAAGGTAGCTCAGGGTAACATGAGGAGAATATTGTGATCAACTGTATCAAAATGCAGCACTGAGATCTAACAGGACAAGTACAGACACAAGTCCATTATCTGAGGCCATGAGAATATCATTGGTGACCTTCACCAGAGCTGTTTCAGTGCTATGATGAGCTCTGAAGCCTGACTGAAACTCCTCAAGTAGGTCAATGCTTTGTAAATGTTCACAGAGTTGATTAGCAACTACTTTCTCAAGAATTTTAGATAAGAAAAGAAGATTAGATATAGGTCTGTAGTTTACTAGCTCATCTTGATCAAGAGATGGTTTCTTAAGTAAAGGTTTAATAACAGCTACTTTAAAAGCCTGTGGTACATATCCATTTACTAAGGATAGATTAATCATGTCTAAAATAGGACCACTGATCAAAGGGAATATCTCCTTAAACAATTTGGTTGGGATTGGGTCTAACATACAGGTAGAAGGTTTAGATGAAGCTAAAATTTTAGATAGCTCAGAAAGCTCTACTGCTTCTAAACAGTTCAGACACTGCGCAGGTTCTAAAGATTCCTCCAATGCTGCCTCACTTACTGGGGACGAGGTAATCATGTTTGGGAGGATGCCAATTATTTTATTTTTAATGGAATCAATTTTATTTATGAAGAATCCCATAAAGTCATTACTGCTAAGAGCTAAGGGAATGGATGGATCAACAGAGCTGCAGCTCTGAGTAAGTTTGGCAACCGTACTAAAGAGAAATCTAGGATTATTTTTATTCTCTTCAGTTAATGATGAAAAATATGCTGCTCTAGCTCTGCGAAGGGTCTTGTTATACAACAATAGACTGTCCCTCCAGATTAAGTAGGATTCCTCTTGGTGTGTAGAGCGCCATTTTTTCTACAATTTCCTAACATTGTGCTTCAAGGAACGCAGCTCTGAATTAAACCAGGGAGCCATCTTCCTGTGAATAATCAGCTTATTTTTCAAGGGAGCTACATTATCTAATGCAGAACGCAATGAGGAAGTCACACCTTTAACAAAGGTGTCGATTTGTGAATGGGAAGAAACAGCATTGCTGCTATCTGCAGGGCATTTCTGCAATACTGACGATATAGACCAGTTCATTGTTATTGTTTAGATTCGGGTTTTTCGCGCATGCGCGCCGGACTGGTTGGCAAAGGACAAACACAATGGCGGACGCAAACAGAGAAACTGACGAGTTCTCCACGTATTTTTCTTCTTTAGATAACGTATCACAAGATCGTCTTAAGACTAAGTTGATGGTTGATGGTATCATATCACCAGATCCACACAGCAAAAGCCTGAAGGGACGGAGCGAGTCTGTGAAATGCTGTACCGCGACATACAGCTGCCTTATAAACACGCAGGCCAGTACAGACGAGAGAGCACGAAAGCCCCTGAAACCACTGGACGGCTACAATTATATTATATCTGGACATAGGCTCCAGCAACGCCCGCGACGCCATGAGGGATTAAGCGGGTCAGAACATGGATGTTCAGACATGTTTGTGTAACATACGAACGCGGAGTCGGACACAGACTGCGCCTCAGCAGAGAGGAAGACCCGCCCGGTAGGTTAAAAAAAACATAGTTCACTACGGATTATTTTGGTGTTTTTGTCTTGTTAAAATGGGTGGGGGTGTCGGCGACATTGCAGCGTAAACACAGACGTACTAGCGCGCGTGAACGGGGGCGTAATGGAGCTGCTGCTGCTGCTGCTGCAGCGCATCGACTCCGCTTCTCCCGGCTCCGTCTAGCGATCGCCACCTCCCCTCCGCCGCTATTTAAGTAGAACAATGACTAGAGCAGAATTAAGTTGTATTTACTGGAAATGAAGTGTAGACAGCATATTCTGTCGTGGTATGATGGATCCCCCAGTCCATTGGGAGTGTCTGCCTGCGCTCTTTTCATTGAAATTATCCATTTCTTTCTTCTTCTTCGTCCTTCGGTAAACGACAGAAATGTACATCCGACGATTTGGAATGCCTCTGTGTGCAACCGGGAGCACAACACGTCGTCGACATTGTTTAGATTCCAAAAATAAACGAACTAAAAGTACGCTCTAAATCACCCGTTTTGTCATGTAGTAGACGAGAACAGTGCTGTTTTTGCCTACCAGCATGACCCGGATGTAGCGCTGACGTCACGCGTGAACTGGTCTATTGAGAGGGGGACAGACTCTTTAAAGTTTGATGCAGCATTGTCCGGTAAAGATCTACTATATGGAACGCTCTTTTGGGGGTGGAGAACTCAGTTAGATTAAACTCAAATGTTATTAAAAAATGATCAGATAGGACAGGGTTGTGAGGAAATACTGTTAATACCTCACAATCAATGCCATATGTCAGAACAAGGTCTAAAGTATGGAGCCAAGAGTGCGTCGGTTGATGCACATTTTGAGCAAAACCAATTGAATCTACAGGACTGTCTCAGAAAATTAGAATATCGTGAAAAAGTACTGTATACTAGTAAGCTATTCAACTAATCACTTGAATCGTCTAATTAACTCGAAACACCTGCAAGGGTTTCCTGAGCCTTGAAAAACACTCAGCTTGGTTCAGTAAACTAAATCACAAGTATGGGGAAGACTGCTGATCTGACTGCTGTCCAGAAGACCATCATTGACACCCTCCATCAGGAGGGTAAGACACAAAAAGAAATTTCTCAAAGAGCAGGCTGTTCACAGAGTGCAGTTTCAAAGCACATTCACAAAAAGTGTGTTGGAAGGGGGAAATGTGGCAGGAAACGCTTCACAACCAAGATCTGGCACCTGCCCACAGTGCCAAAACCACCAGTAACTGGTGTACTGACCATGCCATTACTGTCCTTGATTGGCCTGCCAATTCCCCTGACCTGAACCCCATGGAGAATTTGTGGGGTATTGTGAAGAAGAAGCTGAAAGACACCAGACCCAACAATGCAAATGAGCTAAAGGCCGCTATTGAAGCATCCTGGGCATCCATAACACCTCAGCAATGCCACAGGCTGATTGCCTCCATGCCACGCTGCATTGATGCAGTAATCTGTGCAAAAGGATTCCCAACCAAGTACTGAGTGCATTAATGGACATTTTCAAATGTTTGATTTTGTTTTGCTGTTATAATTTTTTTTACTTGGTCTGAGGAAATATTCTAATATTTTGAGATAGGATTTTTGAGTTTTCTTCAGCTGTACGCCATCATCAGCGATATTAAAACAATAAAAGGCTTGCCATATTTCAGTTGATTTGTAATGAATCCAGAATGTATGACATTTCATGTTTTTTAATTGCATTACAGAAAATAAAGAACTTTATTATAATATTCTAATTTTCTGAGACAGTCCTGTAGGATAGTTTTAAAGGCTACACTAAGGTTATCACATTCAGTGTCAACATGGATGTTAAAATCACCCACTATAATAACCTTGTCAGTATTTAACACCAAATCAGATAAGAAATCTGACAACTGATCCAGGAACTGAGTGTAAGGGCCTGGTGGACGATACAAAACAATAAACAGAAGAGGTTTTATTGCTTTGCAGTTTGAATGAGGGAAACTGAGGGTTAAATGTTCAAAAGAACTGTAGTTATTAATCGGCCTGGGACTAATTAATAAATCAGACTGAAAGATGGTTGCCACTCCTCCTCCTCTTCCCACAGATCTGGGAATGTGGAAATTTGAATAATTGGAGGGAGTTGACTCATTTATACTAACGTAGTCCTCTTGTAGCCAGGTTTCTGTGAGACAAAATAAATCAATCTGTTTATCAGAAATCAATTCATTAACTAACAAAGTCTTTGGAGGGAGAGACCTTATATTTAATAGACCACATTTAATTCTTTTATTTTGTGGTTCAAGGTGAGCCGTGTTGATTTTTATTAGATTTTTATGATTGCACCCGACTCCACTGTCTATCCAGGAGTAGTGATTGTCTTTCCAGCAGTTACCTTGTTTTGAACCCCATAAAGACCGAGAACATCATTCTAGCTCCTCCTGAGCTGCTCTGGTTTCTTTCTGTGCATCTCTTCAGTCCCGCATTCAAAATGTTGGTGTAATATTCAATTCTTCTGTTTTTCTTTTACTCGTGTGAAATCTCTGTCTCGTTCCTGTTTATTTCATTTAGGGAACATTTCTAAACCAGATTACTGATTCTTTGTTCAGAGGATCAGAACCTTCTAGCTGTTCCGCTGACCAGACTATAAACAGAGAGGAACCGGGTCCTTTGGTCCGTGAGGCTGAGATAAATTACAGAGATACATCACATTAAAACTCAGTGGAGTCATTTTTGACCCAACTGGGCAATCAAATGGTTTCTTAAATTTGAGATTATTCATCTGTGCTTCAGATTATTTCTCTCACAGTAACATCTCTGAATCAGGGGATTGAAATGGTGGAGAAAATCTGGCAGAACCACAAAAAACAGGCCTTATTCTCTTGGAACATGAAGGTTAGTTTTCAGGAGCTTTTGGGCTGTAGTTTACACGTTACTAGAATTACAAGTTACTAGAAAGCCAAGAACCTGCAGGTTCTGTCTCGTTGTTCATCAATCTTCATCCTAAATCCAGTTGTGGGGCAACATGTTGAGGAGGAGGGTTCCCCTTTACGCTGCAGAACAGCAACCTGATGCTAACGTGTTCCTGAAGCAGCGCTTTCTTCTCCAGGATCTTTTCCAGGCTTGGAGGCATCAGAAGGTGGCATCATAGAGAAGATCTTTGCTGGAAGAAGTGGAGCAGCATGGAGGAGGAGCATCCAGGCAGTCCCTGCTCCAGGCCCTGTGATGGTGGGAAGTTTCATCGTGGTGTGGGCTCGTGTCAGAGAGCCGGGCAAAGACAGCTTCTCCTCTGTGATGCTGCTTTTATTTACAAATGTCCAGCAGAGATTTTAGAACAACATCTTCTGCCTTCAAGCCCTCCAAGAAGGGATGGTTGTCATTGTTGTACATCACAGGACGGTACAACTGCTGGACGGGTTCGTTTCCAACAGACAATGTTGGAGACCTGAGAGGCCAGAAGTGAACCGAGGAACCCAAATCTGACCTAAAAGTCCAGATGTGTGTCTGCTGCTCCTGGTACGAGTTAACTTCTGGGATCCAGCAGATTCAAGCTGGTCCGTTTGTGATGTGTCCGCCTCCATGTTTCCAGCAGCTGCTGCCTGACGGGACTTTCTCTGGTTCTGCTTCTCTGGATCTGTGATTGAATTTCCTCCTCCTGCCGAGGCTGAAGATGTTCTACATCACCGACTCCTGCTCCTCCCTCCATCGTTCCAGCTGACGTCTGGTGGATCGTCTGAGGCTGCTGAACCTGTTCTCCTGCTGTGACCTCCTCCCTGAGCAGAGTGCTTAGATCTGAAGCAGGTTCTCCATGTGAAGGAGGACACGTGTTATAAAGCCAACAAATCAGCCAGAGAGCCGTCAGCCACTGCGGCTCGTCATGAACCCACGCGTCACGCATCACACGTCAGTCTGTGTTGATGAGCGCATTTCTGCTCCTCGCTCTGAGTAACGGCTTTAATAACCTGCAGCTCCTGGTTTTACTGCAGCTCTAAAACGCTTGTGTGAGCTCACATATCAAGAAGATCCGTCTGAACACTCCTTCCTTCCTTCCTTCCTTCCTTCCTTCCTTCCTTCCTTCCTTCCTTCCTTCCTTCCTTCCTTCCTTCCTTCCTTCCTTCCTTCCTTCCTTCCTTCCTTCCTTCCTTCCTTCCTTCCTTCCTTCCTTCCTTCCTTCCTTCCTGGGGCGACTGTGGCTTGATAGGTTGAGTAGTCGTCTGGTAATCAGAAGGTTGTGTGTTTGATTCCAGCTTCCCCTTGCCACATGTCAATGTGCCCCAAGGCACTTAACCCCACCGAGCTGCGTCTCGGTGTATAAATGTGTGCGTTAGTGAGAGCCACTGGGTGAATGTGGCTGTAGTGTACAGCGCTTTGGGTGGTCAGCATGACTGGAAAAGCACGTTATAAGTTCAGTCCATTTACCTTCCTTTCTACCAACACTCCTCCTTCCTTCCTTTCTACCAACACTCCTCCTTCCTTCCTTTCTACCAACACTCCTTCCTTCCTTCCTTTCTACCAACACTCCTCCCTTCCTTCCTTCCTTCCTCCCTTCCTTCCTTCTCTTTAGGCCCAACGGATGGGGCCCAAACTGAAGGCCTCATTAACTTTAATAATACGTCATAAACATGGAGAGCGTAATCACAACATGCCTGCAGGGCAGAGCTCAGTTACACATCAGGCAGAGAAATGGTGGAATCTGCCTTTAATTAGCAGCTGAGCCTCCGTGTCTCAGGCTGGTGGCTTTAATAAGATCAGATCTGGAGTTTAGGAGCAGACCTGCTCTGATCTTGGTTTAATGCAAACATTCCTTTTATTGAACATCTTTATTTTAACCGTATAACTTGTTATTTATGTGTTCCTGGACTTCCCAACGCACTCAGTGACTGTTCACATCCTGCTAACCGTTGCAGGGCTTCTGATCCGGTCCCAGACGCTTCAGGACGCTGCAGCATATCGTGTGTCTGTAAACAGGCACATGATTCCACCGTTAAATACTTTTCACTCTGCAATATTTACCATTTACTTCTTTATCTTCTACTCTTGGTGTTTCTTTAGAGCTAGTTTGAAATTAGTTTATCTTATCTTAAAACGTTACTGAAGATTTCTTGGAGATATGTTTAAAAACAAATGTTTTGGATGTCTTTTGGGCGCCTTTTTGACCTGGAATTGTCTTTTATTCATGTTTCATTTCAAAGATTTCAAACTTTAAGACGTCTTTATAAATCAGTAAGCAGATTTAGATCTATAGATTCTCGCACAGACATCTCTTTTAACCTCTGATTCAGGATCTCTCAGGTCTCTTTTAGACCCGAATATTTTCTTTTTATCCTCTTTGAAAACAAAAAATATATATTTTCTACCAAAAGTTAACTTCAGACTTGACTGAAAACTTAAACCTGTCTTTTAAGATGTTTCTTTGGTGTCTCCTAAACCTAAATGTGTCTTTAGAGATATTTCTTGTAGCGAGATTTATTTTACTTCTCGATGTTTTGGACGTCTAGTAGACCTAAAGAAGATGATGTTTAAACATTTAAACTGGAAGAAGGTGCTGTAGACCCAATAAATGCCTCTGGGTTTACATGAAAGAACAAAAGAACTCAACACAACAAACTCCATCTTTTTCAGATCAAAGTCAGACGAGTTTCACCGTTAACTCTTTCTAAAATCTGTTAAATGTTTTTCTCTCAGTCTAATTAACTCTCCTAAATGCTTCTTTAGGCCATAAATCATCCTAATAATTCAGATGTTTGTGTTTTATTTTGCACAGCGTTGTTATTCAGTGTCTCTGGTTTAGTTTGGGCTTTTTCTCCGTCTGCTGGTTCTGACTGGCTGGTTCTGACCGGCTGGTTCTGACCGGTTGGTTCTGACCGGCTGGTTCTGACCAGCTGGTTCTGACTGGCTGGTTCTGACCGGTTGGTTCTGACCGGTTGGTTCTGACTGGGTGGTTCTGACCGGATGGTTCTGACCGTCTGGTTCTGATTGGCTGGTTCTGACTGGTTGGTTCTGACCGGCTGGTTCTGACCGGGTTCTGACCGGCTGGCTCTGACCGGCTGGCTCTGACCGGATAGTTCTGACCGGCTGGTTCTGACTGGGTGGTTCTGACCGGTTGGTTCTGACCGGATGGTTCTGACCGGCTGGTTCTGACCGGTTGGTTCTGACTGGATGGTTCTGACCGGATGGTTCTGACCGGCTGGTTCTGACCGTCTGGTTCTGATTGGCTGCTTCTGACCGGCTGGTTCTGACCGGCTGGTTCTGACCGGTTGGTTCTGACCGGATGGTTCTGACCGGCTGGTTCTGACCGGTTGGTTCTGACTGGGTGGTTCTGACCGGATGGTTCTGACCGGCTGGTTCTGACCGGCTGGTTCTGAATGGCTGGTTCTGACCGGTTGGTTCTGACCGGCTGGTTCTGACCGTCTGGTTCTGATTGGCTGGTTCTGACCGGTTGGTTCTGACCGGATGGTTCTGACCGGCTGGTTCTGACCGGTTGGTTCTGACTGGCTGGTTCTGACCGCCTGGTTCTGACCGTCTGGTTCTGATTGGCTGGTTCTGACCGGCTGGTTCTGACCGGTTGGTTCTGACCGGCTGGTTCTAACCGGCTGGTTCTGACCGGCTGGTTCTAACCGGTTGGTTCTGACCGGTTGGTTCTGACCGGCTGGTTCTGACCGGCTGGTTCTGTCAGCGGGCGGATCCTGAAGACGTGTCCTGCTGCCTTTGATCCATTGACCACAAACGGGTCCAGCTGGTTTCAGAAACCCTCTGCATCGTTGATCCATGAGCAGCTGGACCTCCAGAACCTGGAGGAACCTGCTGCTCACCGGGCCGACGTTAACGAGAGGCCCGACACCTTGGGCAGCGTTTTAATTGGCTGTGCAGCTTCTCACCACATCTGCATGCAGACGACTCGGTTTGAGTTGCAGGCAGTTAGAAACTCACTGATCTGAAAACCTGCTGGGATGTTCTGGGGATTTGTTTCCTTCCTCGTATGCCCCCCCCCCCCCCCCCCAGTGCCGGGCTCGCTGTGCCGCCCCTCCTGAGCGTTCCCCGGCTCTGCAGAGAGGAGCACCTTGGGTCACAGATGAATAATTTAAAACCTCTCCCATTTTAAATTAGACGTGACCTTGCAGTACAAAGGCCCGTGGCTGATGAAGCTTAAAAAGAGTCTAATTTGCTTTCGAAGCTCCTGTTTGACGGAGATCTGCCTGGAAGGGATTCAGCGCTCAGATGTAGAAGCATGTCGGCCCCCCTGCAGGCCCCCCCATGATCTGCCCTGTTCTCTGCAGAGGGAGGAAATAATGCATGAAGAGCTGCAGTAAGCAGACGGGTCGGGCTGTCAGAGCCAAAGGTTGGAAACAATAAGCATGAGGGGGACCGTCGCTGCTGCTGCACGAGCCCAGGAAGAGGCGTTTATTTATGGAAAATGGAGGTCAAAGCGTGCCGTACTTGTTGTTTCCCTGCAGGGCCTCAGCGGTTAACGAGAAAACACAAACAGATTCCTGCTGAATCTTTAATGTTCCCGCTCCTTCCTACAAGTCCGACTGCAGGAGACGCGTGTCGACTGCCAGCTCCTACATGAAGCCCTCAGGAGGAACTTCCTTCAAAGGCTGGAAGACACCTTCAGGAACATTTGTCAGGAATATTCAGCGTCTCCAACAACAAGCCTACAGGCAAAGCTCTTTTCAACACTGAAACTGCCTGATTTTCTGTTGCTACATTTAAATAGTTTAGATGTGAGTCTTTGTTTTAAAATAAAGGGCTCTGAACGTCCTCAGCTCACGTGGAGCCAGACGGCCGTGAGCAAGGCTGTGAAGAAGTCAGGAAGCAGCCTTCTGGATCTTTCCTACCAAGCAGTCAGACATTCCCAGAAACTTTTAACGTTGTCTGAGCAACGTTCCTGCTGGCTTTCTGAAACTCTTTTCTTTTCTACCGTATCTATCTTATCAGCTTTCTTTGTGCTGCAGCGACGTCCCGTTTATCCTGCAGACCAAAGCAGCAGTGAGATCTGCTGAAGTTGCTGCTATTAGCTCCCTCAGCTAGTGGTCAGGGAGACATGTTTGGCATGCTGTTGGTTTATGATTACTATGTAACTTATTATTTTATTCATGATCATTAATGACTCTGTTGGACTAACGCTCTGAGATCTTTGCCTAAACTTTGCACTAAACTACTTTCTGCTCCAGAATATCAGGACTGAACATGGCATGATGTGAACAGGACTTTTTGAAAGATAACGTTCACACCGTCATCTCTGCTGTGGTTTAATTCAATTTGTTTTATTTATATAGCGCCAATTCATGAAACACATCATCTCAAGGTTCTTTCCAAAGTCAGACTCCATCAGATCCTCCAGGTTGGTCAGAAAGTTTCCTCTCTAAGGAAACCCAGCAGGTTGCATCAAGTCTCTCCAAGCAGCATTCACTCCTCCTGAAAGAGCGTAGAGCCACAGTGGACAGTCGTCTGCATTGTTGATGGCTTTGCAGCAATCCCTCATTCTGAGCATGCATGAAGCGACAGTGGAGAGGAAAACTCCCCTTTAACAGGGAGGAGAACCTCCAGCAGAACCAGAACCAGGCTCAGTGTGAACGCTCATCTACCTCGACCCACTGGGGCTTAGAGAAGACAGAGCAGAGACACAGAAAGCACAGAAGCTCACATTGATCCAGGAGTACTTTCTATGTTAGATGGTAATAGAGGATGATCTGCCTCCCCTGATGATGTCACAGCTAACAGAACACCAGACCAGGTGTACCTTCTATGAAGAGAAAAATGACAGAGAACAAAAAGTTAAAAGCTGAAATAACAACAAACATAAAAGCTGAAATAACAACAAGAAATGCAGATTGGAGAGCAGTAGGAGAACTCAGCAGAGTGAGAGAAATAGGCCCTGATGTCCTCCAGTAGCCTAAGACTATAGCAGCATAACTATAGAGGTAGCTCAGAGTAACATGAGCCACTCTAACTATAAGCTTTGTCACAAAGGAAAGTTTTAAGATTAGTCTTAAAAGTAGACGGGGTGTCTGCCTCACGGACCAAAACTGGGAGTTGGTTCCACAGGAGAGGAGCCTGATAGCTAAAGGATCTGCCTCCCATTCTACTTTTAGAGACTCTAGGAACCACCAGCAGACCTGCAGTCTGAGAGCGAAGTGCTCTGTTAGGAACATACGGGGTAATCAGAGCTCTGATATATGATGGAGCTTGATTATTAAGGGCTTTATACGTTAGAAGAAGAATTTTAACTTTGTGGCTTGGTGTTCCAGACACAAATTTAGACGAGCGCCGTCTCTCTGATCCATGCAGTCAGTTGTTGCTCCTCCATCCAGCCTGTCAGTGAGCCGGCACGCTGCGCTCTCATGGGAAGCAGAATGAAAACGCATGAAACGGCGACACAATCAGAGAGAAAATGTCTGATTTTAACTTGATGGGAGAAAATGGGGTCATTGAGGTGTTGGAGGTTAATGTGGGCGACGAGGCGGAGAGAATGAAAGGAGGATGTGAAATAACTGGAAAGTTGCCTCAAAGGGATAACGGAATGTTAATGTTGAGTTTAATATTATGATTGAGCTTTGACCTTGACTTCAGGGTCAGAGATGGGGGTACAGGGTCCACCTCAGATTAAAGACTGTGAACTTCTACTGACGGCTCAGTGAAACATATTTTTAATACCTTAACAACCAAAGTGAAGACCTTTTTTATGTTCTCACTTTACAGCAGAGTTAGGCAATAGAGAAGGTTGAAAATCACTGGAAGTTAGTGGAAGGTCCTTAGTAAGTATTTTAGAGTGTGAGGGGGGGGGGGGGGTTAAATGAAGCAGCCAAGCTGAACATTCAACATTCTCCAGAACCGGCAGATATGAAAAAAACTGATTAGATGAGTTCAGAGGCCTCAGCTGATTCCTCATCCATTCATGTGTGAATGTGTCATTTTTTCAGGATGAATCCTTGCAGAAAACCGTGTTAAACCACTTGGTGATTATCCAATTAATCTAAATCAGAGCATGTCGGCTTGGTGGGTCCAGCTCTGAACTAGTTACCCACAAACTGCTGACCTGAGCCACCGGGAGCAGCAGGGATCATCTCTAAAGCCAAGGTCACGGGTTCAGTTCACATTAATTCAGCCTCAGTGTAATTTAACAGACCAACAGACCCAGCTCAATGTAGAATATTTAGTTGATTTGTTCCAGTAACAGAGGCAGATTTAAGACCCATTAAATCCGTTCTGGTTCTGCCCTGGTTATAAAAGCACTGCAGACAAGTTTACTATGTTATTCTACTTGGTAAAAATGATATTCATCCAAAGAAAACCATCCGATTGCATGGAGTCATTAACTTTGCAGCAGTACTGAGCATGCAGTGAATGACGGCGAGATGGAGGAAACCGGATGAAACTGGTCCAGGAGTACTTTCTACATCAAACGAAATCCAGAGCCTTAGTGGCTTCATCTAGCAGAGAAACACGGCTAAACCGCTGAGCTCTGAGCCAGTTTTCTAGATGATGAAAAACATAAACATCACTTAAAATAAGTATTTATCTACAGTTTTCTAAATTTAGAATATTTACATACATTTTACGGATTGCTGGCTGGGCCAGAATTTATAAAGGGCCTGCATCGGCAGTAGCCCAGGGCGGCAGGGTTTAGGGCTCCAAAAAGAGTTATTTATTCATTGATTTATTTTAATCTATGCAGGTTTTGCTAACATTGTACTTTAAACATAACTCCTCAGCCCATTTAAGGTGAGGTATGTTGATTTTGTGGAGTTCCTATGAATTAAAACTACGTAAAAACACATTTAAATCAAGACAAATGGGGAAAATCTGAAGTTATAGAGCAGCTTTTCAGGAACAAGGATCCATCTGCCAGACAAGCAGCAATTCTTGCTCACTGACCTGTAGGCCTCCCTGTGACTGGGCTGCAATTTGCTCAACAGACATATTTTATCTCTGGGGCAATAAAACCGGCTGCAGCCAAGAGCCGACGTCGTCCTAAAGCTAGTCCTGATTGTCAGCAACGACCCTGCAGGCGTGTCTCTGAGCTGCAGTGAGTCTTGATGCAGTGGAAAGTGACACCTGAACCCTGGAAGATAAAATAAAGATTGTCTTAAAGAGTTCAGTTAACTAAAATAAAAGGAACAAAATCACAGTTGGTCCGTTTGTTTGCAAGAATGATCTTGTAAGTAAGTCAGTAAGTAAACTTTATTTAGATAACACCTTTCACAGGATAAAAACCACAAAGTGCTTCACAATTAAAAACAACCATAAAATAACACAAAATAAAAAGACAAAAGAACATAAATGTAGCATCAGAGCATAACACTAGTTAAAAACAAGTTAAAAGCCAGTCAGAACAAGTGGGTCTTCAGCTGCTTCTTTTAAAAAAAAAAAAAGGGTCCAGACAGCGTAAAGATGAAGGCAACACCTTCCTCAGTCTGGGGGCCACAGCTTTAACAGACCGACCCCCTCTGCTCCTGAAATTAGTTCCTGGAACCATTAACAGCCTTTGGCTGCAGGATCTGGGGTTGGGGGTCCGTGAAACGCATGTAGTCGGCCTGAGGAGGCGCTGCTGAGTAACACAATGGACAAATATTTAAATGTATACTATGCAACCAGGGTTGATTTTCCAGCGAGGCTCCCCCCAGAGGGTGAAAGTAAAAGTGCACTGTCGTAAATATGCTCAGCTGTTCTCCTGGTTTCTCCGTCAAGCCAGGCGTGGTTGTTTAGAGTTTAGCAGACAGGCGAACGCAACGAATACAAAAGTCGAAAAAAACGGCAGTACAAACAATGACTAACAGTGAAAGTATGAACATGCACAGAGAGAGAGAGAAACCATTCCAATGCAGTGTTTCCCCTAGGAATTTGCTTACCGGACGACCGGCGGAGCGGAGCGGGGGGGGGGGGGGGGGGCGGGGGGGAGACAAGCTTTGCGCGCATATGGAGTTAGTTTTTTTTTTTTTTTTTTTTTTGAATGTTGGGAGGCGGTAGCGTGAGGGAAACCCTACAATGTTACTTACAATCGCATCAGCAGAAACGCGAGGTCCGCGTCAGCCTTGCAGCCTTCTCTTTCTTTTAGCTCTCGCCATTCGGAAAAAGCTTGCCCGATGTTCACCCGTGTACGACTCCTCTTTCTGTCCACAGCCCTTTTCCTCTTTCTTGCCTGCTCCGACATGGGCTTTCGCTGTTTTATCGCTGGTTCCGCCATGATAACTGCACAGATATCTCCACTGCGCTAGCAACGAGCATGCCTTTCACTGGGGGCGTGTAGCAGTTCTCGCCGTAAAGCAAGACCGACTCTCGCGATGCACCAGACTTCTGAGCCTGTGGGCGCGGGCCGAGGGCTCCTGCAATGCGGTACCGCGCACGTGACGTCACGGCCTTAAGAGTAACGCCCCTTTTGCCGCACCGGTAGGGCAAACAGTCGTAGAACGCACATACAAACCAGCCATTACAAGCGCAACAGAACCAGCGATATGACCGACTTTGCAGCCATTAAACTTACCCAAGACGATGTCCCAGGCGCACGGTTTACTGGTCGCACTGTGGAAGAGCACACCAACCTTCAGCTGAAACGGTGGCTTGAGTGTCGAGGGCTCAAAAAAACCGGAAGACGGGCCGAGTTGATTCAACGGTAAGCTTTGTTTTTTTCCCTGCTCGGCGTTCATGCCTTTGTTATGATTTCCACCGTGCTCCGTTCACGTCGGCCTTTTTTGTTTGTTTGCAATCAACGTCCAGGAATCTGTATATCTTGCCAATAGGTAGCTACAAAACGATTGTTCACATCTCAGAATCTTTCGCTTAAGAGATTCAGGGCGTTTGTTTTTGAGTAAGCTATCCCGGTAGCAGGGTACCATGTTAGCGCACAAGTGTACCCAACGCACACACCTCTCCTTGGCACTCTTGAGTTTCGGGAAATTAATGAAGAAAACATCCTTCATATGCGGCCGATCAGCGTACCTCGAGTCGCTGTTGCACGTCCCATAGCAACAATGTTTATAAACCATGGTCTTAGATGTTGGAAAAAGCAGTCGTTTACCGAGTAAAACCTAGGCTAACGCACGTCTCTTCCACAGCAAAACAGCGGCGGTTTGGGAGTTTGCCCTACTGCGTACCACGTGATGTGACGTCATCGTGACGTTGTGTTTCTAAAAATAGCTCGCGCGCGGTACCGCATTGCAAGTGCGGTATTTCCCCCACAGACCACCAGGGCGGCCAAGAAAACCTTTGTTCAACCTGAAATGACTCATTTAATCATCCAAAACGGTATGGAACACATTAATTAACTGAAAAATGTTGCATAGTATGCCTTTAATTCCGCCCACTTCATCAAGTAAGATAAAAGCCAAATCAGATAAAATTAGGAAGTATGACAACAGTTCCATTGAGTTTGATCTAATCTCCACCAAATGAGGTGTATTTATATATATTTTTAAAAACATGTATTTAACAGCACAAATGGCTGTTTAAAAGTACTATCAGCGTGAGGAATCTAAAGGAGTCCCTGGCTGTGAAAGGTTTGAGCATCCCTGCTGTGAACAATATACTGAATAACTGAATATCTCATTGAAATAGCTCAGCAAAATGTCTTTACTTATCATACTAATAATGCTGTTAATTGTCAGGTTCGCCACTTGGAGCATCTCACATCATCAGAGTTTTATTGTTACCATCTGAATCAGAATGGGCAAATATCGGATCAAAGCATTCAGTCAGAATAAATTTAGACAGTTTTTCTCTGTCTGCAGTCGTTTCTCTCTGTTTCTGCTGGACGTCCATCCTGGGAAGGTTGGCAGCAGCTGAGATGTTCTCCACCCGGGAACAGTTCTCCTCTCTGCAGCGTGATGGACTCAGAAGGTCTGGTGACCTTATGACCCTTACCAGGTCATCCTGACCCGTCTTCCAGAACTCGGCCTGCTGGTCCAGAAGAAACAGACCTTCTCTCCTGGACCTTCTCATCTCTGCTAACAAGCTCAGGGTCCTTGCTATGTCTGTGTTCCTGCAGGCCGCTCCGACTGTTAATCACCGCTTCGGCTCATTAGAGGCTTGATTGGTGAGATCCTGATCTTAGAACGTGAGGCGTCCCCCAGGAGGAGCTCCTCGCTGGGCTTTAATGGTCCCAGACTGGATGTCCACTGATGCTGCTCTGCTGGAGTCTGAATAATTTGCTGTTTGGAGCTTCGTGTTCATCAAAGTGAAGCTGATGTCTCACTAAGACACGGTAGCTCCAGGTCTTATAGACCTCCCTGCAGCTCGCTGTGACCCATGTGATGGCGGCAGCGTTAGCAGCTCCTACGAAGCCAAGCAGACCACGCCGGCCTGAACTTTCCTCTGTACGTTGGTGCCGATCCGCAGCGTGAACATCCTGAGAGGCGGTGCAGGCCTGCTGTCTGTGAAGCTGCCAAGCTGCGGTCTTCCAGTAGCCGTTGGGGGGGGGGGGGGGGGTGGAGCTCGGTGTGCTGATCAAAGCGGTGGAGGAGCTTCAGAAACACAGCAGGTGTCAGCCTCGTGGATTCTCCGACCCAGAACACATCAAAGCTGAGCTTAGAGCTTTTACACCAAAGACTCTCTGCTCTGTTTGAAAAGTGAAAAACAGATTCATTTATCTGAAGGAAAGTTTGTGTTTTAAAATAATCACTGTCTAAAGAGAGAAATGCAAATGTGGGCACACTTCAAAAACTGTGAGAGGGTTTTATTTACAGAAGGCCAGAAGGGCCCCGATCCACACCGTCTATGCAGATAAAGGTCGTATTCATAAGTGTGTGAAGGTGTAACTGACTGTAGTGTAAAGCGCTTTGGGGCCGGCGGACTAGTTAAAGCGCTGCACAAGTAGAAGCTATTCACCATTTATGAGCAGGAGCGGTTCTGGTCAGTTCATTGATTTCTTGGGTTCAGACCCTTTTCTTTGCTGCAAACAGGCGTAAACAGCATTTCAGGCGTACTGTAGAGAGAAGCTGCTGGCCTCCAGCTTCCTCCAGGTTCCTCCAGCTTCCTCCAGGTTCCTCCAGGTTCCTCCAGCTTCCTCCAGGTTCCTCCAGCTTCCTCCAGGTTCCTCCAGCTCCCTCCAGGTTCCTCCAGCTTCCTCCAGGTTCCTCCAGCTTCCTCCAGCTTCCTCCAGGTTCCTCCAGGTTCCTCCAGCTTCCTCCAGGTTCCTCCAGCTTCCTCCAGGTTCCTCCAGGTTCCTCCAGCTTCCTCCAGCTTCCTCCAGGTTCCTCCAGGTTCCTCCAGCTCCCTCCAGGTTCCTCCAGCTTCCTCCAGCTTCCTCCAGCTTCCTCCAGGTTCCTTCAGGTTCCTCCAGCTTCCTCCAGCTTCCTCCAGCTTCCTCCAGGTTCCTCCAGCTTCCTCCAGGTTCCTCCAGCTTCCTCCAGGTTCCTCCAGGTTCCTCCAGCTTCCTCCAGCTTCCTCCAGGTTCCTCCAGGTTCCTCCAGCTTCCTCCAGGTTCCTCCAGCTTCCTCCAGCTTACTCCAGCTTCCTCCAGGTTCCTCCAGCTTCCTCCAGCTTCCTCCAGGTTCCTCCAGCGTCCTCCAGGTTCCTCCAGGTTCCTCCAGGTTCCAGCGCACTTTTCTCCTTCAAAGACACCAGCTACGTTTACATGGACAAAAGTAATTGGAATAAAAGGCAGATCGGAATAGAAAGTGTCGTGTAAACAAGCCAATCTGAAAACGATGATCGGATTAAACTCAATTGGAATGAAATGATAATCCGAATGAGACGGCGGTTAATGCCGACTGATAATCCGATCAATGTTCATATAAACGCTTGTCAGGCTCAAGTTATTCAGAATGTGGCAAAATTGACCCGAGTTCCTGACGTATTTCTGCAAAAAAAACGTCGGGAAGCAAAACTGTCGGGGATCCAGATACAATTTCAATTCAATTCAATTCAATTTTATTTATATAGCGCCAAATCATGAAACATGTCATCTCAAGGCACTTTACAAAATCAAGTTCAATCATATTATACAGAATGGGTCATATTATACAGATTGGTCAAAATGTCCTATATAAGGAAACCAGTTGATTGCATCAAAGTCCCGACAAGCAGCATTCACTCCTGGAGAAGCGTAGAGCCACAGGGAGAGTCGTCTGCATTGTCCATGGCTTTGCAGCAATCCCTCATACTGAGCAAGCATGAAGCGACAGTGGGAAGAAAAAACACCCATTAACGGGAAAAAAAAAACCTCCGGCAGAACCGGGCTCAGTATGAACGGTCATCTGCCTCGACCGACTGGGGTTACAGAAGACAGAGCAGAGACACAACAAGAGAGACAAAAAAGCACAGAAGCACACATTGATCTAGTAATCTGTTCTACATTAGATGGTAATAGCAGGTGATCTGTCCTCCCTGGATGATTTCACAGTTAACAGAACGTCAGACCAGGTGTACCTACTATGAAGAAAAAAGAGAGAGAACAAAAAGTTAAAAGCTGAAATGACGACAGTCATTTCAATGTAATGCAATGCAAATCTGGAGAACAGTAGACTGGAGAACAGTAGAAATCAGTAGAGTGAGAAAAATAGGCCCTGATGTCCTCCAGTAGCCTAAGCCTATAGCAGCAAAACTATAAAGATAGCTCAGAGTAACATGAGCCACTCTAGTTATAAGCTTTGTCAAAAAGGAATGTTTTAAGATTAGTCTTAAAAGTAGACGGGGTGTCTGCCTCACGGACCAAAACTGGGAGTTGGTTCCACAGGAGAGGAGCCTGATAGCTAAAGGATCTGCCTCCCATTCTACTTTTAGAGACTCTAGGAACCACCAGCAGACCTGCAGTCTGAGAGCGAAGTGCTCTGTTAGGAACATACGGGGTAATCAGAGCTCTGATATATGATGGAGCTTGATTATTAAGGGCTTTATACGTTAGAAGAAGAATTTTAAATTCTATTCTTGATTTAACAGGAAGCCAATGAAGGGAAGCTAAAATTGGAGAAATAGGATCCCTCTTGTTGATTTTCATCAGGACTCTTGCTGCAGCATTTTGGATCAGCTGAAGACTTCGAACTGCATTTTGTGGACTTCCTGATAGTAAAGAATTACAATAGTCCAGCCTTGAAGTAACAAATGCATGGACTAGTTTTTCAGCATCACTCCTGGACAGAATGTTTCTAATTTTGGCGATATTCCGGAGGTGAAAAAAGGAAACTCTGGAAACCTGTTTAATATGGGATTTAAATGACATGTCTTGGTCAAAAATAACACCAAGATTTTTTACTTTATTACCAGAGGCCAAGTTAATGTCATCCAGATTAAGTGATTGGTTAAGAAGTTTATTTTTTGAGGACTCTGGTCCAAAGGTTATAACTTCTGTCTTGTCAGAATTTAAATGCAGGAAATTTAAAGTCATCCAGCTTTTGATGTCATCAAGACATGACTGCAGTCAAAGTAATTGATTGGATTCATCAGGATTTATGGATAAATATAGCTGAGTGTCATCAGCATAACAGTGGAAATTAATCCCATGCTGTCTGATAATTTTGCCGATCGGAAGCATATACAGTATATAGTAAAGAGAATTGGTCCAAGGACAACAATCTTTCTGTTCAAAAAAAATAAAAGAGCCCAAAATTGTTGCTTTATTAAGTAACGTTTCATCGTGCAAGTTCAGTCAGGACACTCGGAGGACAAATGAACTCGTATAAAACCTATTTTTGCTGTTTAGCAAAGACAGAAGTTCTTCTTCTGTGTTTTTTAAGGGGAGTTTGATTACTGCGCATGTCAGAGTGGTTCTATTCTGAATAAAGCCAGGTGCATAAACACACATTATGGTCGGATTAACTGACTGTGAGCCAAAACGTGTGTTTGTGCAGCAGCAGCAGGACGGAAGTGTTTCTGCTGCCTTCAGAACCACTTCAGAGAAGCTGAAAAGCGTCCTTCGCAGATGCTTTAGTGTCGTTGTAGAAGACATTTTGGAGGTTTAATGAGGTGTTCAGCTTAAGCTCAGGCTTCCAGCTGAAAGGGAAACATTGCGCTGCTATGGGAAGTGAATTTTAATGAATGCACTTACTGCATTTGGCTGTTATTTTAGTTTAGGAGTCTCGGCACATGAGAGCTGACTGGACAGCCGCCCAGCTGTTTGCCCTGCAGCTGCAGATCTGAACCAATGTTTGCTGTTCAGCAGTCAGACCCCAACACAGCGCTCCCAGCTCAGCCTCCTTCATTGTCCCTGCAGCATGGCACTGATGCTCTCCTGGCTGTGACCTTTGACCTCATCCTCTTTCACATGTTGGTTTTAGTGGGCGAGTTAATAATGAATTAGATGTTTTAATGAGTCATGGTGACACTGCTGGCTCCCCTCTGACTCCATCACATGCTTCATAGATGGATAAGTTCAGGATCACCAGCTGCACCACAGGCTGCCTGTTCTCTACTTAAACAACCAGGAGATCAACTCAGACTCAGCTTGATTCTGCTCTGCTGGGGTTTTAATGTCAAATGCATCAAAATGACATCACAGAAAACGCCACACTTAGTTCAGTTCATGGAGGTTTGAAGCCATTATTTTCTGGGCCGCTCTCTGATGTACAACAGCTGTCATGTACGACAGAGAGCGGACTGACCAGCTGCATCGCCGTCTGGTTTGGGGCCTGCAACGCCTCGGCCTGGAGATGTGTAGAGAGAGCGGTGAGGACAGCAGAGAGAACCATCAGGACAGCCTAACCTCCATCCATGACCCTGCTGCAGACGCTGCCTGACCAGGGCTCAGACAACCATAAAGACCCTCCCACCCCACCATGGACTCCCTGTTTCCTCTGACGAGAGGTTCAGCTGCTTCAAATGCAGAACAACCAGATTCCCCAACAGCGTCATTCCTCTGACTGCTTTTTTGGCCCTTCTAACCCAGAACCTTCTATCACCTTCTAGAGCTGCGCTGTATGTTCTTGAATGTCCCAGTTCCAGGTTTCTCTGGACGTTTCAGGTACTAGTATTTTCCACAAAGTTCTAAAGGATTCAGTGTGAGCATCCTGAGCTGTATTTAAGGACAACAGGCGGTGCTAATTTAAACCTGTCTCATAAGCTGCTGGATTTTGTTACTGAGGAACTCATGACTCTGTGGAATACGACACTGTTGTACTTCTGCTGCCGTGTCTGAGTCATTGCTTTCTTTACGACCCAGTTTGGACCAGATGTACTCATGTGAGTCTACAATGCTTTGGTATTCATGGTTAACTTGGCCCAAACAAGCCAACCTCCGTGCTTGACAGTAGGTGTGTGCAGTAAGTTCTAACATCTCTGCTTTGGTCTCCTCTGGACAGAGAAGGTCTGAAAGTTTCCTCTCTAAGGAAACCCAGCAGGTTGCATCAAGTCTCTCCAAGCAGCATTCACTCCTCCTGAAAGAGCGTAGAGCCACAGTGGACAGTCGTCTGCATTGTTGATGGCTTTGCAGCAATCCCTCATACTGAGCATGCATGAAGCGACAGTGGAGAGGAAAACTCCCCTTTAACTGGGAGGAGAACCTCCAGCAGCTCTGCAGATCTAAGTCCTGCTTCCAGATTGTCCAAAGCGAGACGAGGCTTTTTCTTTCAACACTTCCAAGCAGCCATACTCCTCCAGTGTTCTTCTAACCACCATAACCTTTAACCTCTAACCTTCTACCTGAGGCGTGTAGAGTCTGAGGTGGAGCTCCTGGTTTCTGATCATTCCTCTGAGCTTCCTGCTCTGACCTGGGCTGAACCTTCTGGGACGTCCATCCTGGAAGGTTGGCAGCTGCTGAGATGTTCTCATCCTGGGAATAACCTTCCTCTCTGCAGGATGATGGACTTCAAACATGTTTAAACCTGATATGAGTCACATCCCTGACAGGTTTAGATAAAATATATATATATATATTTATATATATATATATATATATATATTTTTTTTTTTTTAATTATTACTATAATTTTACCAAAACGTTTGTTTCGGATGGGAAAAGATCAACCATTTCAAAACATATTTCTTATCTGCCTCTTAAAACGTAAATATAGAACGAACCATTCTGAGATCTGCTGAGCAGGTTTCTGTGCTTCCACTGGTATCAGATGATGCTTCCTAGGTGATGGGCTCCAGAGAGCTGGAGGACCTCCTCACCAACTCCTTTATCTGAGTTTCCCCCCAGAGATTCTCCAACCAGGACTTTGACTAGGAAAGGCAGATTTATAAGTATAGCACATTTCAGTACAAAGAGAATGTAAAGTGCTTTAGATGATTAAAAGATAGGAAAATAAAATAGAAAATAAGCAAGTTGGAATAAAATGTAGAAACAAAATAAAACATGGAAAAATAGAAACTAAAAGCAAATATTAAAATCAGTTGGACTACAAAGTTGAATTAATGATGTTTCAGTAAAACAGTTTAACTAGAACAATCAAAGTTAATCCTAAACTAATGTGTTTTTAACCTTGATTTAAAGGAACTCAGGCTTTCAGCACTTTTACAGTTTTCTGGGAGTTTGTTCCAGATCAGTGGAGCATAGGATCTAAATGCTGCTTCTCCATGTCTGGTTCTGGTTCCCGGTTCTGCAGAGCAGGCTGGAGCCAGAAGACCTGAGTGGTCTGGAGGGTTGATGCCCTGATAACAAATCTGTGATGTATTTAGGTGCTAATTCAGGGATTTATAGACTAACAGAAGGATTTTAAAGTCTATTGTCTGAGATCCAGGGAGCCAGTGGAAGGACTTCAGAACCGGGTCCATGTTCTCTACGTTCTTAGTCTTAGTGAGGACTTCAGAACCGGGTCCATGTTCTCTACGTTCTTAGTCTTAGTGAGGACTTCAGAACCGGGTCCATGTTCTTTACGTTCTTAGTCTTAGTGAGGACTTCAGAACCGGGTCCATGTTCTCTACGTTCTTAGTCTTAGTGAGGACTTCAGAACCGGGTCCATGTTCTCTACCTTCTTAGTCTTAGTGAGGACTTCAGAACTGGGTCCATGTTCTCTACCTTCTTAGTCTTAGTGGAAGGACTTCAGAACCGGGTCCATGTTCTCTACGTTCTTAGTCTTAGTGAGGACTTCAGAACCGGGTCCATGTTCTCTACGTTCTTAGTCTTAGTGAGGACTTCAGAACCGGGTCCATGTTCTCTACGTTCTTAGTCTTAGTGAGGACTTCAGAACCGGGTCCATGTTCTCTACCTTCTTAGTCTTAGTGGAAGGACTTCAGAACCGGGTCCATGTTCTCTACGTTCTTAGTCTTAGTGGAAGGACTTCAGAACCGGGTCCATGTTCTCTACGTTCTTAGTCTCAGTGAGGACTTCAGAACCGGGTCCATGTTCTCTACGTTCTTAGTCTTAGTGAGGACTTCAGAACCGGGTCCATGTTCTCCACGTTCTTAGTCTTAGTGGAAGGACTTCAGAACCGGGTCCATGTTCTCTACGTTCTTAGTCTTAGTGAGGACTTCAGAACCGGGTTCATGTTCTCTACGTTCTTAGTCTTAGTGGAAGGACTTCAGAACCGTGTCCATGTTCTCCACGTTCTTAGTCTTAGTGGAAGGACTTCAGAACCGGGTCCATGTTCTCTACGTTCTTAGTCTTAGTGAGGACTTCAGAACCGGGTTCATGTTCTCTACGTTCTTAGTCTTAGTGGAAGGACTTCAGAACCGGGTCCATGTTCTCTACGTTCTTAGTCTTAGTGGAAGGACTTCAGAACCGGGTCCATGTTCTCTACGTTCTTAGTCTTAGTAAGGACTTCAGAACCGGGTCCATGTTCTCTACGTTCTTAGTCTTAGTGAGGACTTCAGAACCGGGTCCATGTTCTCTACGTTCTTAGTCTTAGTGGAAGGACTTCAGAACCGGGTCCATGTTCTCTACGTTTTTAGTCTTAGTGAGGACTTCAGAACCGGGTCCATGTTCTCTACGTTCTTAGTCTTAGTGGAAGGACTTCAGAACCGGGTCCATGTTCTCTACGTTCTTAGTCTTAGTGAGGACTTCAGAACCGGGTCCATGTTCTCTACCTTCTTAGTCTTAGTGGAAGGACTTCAGAACCGGGTCCATGTTCTCTACGTTCTTAGTCTTAGTGAGGACTTCAGAACCGGGTCCATGTTCTCTACGTTCTTAGTCTTAGTGAGGACTTCAGAACCGGGTCCATGTTCTCTACGTTCTTAGTCTTAGTGAGGACTTCAGAACCGGGTCCATGTTCTCTACGTTCTTAGTCTTAGTGAGGACTTCAGAACCGGGTCCATGTTCTCTACGTTCTTAGTCTTAGTGGAAGGACTTCAGAACCGGGTCCATGTTCTCTACGTTCTTAGTCTTAGTGGAAGGACTTCAGAACCGGGTCCATGTTCTCTACGTTCTTAGTCTCAGTGAGGACTTCAGAACCGGGTCCATGTTCTCTACGTTCTTAGTCTTAGTGGAAGGACTTCAGAACCGGGTCCATGTTCTCTACGTTCTTAGTCTTAGTGAGGACTTCAGAACCGGGTCCATGTTCTCTACGTTCTTAGTCTTAGTGAGGACTTCAGAACCGGGTCCATGTTCTCTACCTTCTTAGTCTTAGTGGAAGGACTTCAGAACCGGGTCCATGTTCTCTACGTTCTTAGTCTTAGTGAGGACTTCAGAACCGGGTCCATGTTCTCTACGTTCTTAGTCTTAGTGAGGACTTCAGAACCGGGTCCATGTTCTCTACGTTCTTAGTCTTAGTGAGGACTTCAGAACCGGGTCCATGTTCTCTACGTTCTTAGTCTTAGTGAGGACTTCAGAACCGGGTCCATGTTCTCTACGTTCTTAGTCTTAGTGAGGACTTCAGAACCGGGTCCATGTTCTCTACCTTCTTAGTCTTAGTGGAAGGACTTCAGAACCGGGTCCATGTTCTCTACGTTCTTAGTCTCAGTGAGGACTTCAGAACCGGGTCCATGTTCTCTACGTTCTTAGTCTTAGTGAGGACTTCAGAACCGGGTCCATGTTCTCCACGTTCTTAGTCTTAGTGGAAGGACTTCAGAACCGGGTCCATGTTCTCTACGTTCTTAGTCTTAGTGAGGACTTCAGAACCGGGTTCATGTTCTCTACGTTCTTAGTCTTAGTGGAAGGACTTCAGAACCGGGTCCATGTTCTCTACGTTCTTAGTCTTAGTGGAAGGACTTCAGAACCGGGTCCATGTTCTCTACGTTCTTAGTCTTAGTGAGGACTTCAGAACCGGGTCCATGTTCTCTACGTTCTTAGTCTTAGTGAGGACTTCAGAACCGGGTCCATGTTCTCTACGTTCTTAGTCTTAGTGGAAGGACTTCAGAACCGGGTCCATGTTCTCTATGTTCTTAGTCTTAGTGAGGACTTCAGAACCGGGTCCATGTTCTCTATGTTCTTAGTCTTAGTGGAAGGACTTCAGAACCGGGTCCATGTTCTCTACGTTCTTATTCTTAGTGAGGACTTCAGAACCGGGTCCATGTTCTCTACGTTCTTAGTCTTAGTGGAAGGACTTCAGAACCAGGTCCATGTTCTCTACATTCTTAGTCTTAGTGAGGACTTCAGAACCGGGTCCATGTTCTCTACGTTCTTAGTCTTAGTGGAAGGACTTCAGAACCGGGTCCATGTTCTCTATGTTCTTAGTCTTAGTGAGGACTTCAGAACCGGGTCCATGTTCTCTACGTTCTTAGTCTTAGTGGAAGGACTTCAGAACCGGGTCCATGTTCTCTACGTTCTTAGTCTTAGTGAGGACTTCAGAACCGGGTCCATGTTCTCTACGTTCTTAGTCTTAGTGAGGACTTCAGAACCGGGTCCATGTTCTCTACGTTCTTAGTCTTAGTGAGGACTTCAGAACCGGGTCCATGTTCTCTACGTTCTTAGTCTTAGTGAGGACTTCAGAACCGGGTCCATGTTCTCTACGTTCTTAGTCTTAGTGAGGACTTCAGAACCGGGTCCATGTTCTCTACGTTCTTAGTCTTAGTGAGGACTTCAGAACCGGGTCCATGTTCTCTACGTTCTTAGTCTTAGTGAGGACTTCAGAACCGGGTCCATGTTCTCTACGTTCTTAGTCTTAGTGAGGACTTCAGAACCGGGTCCATGTTCTCTACGTTCTTAGTCTTAGTGAGGACTTCAGAACCGGGTCCATGTTCTCTACGTTCTTAGTCTTAGTGAGGACTTCAGAACCGGGTCCATGTTCTCTACGTTCTTAGTCTTAGTGAGGACTTCAGAACCGGGTCCATGTTCTCTACGTTCTTAGTCTTAGTGAGGACTTCAGAACCGGGTCCATGTTCTCTACGTTCTTAGTCTTAGTGAGGACGCGGGCAGCAGCGTTACTGGGAAGCAACAGATAACTCACTGACACTGAGGTCGTGTCAGGTGTGGCATACATAAACAAATGGACAGTTATCTTGGGGCTGCATGTACATGTGGATTCATGTCACCTTTTCCTGCATTGTGAGTGATATGAGAGGCCAGTACTGAAGCTGTACCATTCCTCTAGCCTGTTCAGATTAAATGTGTTGAAGTATAGTTTCTGCCTCGAGTCTTTTCTTACTAAAGAAGTCATTAAGAAAAGACTGAAGGACTGGGAGGACTACCGATTGGGGGCGGCAATCTTACAACTGGTGTTTCTGCCCGACCTGGAAGTGGATCTTTTATTTAAAACAAAAACTGAAAGATTAAAGTCCTCCAGGGGTGTGAATAATTGCATTTTATAGCCTTTTCAACATGAATGGGCTTCTCTGAGGTCATTGCTGATGTCTCTCCGTCTCGGCATTGTTCCAAAGCACAGCTGTATGCTGTGTGCCCAGACTCCTGCTGTTATGGAGTGATCACCTCTGATAGATCCTGTCGATGTTTTCACTCACAGCCGATCGTACGAAGCGTTTAGCAGAACCCTTGTTTACCTGGTTACTCATGTAAGGATATCAGAGGATTTCCCAGGAGTAAATCAGCCGAATAATATCAAACGATGAGGGCAGTTTGGTTTGAAGGTGCGGACGACGGGGAAAAGATGGGTGGAGATAAACATGCTGATATTTTAGCTGGAAGTGAACCAGAGCACTGAAAGCTCTCAGTCAGACCTTCTGAGTTGTTCATCCTCAGACAGAAAACTACCGATTTTAAGCAAAGAAGAAAACTTTCATTGTTTTCTTTTAAAACCATCCAAGGGATCAGCTGATTGCAGCAACTGTGACCCGATGAGCTTCAATAAACTGCGTTCTTCTTCTTCTGCCACCTGATGGCCCTCAGCAGCAGAATGAAGACTTCCTGCAAACCAAAGGCGTCAGCGTTTTAGACGCATCGCTTTCTCTCTCTGCATCCCAGACCGAATTAGTTTCTCTGTTGTATAAAATAAACATGTTCCTGTGGGAGTGGGGATGTTTCTGGGTGGATGGTCCCTTAATAAGCCAGAAAACCTGCTGTTGGTTCTGTCTGTGTTCCAGTTGCAGCAGCCATCCGCAGATTAATCCACGGCTTTCAACAGGAGCCAGAAATCTGCTTGTTCCATCCTGTTTTAGGCGGGTTTGTTAAATCTTCCGCTGCCAGCTGTTTTGGAAACAAATGAGGCTTTTTAAAAACCAGCTTTGTGTCTGATTTAGTCAGTTCTGCTGTCAGGCTGACGTATTTCACATGTTGATCTCTATATTTTGTTCAGCTTCACACCCGCACAGCATAATCGGGCTCTAATCCTCTGGCATGTCGAGCAGCTGTGTCTCTGGAAGAAGGAGCTCTGAAAGCTTTAAAAATGAAGCCTGAAACGGGCCGTAGAGAAACCAGGAGGCTGCAGCCAGAGGCCTGGGGGGCCGCTGCTTCATCAGACTTCATCTTTTCATGGTGCCCCATTGTTTCAATTCAATTAAATTTATTGTTGTGCCATAATTACGCCATGATGAATAATTGATCTCAGATTGGATTCTGAACAGTAGTATGGAGGAGGTGACAAAGGAATTCCCCTGCTCCAGACATGAGACCCTCACAGCCACAAAGGAGAGAGAGCCAGCAAGGACGGCCCCTCTCTCTCAGCAGGGTGCTTCTGTAAACCCCCCCACACACCTCTACACTTCAGACCTCACTTCTCAGGACCTCTCTCTCAGCCCACTTCTCCAGGACATAGCTACCAGCCATCACCTCCTCCCTCCTTTAGACAAAAGGAGGAGAGGGAGGCTGGCTGAACCATGAGGCCACATGGCCTCCTCTGCTGGGACATCTGAAGGAATGTAACTGATCCAGGGTCTGCTCAACTCGTCTGCCTGCTTCGGTGGAGGACCTCCCTGGCATCGGAGGAACTGCTGGGACAGAGCTAAGTTCCCTCTGACTTCAGCCCAAACCAGCTGCAAAGTAAGAGACGCCGAAACAGCTTTGTTCATTTTGTCAGCTGTTGCAGGAAAGCAGACGCGAGACGGTGGATGCCTTCCCTCACCAGACAAGCTGAGCGATCAGACTATTAAATGGACATCGGTCCCGACCGCACATGCGTGCTTCTGCTAGGCCACAGAATCCCAAGCTGCCCGACCACGCTGTTGGTTAGCTCATAGCTGCAGAGCTAAACGCTAGCCTGCCAAGACAAACCAACAACCTTCCTGCTTTCCAGCGCTCCTTCCTTGAATGGCCAAAATGGACAAAACTCACACGAGGCAAAAGACAGGTTTGGGCAGAGAAACCTGAGGGAGAAGTTAACAAGTTTATTGGGAAATGTTTTGTAAATCGTTGTGCACATGGTGCCTTTAACACAAAGAGCTAACGGAATAGCTCATTGCTAGCATTCGGTACCAAGTCATTGTCGAGTGTGTTTTTATGGTTATAACAAAGGTTATCTCCACAAGGGTGTCATGCATTGATGGGACATTAATGTTTACGTTATCCAGCCCACTCATTATGACTAAAATAAAACCAAAGCTTTATTTGTTTGCGCCGAAGGTCCGCTAGCCAAAATGCTATTAGCTCCTGTTAACATCCGTTTCCGGACATTTCAAAAGGAGCTTGTTTTAGAGCATAAAGCTTAATCGTTCGGCTCCGCCGTAGGCCGATATAGCTATGAGCCTTATTCCCGCATTAATATCGAATATTAATGTCGGTTTTAAAGGCAATTTTGATAACTTTAGACTTTAACCAGTTTAGCGACCGATCGCTACAGCGACCTCGGAGGTAGAATCGCATATAGAATCATTTACTTCAGAATCGCATCAGCGATTCTGAAGTAAATGATTTTACAGGACAAATCAGTCCTCAGAATGTTATTTACTCAAAATAATGTACTGGTTAACTTGGGCTTCGCATTGTGGATGGGTTGAAACACATGCCAAATGTTTTTTCCACTCCATTCCATGCTTTTTGGAATCAGATCTGCAGTGAACAAGGATTCACTGACTTATTCTGATTATAATCAACCACTTTTGTTTTGTCTTTTGTTTGTTTTTGCATGTAAATAGTTCCTTAGCTTAGCTTCTTTTAATCTTCATTTTGCTTTGTAGTTTAGTAAAGTTTCACTAGCCTAGTAGAGAGGATTTGTTAATCGAAATATTGTGTTAATTCTGATAAACAGCATTACATAGTGATGTTCTCTGGATGTTCATTTTATTTCTGTTATTAAATTCTTGAACTTGAAAAGAAGTTGTCATCCTTTATTCTATGTGTGCAAAGCTTGCTGTTAAAAGATCGTTAGTGCTCGAATTCATCCCTTTCAACCATTGTCCTGATATCAGCTTAACAGCTGATCATCACCAGATAATACTTAACAGACAGAGGGTTATTTAATAAACATTAAATAACTTTAAACAGTGTATAAATGCACAACATTATATAGCACCAATTTATGAAACATGTCATCTCAAGGTTCTTTCTAAAGTCAGACTCCATCAGATCCTCCAGGTTGGTCAGAAAGTTTCCTCTCTAAGGAAACCCAGCAGGTTGCATCAAGTCTCTCCAAGCAGCATTCACTCCTCCTGAAAGAGCGTAGAGCCACAGTGGACAGTCGTCTGCATTGTTGATGGCTTTGCAGCAATCCCTCATACTGGTTCAAACTTTCTCTTTCTCTTCCAAAAACATTTCCTGCTGGTGTTTCCAGGACACCAGATTTTGTTTTGTGGAGGAAGTTTCTCCTCATTTTGCAGACCACAAAAGGAAACTGGTTCATTTCCATTTCCATTCGAGCTGCTGTGTTCAATTCAATTCAATTCAATTGTTTTTCTACCAACCGGCCCAGACTTCAGACTGCCCTGGTTTTAGATTCTTTTTTAGCTAAAACTATATTTCTTAGAACAGGGGTGAGTAAATGCTGTTGAGAAAGTGATATAATGGTGAAGTATCTGCCACGGCTCCATCCTCCTGCTGCCACCAGAACAGGAAGACGTTCTGAAGAAGACGAGGAGGAGGCGATGATGGGCTTTCTATCAGCACGGTGGCCCGTGGAGGGAAACCATGCACTGCTCTGCCGCTCAGGGGCCCATTAGGTCTGGCTGGCTCTGGATGCGGCTCCGGAGGCTGAAGCGGTCGCTCTTAGCTGTGAATGGGGCCGCCGGGAATGAACTGCAGCTCTGAGGCAGATGGAGAGCTGACCTTTGACCTCTTTTAAACAATCCTCACATACTGTTACCTGGGAAGAGCTCCTAATGGGATTCAGGGACTCATGCTGGGTATAATGGTCCAGGAGCCCCGGGTGGAGCGGTGATGATGGGACTCAGGTTATTGGTGGGTTGATTGGACCGTGAGAGGAAGACGTAGCTGCTGTTGTCTTTGGCTGGAGTCGTTCCTCACCTGTAACCCCAGAGAGATCCTGTTGCTCTCTGGACACTAGCCTGATTGCATTCAGTTCTGATGCTTCATGTCAGCTAGTCTCCCTGGTTCTGATCCGCCCATCATCCTCTGCGGTGCCTGAAAAGAGTTCTTCATCACTCCTCCGGCCTCCAGCAGCAGCTTCTAGAACAGGGGTCACCAACATGGCGCTCCTTTCTACGTTAAATGGTAATAGTGGTGATCTGTCTTCCCTGGGTGATGTAACAACTAACAGAACACCAGACCAGGTGTACCTACTATGAAGAGAAAAAGTTAAAAGATGAAATAACAACAAACAATGCAGATTGGAGAGCAGTAGGAGAACTCAGCAGAGTGAGAGAAATAGACCCTGATGTCCTCCAGCAGCCTAAGCCTATAGCAGCATAACTATAGAGGTAGCTCAGGGTAACATGAGCCACTCTAGTTATAAGCTTTGTCACAAAGGAAGGTTTTAAGATTAGTCTTAAAAGTAGACGGGGTGTCTGCCTCACGGACCAAAACTGGGAGTTGGTTCCACAGGAGAGGAGCCTGATAGCTAAAGGATCTGCCTCCCATTCTACTTTTAGAGACTCTAGGAACCACCAGCAGACCTGCAGTCTGAGAGCGAAGTGCTCTGTTAGGAACATACGGGGTAATCAGAGCTCTGATATATGATGGAGCTTGATTATTAAGGGCTTTATACGTTAGAAGAAGAATTTTTTTTTAAATTCTATTCTTGATTTAACAGGAAGCCAATGAAGGGAAGCTAAAATTGGAGAAATATGATCCCTCTTGTTGATTTTCATCAGAAGTCTTGCTGCAGCATTTTGGATCAGCTGAAGACTTTTTGTGGACTTCCTGATAGTAAAGAATTACAATAGTCCAGCCTTGAAATAGTTTTCTGGGACATTTCTTGTCCAGATGTTCCAAACAACCAGGAGGAGGGTTCATCAGAGAAAACAACTTTGCTCCAGGTTCCTGCTCTTCTTGGATGGAGGTCCTCCTTTGTTGCTCTTCATGCAGATGAAGTTCCACCAAGATGTTGCCAATGTTGGCCAAGCTCTGCACTGGTGGCAGCTCGCTCACCCCTTGATGATCCACAGAGCTGTTCTCTCGGCTGAAATGCCTGCAGCTTTTATCTGCCAACAGAAGAGGATCTGAGCAGATCTGCTGACCATTTTTGTCCTAAAACTAGGTGAAATGTGTTTTTAGGTGGAGTTAACAAATCATTATTAATGAATCGTTAAACTCTTTGCAGTGAATGCAGCTGATTCTAAATGATCCATCCTCTTCTGCAGTGGGTTAATAAATGTTGCCTCTTGGTCTCATAAAACACTGAGAGCTGCACCAGAGTTAAAAACGGCTGAAGTTTCAATTCCAGAGGCCGCATTGATTCATGTGCGCTTCTCCTTCATCATGATGGTGGATGTCATGAAGTGAGGAAAAGATGCACAGGAGATTTTCTGGGTCACTCTGGGAAAAGAAAAGCAGCTTGGATGTGATTGATTTTGATATTTGCAGCATTTTCAGCCTCCATCCTGAGCCTCAGAGGGCTGCCTCTTATCTCCACCTAATCACACCGTGCCGATGAGGAGGAGGAGGAGGAGGAAGGAGGGTGTCCTGCATCAAACTGACAGCTGATTACATCTCCACCTCATCTTCTCCTCACACACAGAATGGAGGCGAAGATGAGGCGGCTGCTCCGTCACAGCCCTCCATGCTGCCACGTTCAGACACATCAGGCCGACTGGAGGAGAAGAGAAACGAGAGGAAGTTCAGAGACGCGGAGAAGATCCCTGCACCTCATCTTCCTCTCAGAATGAATGGAGTCTTCCTCCTCTTGTCCTCATTTCAAGGGTTAAAGAACGAGTTCAGTCTGGAGATCAAAGCTTTAAATCAGACGTGCCCAAAGTGTCGCCTGGTTTAGTTTGGCCCACAAACTGCATTTCAAGAAAGATTTAGTCTACTTGAAAGATTTGTCTGATGGAGATGGAAACGTTTTATTTTTATTAGGGTAAAATGAATATAGACAGGTTAAGATCTTACAACTGAAAACATATTAATCTTTTAATAACCACACTTTTTACATTCTTTTTAATTTCATAGTAAATCTGTCCGAGGACTTTAACTTAGATGCAAACTTTTGTGCATTAAAAGCTGTCTTTTTTTTTACAAATCATTTATTAAATATTCTATTAATTATTCTCATATTGCTTGGCCAAAAATAAGTCAGTTTTGTTTTTTTATTAATTGAGTCTAATATAATTTGCAAACTGAGTGATCATCTTTTAATAAAACAAATGTGCAAACCCAGTTTTTAACTATGGCTCTACAGTGATTTAACAAAATCAGAATAATTAGTTTAATTAAAATTAGCATATTTTATAAAGCAGATTTTTGTTGATTCTTATTATTTTTTTGGCCCTCGAGTACTTTTGACTTGAGAATTTTGGCCCACGTGCCAAAACGTTTGGACACCCCTGCTCTAAATGACTAAACATTAAACATCCTGTTGTCTTCATTTCAAGGATTAAAGAACGGGTTCAGTCTGGAGATCAAAGATTTAAATGATTGGACATTAGACGTATTTCATTTGGAGAAGGCTGGAGGCCTTAGTTTAGTTTGTTTTAATCTAAGGTGCACGACCTCTTCTCTCCAGACATTTTCGCTGATTTATGTGAGTTAGTGCTGATACATCATGTCACAGAGAGCATTGTGGGATACCTTACTGTTTCCCAGCGCCGGTAAGGGACATGGCGCTGTAATTCTAAATTAGCTGGGAGAGGAAGCATACAGGCTCCTTCTCCTACCTCCTTTCATACTGACTGCACATGGAGCTGTGTTCATTTATCCACTTGTGGCTTCAGCATATTTCAGCTTGGACTACAAAATGGTACATTTGTGAAACTGGAAAGGTGGAAGTCCAGGACTTTGTTTAGCAGCGCAGCAGCAAATCCTGTGACGTCATTGTCCAGGAAACGTAATTGAGAACAGAGAAAACTGAACAACGAGATTCATATTTTCTGCCCTCCTGGAGACTCCAAAGACAAAATGACACAACAACACGTATCTGAAAGGTGCTAAAAGTGGACTTTGCTGATTTGTCCCTTTATCTGAGGCAGTGAGGCCTGCAGAGCTTCAGATGGTCCTCTGGGACCTCCTGGATGACCTGTTGAGTCAATCTGGTGTCATTCAGCCTCTTCTGGGATGGTTCTGCCTTTTTCCCATTAATAAATTAAATCAACATTTGAAAACTGCTTTTAGTTTTGATTCAGGTTAGTTTTGTCAGATATTAAAAGTGTTCAATGATCTGAAACACGTGTGAAGTAAACTAGAAAAGCAAAACCAGAGGAAATCTGTCAGAGGACGTAAATCTTTTACAGCCTGTATATTTAATCCAACTGAGTTTATTTATATAACAGCAGCAGGACTAAACTGACCACATATTGCTTTACAGAAATGTTCTTACTGAGACAACATGAGTTGTTTCATATTGAATTAAATTTTACTGAATAACTTTGCCGCCTGAATCGTCCAATCAAACGTTCGCAGTAACTATAAAGTGACAAAATTTGGTCCTGAACTTCCTGGTTCTCCATCACGTTCACCAGTGAGAAAGAAAGCTAATTTCTCCTTAAATCTGATGTCCTGCAGCCAGAAAAGGTGAGTTAAAGGTCTGAGCGGAGACGTTTTCCCCTGACTGTCTGTCACGTAGTCTGTGAGGGGGTCCCTGCTCTGTTCTCATCCATCTTTGCTCCTGAAGGAAGGCTGATGGAGGCAGCAGATGATCTAGTTTTTCCCTGCAGGGACCGGCAGATTATTAGTTTGCATCGACCTGAAGAGGCACAGAGGGAGTAAAAGCCTCCGACTGAAGCAGGGATCTGGTCATTAAGCTCCTTCAGGGAGGCAACACAATCAAAAATGATTACCTTTGAACAAAATGTTCGGACACGGCTGATTTAACCAAGGTTAGAATTCAATGAAAATTAAATGTACTTAATAAATGATTGAATAAATATATTTGTATTTACTGTGTTGAAATAGAAAATAACAACATTAAAGTCAATTAACTAAATTTTAAGATCATTTTCTGTAGAAATTTGTAACGTTTCCTGTGTTAAACTGTCCTTGTGGTGTTCACCTCTGATTGGTTAACCTGCCCAGCAATCACACTTCCGACCAATCATAATCACCAGGGCAGTGTTGGCTCCGCCCACCGACCAACCAGACAGGAAACCCATGATGCACAAGGCCATGAAATAATGGCTGAAATGATCTAATCATTATCCATCCTTTCATAAATGTTTGATAATTAAATTGTTTATCTGATTAACTATAGATTTCATTGACTGAGCATTTGTTTCTGATTTTGAACGATAAATGAGACATTTAACCATTATTAGCTTGAAGCATTCATAGATGCTGAGGTTTTCCTGTCCTGTGGTCTCAACCGTAAACGTAGAGTTTTTTCACGCTGGACTTTAACTGGAACTGAGCTTCAGATCTGGATTTTCAGCAGAAAACCCTCCAGTTGTGTTAGGCACGGTTCTGGACCCGGAGTTCTGTGGGTCGGCCCTGGGATCCTTGGTGGAGAGCATTACCTCTGAAAGCAGGGTGCCTCTGGCAGAAAGCTGAAAGTGGGTCGTCAGTGAAATACTTTCAGCAGTATTTGGTCCAAAAATAGCGACATCGACACAGAAACGGTTCTGCAGAAACTAAATTATCCTTCCATGACGTCTTAGTCCCCAGATCTGAATCGGTATAAAGCCTGAAGAGAACCGAGCATCAGAGAGGATCAGTGGAGGGATGTGAGAAGGTCTATGGAAGAAGGATGTCCACCTCTGAAGACACCTTCACTTCCTCCCTGTAGAAAAATACTTCAGTTATCGTCTTGGATTTAAATTAATCAAAAGGACTTTTTGCTGCAGCAATAAAAAAAATGGTTTTTTGAACACTTTTGCACAACTTTACGAGTGGTGCCAATAAATGAGGGTGCCCCTTCCTGTGGGTTCTGGTGCTGCTTTTCCCCAGAAAACAGAATATAATAGAATAAAATAAAACAGAATAGAGACGCATTTTTCCTACAACTTTGGTGCATTAAAATCTGATTGGAATTCATTTATTAAAATTGGTTATATACGGTCTAATGTCTTTATTTAAAATCTTCACATTTTGTGGAGCAGGTAAATAAAATCTATTTGGTTATTTTATTTATTTATTGTTATTAATTTTTTTGTCCCTCGACGGCTTTTGACCTGATGATTTCAGCCCACGAGCCAAAAGGTTTGGACGGCCTTGTTGTAGATAAAGCAGTTTCTGTCCCACAAACAGATCAGAGAAGTCCGCCGTGGGTTTCCAGGGATTACTGCACCCTGTTGGGCTCCTGAGGACACACCTGACGCTTGTCAGAACTCACCTGCTGGACTTCTTCACATCACTGTTAAGCTTTTCATGAGACTAAAGATGGAAAGCTCAGCCTGTTGCAGCTTCTCTGGGGTTCTGGAGGTGAGAAGGTCACGTTTATATCCAGACCTTCTCTCCTGATCTCACTTTCAAGCTGATTTTTAATAGAAGCCGTTTGCTCCTCAGTGAAGACGGCGGTTGATGACATCGTGGTTTGGAGGTGGACAAATCGGGGCCGATGGGGGAGGAGATGCCCTTCGTCTCTCCTCCTCCTCCTCCTCCTTCTTCACAGTCGTGCGTCTTGCTGAACAGCCGAGGAAACAAACCAGTTGCTGATGCAATCTTCCTCTCATCCGTCCAAACTCCATTACAGCTTCTGCAGGAAGCGCCGGGACAGAAGCGTCTTCTCCTCCCATTTATCTGATCCTTCAGGGTGAATGAGCAGAATCAGAGAGCCGCTATCTGCAGGTCCATCAGCCGCAGCGACGTCAGTCTGACAAATGCAGCAGGAAACGGCTTCAGACTGGAAGAGCCTGGGTTTGGGAACACTGGGCACTTCAGTTCACTTCCCAGCAGGCTGCTTCTCTGAAGAACACTGAGCCTATTTCTATTTCTGCCGTTATACATTTATGTTTAAAACATCTTTATTTGCAGCGAAGCAGAACCAAAGTCAGCTTCCTCATTTCTGCGCTCAAATTTAACCATTAAAGCTGATTCTTTTTTAGTAAAGATCATCAGTGAAGCTTCTCAGGAGGAAGATAAAGATTCATTAATACGCCTGAAACACCAACAGATTGTCTCTAAATTTAAAACAGAGCAGGAAACGCGGCTCAGCTCCAGATGTTTCACTCATGCTGGTACAGGATGAGATGTGAAGATGTTTCATGGATCTTTTACGCTCCGGACTGGACGGACGTTCTTCATCCGTTCTGCAGAACTTTATTATTCAGCATGTAGAGAGATGCTGGAGGAAGGAGGCGTGACAGATTTATACCATCACTATGGGATCAGTGATGGTTGGATGGATTCACAGGGACTGACAGCTTCACCACAAACACAGACCAGCTTCAGCTTCAGAGGAGACGGAGGAATAAAGCTTTCAATTCAATTCAGTTTATTTCTATTGCACCAATTCATGAAACATCATCAAGGCTCTTTCCAAAGTCAGATTCAATCAGATTACAGAGATTGGTCAAAAGGTTTCACATCTAAGGGAACCCAGTTGATTGTGTAGAAACGGTTCCTTTAAACCTGGACAGGAAACAGTTTGTTCTTTATGCCTTAAATTTTTAACATCCGTCTCTTTTAGGCGATCCTTTTCCTTTTTATTTTCAGTCTTTGGATCCAGTGAAACATTCTGGATTGTCTTCTTGTTCGTGAACAAACGAGCCTCGCCGTCTGCTCAGGTCAGGGGTCGTTAACGTGGGGGGGGGGGGGTGAACAGCTGCGTTTGTTTCTGAGGGAGAGAAGAAGCTCAACTTGCTGAACGATTTCTACTTTCAGACCAAACTTTTCTGAGAGCTTTGATCGGTTTCTCTGGTATCTGAGGGTCACAGGGGAGAAGGAGCTGAAATCTGAAGACCTTTCATGGTGTTGGTGGATCAGTAACGAGAGAAACCATTAAAGTCGACGGCACGGACCAGAACCGATTTTCATGGCAGCATTCAGATTCTTTTGATTCAGTGAAATCCCAGAAACCAGCTCTGCATTCTTCCAGAGGGGATTTACAGAGAAACTGTTTAAATGAGTTTAGAGCTAAAGGCTCCTTCTGCTGCTCCTCTCTCTAACCCTAACCCCAGGGGCTTCTGGGTAATTGATCTCGCTGCTGAATAACAGCTTTAATGCTGCTTCCATCCAACTTCAACTCAAAGTGGATCACAAGCAACAAGGCGGGTTCTGAGGAGAAGCAGAACCTGTTGCTGAGGTCCAAAGTTTGGAGATCAAGTCTGAAGGAAGAGTGGAGCCCAGAATCGTTGCTTTAAGTCCAGAGTGAAGTTTCCTCAGTTTCCAACGACCGTTTGGGCCACAATGTCATCTGCTGGTTCTGGTCCACTGGGTTCTCTGAAACCTTCAGGCAACTTCATGATGATACGTGAAGCTCTCTGCTGGGTCACAGCATGATGGACCTCAGCCTCTGCCTGCTAACCTGTGTGTCTGCTCACCTTCACTGTGACTGCCGGGCCGTCCTCCTGGTTCTGGTTCCTCCTGGTTCTGGTTCCTCATGGTTCTGGTTCCTCCTGGTTCTGGTTCCTCATGGTTCTGGTTCCTCACGGATTCTGGTTCCTCCTGGTTCTGGTTCCTCATGGTTGTGGTTCCTCGTGGATTCTGGTTCCTCGTGGATTCTGGTTCCTCCTGGTTCTGGTTCCTCATGGTTCTGGTTCCTCACGGATTCTGGTTCCTCCTGGTTCTGGTTCCTCATGGTTCTGGTTCCTCGTGGATTCTGGTTCCTCATGGATTCTGGTTTCTCCTGGTTCTGGTTCCTCCTGGTTCTGGTTCCTCATGGATTCTGGTTTCTCCTGGTTCTGGTTCCTCATCGTTCTGGTTCCTCATGGATTCTGGTTTCTCCTGGTTCTGGTTCCTCCTGGTTCTGGTTCCTCACGGATTCTGGTTCCTCATGGGTTCTGGTTCCTCCTGGTTCTGGTTCCTCCTGGTTCTGGTTCCTCATGGTTCTGGTTCCTCCTGGTTCTGGTTCCTCATGGATTCTGGTTCCTCATGGGTTCTGGTTCCTCCTGGTTCGGGTTCCTCATGGTTCTGATTCCTCATGGATTCTGGTTTCTCCTGTCCTGGTTCTGGTTCCTCATCGTTCTGGTTCCTCATGGATTCTGGTTTCTCCTGGTTCTGGTTCCTCATGGATTCTGGTTTCTCCTGGTTCTGGTTCCTCCTGGTCCTGGTTCCTCACGGATTCTGGTTCCTCATGGGTTCTGGTTCCTCCTGGTTCACGTTCCTCATGGTTCTGGTTCCTCCTGGTTCTGGTTCCTCATGGATTCTGGTTCCTCATGGGTTCTGGTTCCTCCTGGTTCGGGTTCCTCATGGTTCTGGTTCCTCATGGATTCTGGTTTCTCCTGGTTCTGGTTCCTCATGGTTCTGGTTCCTCATGGTTCTGGTTCCTCATGGATTCTGGTTTCTCCTGGTTCTGGTTCCTCCTGGTTCTGGTTCCTCATGGTTTTGGTTCCTCACGGATTCTGGTTCCTCACGGATTCTGGTTCCTCACGGATTCTGGTTTCTCATGGATTCTGGTTTCTCCTGGTTCTGGTTCCTCATGGTTTTGGTTCCTCACGGATTCTGGTTTCTCATGGATTCTGGTTTCTCCTGGTTCTGGTTCCTCATGGTTTTGGTTCCTCACGGATTCTGGTTCCTCACGGATTCTGGTTCCTCATGGATTCTGGTTTCTCATGGATTCTGGTTTCTCCTGGTTCTGGTTCCTCATGGTTTTGGTTCCTCATGGATTCTGGTTTCTCCTGGTTCTGGTTCCTCCTGGTTCTGGTTCCTCATGGATTCTGGTTCCTCATGGATTCTGGTTCCTCCTGGTTCTGGTTCCTCATGGATTCTGGTTCCTCATGGATTCTGGTTCCTCCTGGTTCTGGTTCCTCATGGATTCTGGTTCCTCCTGGTTCTGGTTCCTCCTGGTTCTGGTTCCTCATGGATTCTGGTTCCTCATGGATTCTGGTTCCTCATGGGCTTCAGTGTGTTTTATTTATCCTGAATATACAGCATCTGTTTGCTCTCCTGGTGAAAGAAGCATTTTAATGTCAGTCTGGAGCCTCTGAGGGGGGGGGGGGGGGGGGGGGGGGAGGGGGTGACCTCCTCTTTCTCTTTCAGGTGTAGATTTTCAGTCACAGTCCTAGTTGTTGTGGACTTCTTCTCCTGTTTGCTCCTCTCAACTTAAAGCAGGGGTCGTCCCATAGACATTATAAACGTAGACGCCTGGTTGGGCAGGGTCTGCCTATGCTGCGATGCGTCAGAGCGTCCGCCATGTTGAATGGGGCAAATCTGCAGTTAGACTCAGACACTTAAACAGTATCAAGGGACTTTAATCTCAGAATAATATACTTTATATTAATAATATTTTTATTTTTGTAATATTAAGAGTTTATTTTCGTATCCCTTTGGCTTCATTCTCCTGACTTTATTCTCCTAAAGAATAAAAATAATTATAAGAATCTGACCTGGCCCTATTACTCCAGGACTGTAATAATTCTGCAAACTGTGAACATTCTGGAAATGTTCCCTCTTAATTCTCATAATATAACGTTTTTCATAATATTACCACTTATGTCTTTTTTTTACTTTATTCTCCTATGACTTTTTTTCTCATATTAGTAATTTTATCTCTTTAATCCTCCCCCAAAAAGTCTGTTCCTAATCTGTGTCTATACCAGATCTTAAAAGGTTCACACGGTTTTATGAAATAATGAAGACCACAATGTTTAGATTTAACCAACTGATTTTTATATTCATGATACACACACATACACACACACACACACACACACACACATATATATATATATATATATATATATATATATATATATATATATATATATATATATATATATATATATATACACATCTATTATCAGGACATATACCTAAACACCTATTTATTTAGAATACTTCAAAATCTACATATGAACATCGATCAAAGGCCAGTCTGGCTGCCAATCTCTATCAATTAATCTCTCTCTATATTTTTTTACAAGTATATATAAGCTCCATCTGTATCTTTCTATCTAAATACTTAAAACATACACAGGGAACACAGACGTTCACTACTTTCTGCCACATACAATATGGCGGTGATGTTGACGTACAAACCTGCGGCCAATCAGACATCTACGTACATGATGTCTATGGGTGTTCCACTCCAGTCCTCCAGGCCCGGGGGCCTCTGAGGATCTCTGCTGAGCTGGTTCTGTAGCCAGAGAACCTTTGGACCTGTTGCAGTCTTGTCATCTGCCTGCTGGAGCTTTAAGGAGCTGAAGGACATTCTTCACCTGATGCTCAGCCTCACCGGTGGAGTCCAGGCCAAAGTAGTCTTTGTTGTCCGCCCAGCTTCATCCATTTTGCTTTAGCTCCAAAAATGTAATACAAAGGCCAACTAACGGAAGAATAAAGGCTGAGCCTGTATTTATTGTGTCAGACATAAGTAATAAAGTTTAAGTTGACTTTTGGACTTTATTGGTGGTTTAACTCTGGGCTGCCTGAATGAAATCAGAGCTAAAGTCTCATTTCCAGCTGCGTAAAGAGGAAATGATCCTCATGATGAAGCCGAGATCTCCTCCTCCTCCTCCTCCTCCTCCTCGTGGGTTTTTCTCCTCACATCTTTCTGCGCACTCAGACTGAACGGGCGCACCTGATGACGCAACTGTCTGCTGCTGCGTCATGTGCGCACTTCACCGGAACCTCCTCGGTTCTCCTCCAATCCTCGGGATTTTCACTCCTCCATATTTACATTTATTTATGCCGCAGACGCGCATGGAGGAGCTGGTTCCCTCCGTCTCTCCTCCTCAGACTGAGGCTGAATTCAGCTGCGGGGTGACGCGGCTGGACAGATGCTGCCGCCCCGTCCCGTCCGCGCTGCCGGTCCTGCAGCAGGAGGAGGAGGATCCACCGACACCAGCACCGAGCAGGACGCTTCTCCTCCGGACCTGTCCGGGGTCGCTGTGCGGGCTGCAGACGCTGCAGCGGCGGCTGCGGCGGAGCAGGGCGCACAGGGAGGCGCTCAGCGGGGAGTTTGCGGGGCGCAGACTGGCGCAGTGTCTCCAGGCTGAATGTGGCTGAGCTGCTGGGCGGATCCTGCTGCTTTCTATGACTCAGGAGGTCATTCCAGGTTATCAGAGGTCCAGTCAGGCCTGAGCTGCGGTGCTGTGTGTTGTGCCAGGTTAAAGGGTCAGAGGGACACGTTTGAACTTTGTCTCCAGTTTTCAGGAGGAGGGGAGTCCCCATCCAGGAACATCTCGGTCCTCCTGCTGGGAACCTGCAGGCCTCAGACTGGACCAGGCAGGCGACGCTTGGAGGAAACTTTACGCCCAGCCTGCAGGACTCCTTCTACATTTAGGAGTTCACTTTCTACCTCAGGGCTTTGACTGGACCGCCTCCACTGTGGGATCCTGCCCGGCGCGGTCCAGCAGATCTCAGGCAGAACCTCAGGAGCTTCCCACAGCGTTCGTTATGAAGTTCTTCTTATCTCAGGACTGATCCGTGGTTCCGGCTGCGCACGTCATGGCGTCTGAGAACAGGAGGGAGCATGGCGGTGACCTCAGCCTGCAGCCCGGCCACCTGCTGACCCTCTCCAAAGCCTCGCTGACGTCTGCAGCCGGACCGGAGCACCAGGAGCACCAGGAGCACCAGGAGGGGGACAGGCAGAGCCCTGTGGTCTGGCTGCATGGCGTCAACGACAGGAGCGAGGAGAGGGCAACATTTCCAGGGACCTTTGTCCAGTATGTTGGGACCGCGACCGCTTGTCATCCTGGAGGGAAATCCCGGCCCCGACCGGCCCCTCCAACTCCCAGGGACCCCAGGGGGTCCTGCAGCCTCCTGCAGAGGCAGCTTCAGGTAATCCAGGCCTTTGGATCTGTTGATGTGCAGCTCTTTTAAAATGGAAGATGGAAAGCCTGCGGGCTGCCAGGTTGGTCCTGGCATAATATCTCTAAGGCTTTCATCTGATGATGGTTTGGGGCTGATTTGCTTTTGCTTGTTGTCTCAGAGCTCATTTTATCAAACATTATGTTGATGATTCAAACGTCTGAATTAACAGCGAGCAGCATGCAAAGGAATCCCTGCAGCCGCGCGTTTCTGCACAATCCTCACATCCATCAGAGGCCCAGCAGCTGTTTGGGTTCTGCAGACGAAGTCGACGGGCTGAGAGTGAATCCACTCAGCTCTGCAGCTCTCTGGGTGAGGGTTAAACATCTGGGTGAGGGTTAAACATCTGGTCCAACGGACAGGCAGCTGTGGAGTTGGCCTGCCACGCCCACCTCCACGTGTTGCAGGCAGCCGGTCCAGAGCTGGAAGGTTAGTCCTGGCTGTTGGTGCAGCTGGTTCTGCTTGGCTAGCTGCAGCATTGTGACGTCTGGAGGGTTATTAGCTTCACCAACACCATGTTTAGTAAAGATTCATCAGAGCTGAACCACTTTCTGTGTTCAGATGAACATCCATGTTTCCTTGGACCTGCATCGTCATCAAGCAGCTTCCATTAACGCCTCCTGAATCAGGGAGCTTCTCCTGATCCGCTGCTCCTCAGCTGGACTGAGATCCTGGAGTCTGATAAAGTCCCAGGTGGAAACGGTCGGCTTTGGTTTTCACCGTCAGGGTGGCCAGTTGTTTCAGCTCATTTAAAAAGTCACTTCCACTCGTTTTCAGGTCTTTCTCTGTCCTAACCACCACTACGCACATCTGGACACACTTTGGTAAAACATGACTGATGAAATGTTGGTTCTGAAGAACCCAGTTTGTTTCTGGTCTTCAGAACCGAGGAGTTCAGGTCCGGTTCCTTGGTGATGACAGGAGGACCGGGGGACTGATGGATCAGAACTTCCTATGCGGGGATGAGGGCGTCGCTCTGGACGGAGCAGATGAGCGGACTGTGTCCTGGTTCTGGAGGTTCTGTACTGGAGAACATCTGAGCCCAGTAGATGTCACTGTGTGTAAAGCCGGGTGTTTTCAGTCGTTGTACTCAGAGCTCAAACTGTACGATGAAACCTCAGGGGTCAAAGTTCACAGCTCTCCATCTCTGCTCTTACTGCTCGTCTAAAACCACGTCAGACTCAGCGCCGCAGAGAGATGGCGCTACTCGGACTCGTCTATCCGGAAGCCAAACGTAAACAGTAGAAGAAGAAAAAGGTGGAAGTGTCGATGCTCTCTGTTAAACATGAGGCTCACTAGAAAGAAACGCGCTGCCTTGGTAATTCTACCAGTTGCTCCTCCGTAGTTTGACTCCATGTCACATGTACCGCCACCATGATGCTCTCTGCTCCTGTGTTTTCCTCTGAGAAGAAGAAGAAGAAGAAGAACTCCCTGTCTGCACATGCTCAGTGCGCGAGGTTGGGGTAAATCGGCTCATAGCTCTGCTTCACCAGCAGGAGGCGCTCAGCATCACCTCAGGAGGGCCGACTGAACTTCAGACGTTTGATTTTAATTTGACTGTCTGATTCCTGATGGGGAGGAGGAGGTGAGGCTGATCGCCCCTCGTTACCCCCTGGATGCTACACCACGCAGGATGAAGCTGAAACTCGGCCCGATCCAAACAATCGTCGCACGACTGAAGAATCGGGCCATAAAAAAGGGCAGAAAATCGCCCGGCTTAAGGTACCGTCCTGGTAGGGCTGGACGATATAGAAAAAAAAACGCTTAAAAATAGAAACCATATTGATCGATATAGATAATTATAAAAAAATAAGAAACCTAAATTTTAACAGCAGCCTTGGCCATTTTATGTCAACTCTTTGTTCAACCAACTTTTTACGAAACTGGAATTTTTAAAAAAGAAAAAAGAACACGTGCTCTCTGAAGGGGCGGAGCTTAGTGACAGAGCGTTCCTGGGCCTGCGTTCTGATTGGTTGGGAGGATGTAAAGGCTATTATTAACCTACATGATTGGCTAGAATGCAAAAGGAAGGAAAACTGTTCTTCTTTTGAACTTTTTATTAACCTTTTTTTGTCTATTGTGCGTCCATCGATAGCTATTTATTATTGTGAATTACGTTCTCCTGGTTCTCCTCGACGTCCAGCTGTTACTGAACAGGAACAGCTTCACCTCCCTGAACCTTCCAGGGAATCCAGCTTTGCTGCTGAGCTCCAGGCTGGGAGACGATGGGATGTTGGTCTGGAAACTGGAAGTTCTGTCTTGTTTTATTAAAAAAAAGAAATCTGTAAGTGTGAGAGTAGGAGACCAGAGAGTGTGTGAGGAGAACCGACCCGACCCGTCTCTAGTCAGACAAACACAATTAATGTTTTAGAGGCAGTTCTGGATGACAGAAAATTAAAAGAAGATTAAAAAAGCTTCATTTGGGCGCGCTGGTGCCGCAGCAGGTAGTGCGACCCACGTACAGAGGCCTTAGGCCTCGACACGGTCGACTCGGGTTCGACTCCAACCTGCGGTCCTTTGCTGCATGTCTCTCCTCCTCTTCCACCCCCTTCCTGTCAGCCTGCTGTGTTAAAAAGCAAGCTGCTAGAGCCGTGAAAAATCCCAAAAAAAGAAGCTTAATTTGTAACTAAATACAAACCATCACCTCATTATTTACAGTCGTAGTGATGAGAAAAACAACAGAGACACTAGGATATTTAAGAGGAAACGGTGCTTTATTGAATAAACCAAACAATTCAACATATTGACCATGAAAGCAGTTGGACATCATTGCAGGAAGCGACATTTTTAAATCAATGAAGCGCTCCTGATGTCTCCAGCACCCCCACCGCCGACCTGTGTGTACGTGACTTAGGAGGAGCATTTTATCTTTCCTGATCTCCACAAACATCATTTCTGCAGCAGCAAATGTCACCTTTATTATTATTATTTATTATTTAGTCCAGCCTCTGAAGAAGGTAGAAATTGAAAATATAATCAGGGCTCATGGCGATATCTTCAAAGAAAAAAGGTCATAACTGACCGCACACAGAAGTTCAGCTTGTAAATGTTGCCGTTTTTGCATTTTCTCAGTTCTTAGTTCCTTTTTTCACATGAAACATTTCATTCTGATTTGCAACCTTTGTGGCTCCTCCTGCAGGAGCAGGATGTCTGTGAATTTGTATGAAGGTGATGAGCAGGTGGACTGGACGTCTGACTGGACAGCACCGAGGTCCGTATGATGTAAAGCTGATGGTCTGTGGGAAGTATCTGAACCCTCTCGGCTTGCCGTGGGCCACCCTGTGCTCGGCGCCGGTCCGTGTTTGACCCGTCCAGGCATCACCACGGCGGAGCACTGGACACTTAAAGCAAAGCAGAGGAGAACAATCAGGCAGGAGTCGATGTTTCATCTCTGAAGCGTCTCGGTGGCAGCAGCCCACCTGCCAGGTATCGGGTCTTTTTGGGCCTTTTCAGTCGTTCCCATTTGAAGAACTTTCTCATCGCTTTGTGCCGAATCTGCTCGCACACTGCATAAAGTGAACTAAAAGTAAGTAAAATCTTCTTGAAATTAGTGTATTTTTCCTTGAATTGAGCAGGTAAATAAGATTATGTTATGCCAGAAAGCTGTTTGAATATGATTATTATTATTAATTATAATTTGGTATTATAATTTTAATAATAGGTCATTCAAACTCAATTAGTAGCTATAACAAAAAATATGGTTCAAATGGTGGTGATCTCAAGACTATAAGCTTGTAATGACTAAATACCACTAATGCATTTATTAATTAGCTGTAATGAACTCATTTATGCCGGAACAAGATTATCTGATCGGTTTCTGACCGATGAGATTTATCCAGCAAGCTATGAGACCCCCAATATAACTGCAATAAGGGTTTAAATCGTTACTCCTTTACCACCAACCAATGATAATGTCTCAGTATTAATGTCAGATGTTAACTCAAAAAGAGGCAACTCTGTATTCTGAAAAACTATGCAACTCTGAATTGGAATGAACAAATAATTACTATTCCACAGGTTGTCTTTTATTGAACCAAAAGCAATTCCCTGTTACAGTAAGTCTCTGATTCAACAACCTTGGAAGCTCTACTCACTACTAAAATGAACATGCGAAAATATATGAAAATAAACAAGTCAAAAATGGATTAAAATGAGAGGAAGCAAATCTTAGTTCAACTCACAGTTGTTTAAACATCACATTCAAGACGTCGGCATTTGACGTAGCAGCATTGAAAGGCAGAAGTAGCTCTGAGAACGGGGATGAACGCTTCAGACGCTTTTCAGCAAGCTAGCTATAGCTTAACCACACTGTACCTTCCCAAGATGGCGACTATGACGACACCTGACCTACAACCTTGCATGATACGTAAAGGGGGAGGTCTTAATGACGTAATCAACGCTTACGTGAATGTGGGGTGGTACCTTGATTAAGAGGGTGGCCTGAATGAGAAATTCAAGGGGAGACCACAAACTGAGGTTTAACAAAGAGATTTAACTCGCTGATAAGAGGACAGGGAAAGAGGAACGGAAAAGATGGAAAAATCGACCCGCGGCGGAGTCACTTATAAGAACCACAAATCAACACAGCCAAAATCACTTACAAAATGCATGCACATACATCAGAAAATATCCAGGAGTTAAACAAACTCCGTCTAGGAGTAATTAAGCATTAAAACTAAATCCTAATAGGTTCTCTGCCCAGGCACTATTAAATCACCTTATGGGTGAAAAGAGAAATAAAAAAGGGGGGGGGATCTTTCTATACTCTGACGATGCCTCGGCTGGTGTCCTGCAGTGTGCGATCGGGTTAAATACCTTTCCCATAGTAACGTTATCTTGTCGTTCGTTGTTAGGGTCGGCGGCCATTTTGGGCCGTGTTGCATGATGGGAGTTGGTGGCCATTTTGACCACATTGCATCATGGGAAATGCAGTCCGTCACGTCCTATACGGGCGTAACAATTATTTGCCAATGGAATAAGATTTTTGCACTTGAAATAAGAACAGTTCATCTCCATCATCTTATTTCAAGTGCAGTATATCTTAATATCTTATTTTAGGGGTAAAAATACTCATTCCATTGGCAAATAGTCTTATTTATCTTCCCAAATCAAGGAAAAATACATTAATTAGAAATCAATTAATTAGATTTTTAAAAAACACTGGGTGATTTAATCGTATTTAAAGTATGTATATATGTATGTGTGTGTATGCATGTGCATATACACACATACATATACAGTATACACGTCAGTGTGTATGGATGTAAATTTGCGCCTTCGTGCATACCATTGATGTATGTCTTATTAATTTCCCTCTGAGACCATTGATGACCACTCTCCAGTCTGGTAGGTGGCGGTAAATGCACCTTAAGTTGGTTGCCATCCGCCCATAAAAAACAAAAGAAGAAGAAGAAGAAGCGTGTCATTGATGGACTTTTGAACTGCATGCTTGCCTGTTTACTTCATTTGCTGAGGCCAGGCAGGAGCCTCCACCACCAGGCAGCAGCTTCCACTACCAGGCAGCAGCCTCCACCACCAGGCAGCAGCCTCCACTACCAGGCAGCAGCTTCCACCACCAGGCAGCAGCTTCCACCACCAGGCAGCAGCTTCCACCACCAGGCAGCAGCTTCCACCACCAGGCAGCAGCTTCCACCACCAGGCAGCAGCTTCCACCACCAGGCAGCAGCTTCCACTACCAGGCAGCAGCCTCCACCACCAGGCAGCAGCTTCCACCACCAGGCAGCAGCTTCCACCACCAGGCAGCAGCTTCCACTACCAGGCAGCAGCCTCCACCACCAGGCAGCAGCTTCCACTACCAGGCAGCAGCCTCCACCACCAGGCAGCAGCCTCCACCACCAGGCAGGAGCCTCCACCACCAGGCAGCAGCCTCCACCACCAGGCAGCAGCTTCCACTACCAGGCAGCAGCCTCCACCACCAGGCAGCAGCCTCCACCACCAGGCAGGAGCCTCCACCACCAGGCAGCAGCCTCCACCACCAGGCAGCAGCTTCCACCACCAGGCAGCAGCTTCCACCACCAGGCAGCAGCTTCCACTACCAGGCAGCAGCCTCCACCACCAGGCAGCAGCTTCCACCACCAGGCAGGAGCCTCCACCACCAGGCAGCAGCCTCCACCACCAGGCCAGGCACAGGTGTGTGCTGACTACCTCACCTCTGTGTAATCTGCCCTGGTTGCTGGGACTGCCACCTTGCTCTATCTCCAGCCACGGCCACCAAAAGAGACACGGAGGTGATGAGGAGCTGCGGAAATCAGTGGAGTTCATGGCACACCAAATGGAAACTATGGCAAGTAAGCAAGATTCTCCGATGGGCTTGATGAGAAACATTAAGGAACTGAAAAAGCAAAATGAGGAGAAAGATGCTAAGATTGTACGACTGGAAGGCAGATTATCTGAGTTAGAGCAATATACTCGAATGAATGATGTCATTATTACAGGACTTTCAACATGACCCTCTTCATTTGCTACTGCAGTGAGGTCTGGGGTCTGGGGTCCAGGGTTCTTTGCCCTTGGACCAGGATTTGGACTCTGTGGAGCAACAGGTGGTGAATTTTCTCCACGGAAAGGGTATTAGCATAAGTAAGGAGAACATTGAAGCTCATCACCCTTTTCCTCAAATAGACAAAAGCAAACCACCTAACATCATCATGAGATTTGCAAACAGAAATATAAAGTCAGTATTTTGCGACAAGCCAAGAAGCTAAAAGGTTCAAATGTTTATATTAATGAACATTTGACCAAGAGCAATGCTGACATTGCAGAGAGAGCTCATTACCTGTGCAAAGAGGAAAATATATAAAACTTAATGGTGCATCTGAGCAGGAACGAGTTCTAGTAGTCAGGAGCTTAAAGGATTTAGAAAAATATGTGAGTCTGTGGTTTGATGTCATGCTGTTTTTATAGTTATATATATTTAAAGTTGTTTTTCACAGCTCCTGACTGCGCCCAGTAAGGATATGCCTTGCATTAAGTTGAACTTGCATAAGGGACTTGTGTTGGCTCACGTGAATGTATGTAGTTTATGTTACAAGTACTCGGATGTGGAGCAAATTGTCAGAGATAATTGTATTAACATCATTGCTGTTTCTCAGACCCATCTTGATGATTCCTTCTCTGACTCAAGCATAACCATTGATGGTTTTTCTGTTTTTAGGAAAGAGACTGATGACTGGCTTAAAGCGACAGATAAATCTATGTTAGTAGGTGTTGTGTACCTGGATTATGGTGCTGCTTTTGACAGTCTTGACCATACTTTATTAGCTGAGAAACTTAAATTTATGGTTTTAACTCTTCTGCATTAAAGTGGATTGAAAGCTATCTGTCTTTTAGATCACAGAAGGTTTATCTGAACAGCAGCCTCTCCAGTAGAAGAAGTTTGGATTGTGGAGTTCCACAGGGCAGCTGCTTAGGTCCTTTACTTTTCTCAATCTTTACTAATGATCTAGCTTGGCCTACAAAAAGTGCCAGAACTGTCCTGTACGCACATGATACCACTTTGTGTTATGCTGGACCTTCATGCGGTGAATTAAATCAGGTTTAGAGCAGAGAACTGAATGTACATGATTGGGTGGTGAGTAACAAACTGGCCCTCAACATCTCTAAGACTACGAGCATGGTGATTGGTTCAAGGCACAAGCTGTCCACAAGCCCAAAGCTTGATTTAAATATTTGTGACTTGACGGTTCAACAAGTGGAAAGATCCAAACTCCTTGGTGTGATGGTAGTCTCTTCTCTGTCTTGGTCTCACCGCATTAATTATATTGTTCTGAAAATGGGAAGAGCAATTAGCACTGCAAGGAAATGTTGCTCTTTTGTGGCCCGTCCCTTTTATGTCAAATAGTTCAGAGTCTAGTGTTACGTCATCTTGAATATTGCTCTACAGTGTGGACATCTGCTGCCAGCGGTGAACTTAAAAAGCTCCAGGTTGTTCAGAACAAGGCAGCACGGCTGGTACTGGGCTGCCCGTTAGATCTAATGTCTACCAGATGCATGTCTGACTTTCCTGGCTTACAGCTGAGAACAAGTTGCTTTTTAATACACTTATCCTGTTTAAGTCAGGCATGAGCAGTAATGTTCCAGCTTTTATACATTCACAAATTGTTTTTAGTAATTCTGTTCATGATTTCAACACTAGAGGTTCCAGTAATGGGCAGCTTGTTTTACCAAAGACCAATGCTCTAAAGAGATCTTTTATATATAGATCATCGTCTTTGGAATAATCTACCTCAGTACATCTGCTGCACTCATAGTAAATTATCTTTTAAAAAGAATCTGAGACTCTATTTGATGCCCTGAAGTGTTTTTGTTTTATTGGCTGTTTTTATTTTACTTGTTCTTTTGTGCATTCTATGATAATTTCTAAACTACAGTGTGTTGAGAAATGATATTTTTGTGCTTTTTATTGTATGTTTTTAATGTGGACCCCAGGAAGACTAGCTGTTTGCCATGGCAACAGCTAATGGGGATCCTTAATAAAAATGACAAATTATAGCTCAGGTGTTGTCAGTTTCAGGGCTGAGAAAGTCGTTTCTGCAGGCTGTAGATCCTCCTCCTGCCGGATCTGCAGGTTCCTGCTCCTGTTTTACGCCTGCAGGGCTGAGAGGAGGCGCTCTGATCCCAGAGGTCTCCTCCTGTATCCCTCAGCCTGGTTACTGACCCCATAAAAACCTCGGAGGGCTTTACGACACGCTCGCTGCGTTTTAATGCCCCTGAAGTGTGCAGATGAACTCGGCTCGTTTGACCACTTCCATTCCAGTAATCATAGGTACCATAAACCTAATTTATGCAGCACGTTTTCTTTTTGTCCCTGAGGCGGCGCCGCCTTTCAGGGCTTTGATGCGCTGCAGGTTCCAGCAGCTGGTCTTTAACCAGGTTTCAGATTTCTCTCTATCTAAAGCAGCTTTCTCACGACCCAATTCAGCAGAACCGAACCAGGACGTGCTGGAAGTCTTTAATCGTCCTCACATTTAAGATCAACTTCCCTAATAATCCCTGCATGTCCTCCTCACCACAGCCATCATCCTTCCTTTCTCTGCAAAATATCGTACATATCGCTGCATCATTAAAACCAAAAACGTTGAATTTCTTGTGTATAATGTCAGTATTCTTTTAAAGCGTATGCACATGACTGTAGTTATGGCAGATCTAAATTGTTTTTCAACAAGAACCTCATATATTAAGGTTCTGAGCAGAAATCTATTTTATGGACGATATAAACACATTAGTGTGAACCAAGTGCTTTACTTTAACTGATGTAGCAGACATGTTCATTTGTCCTGTCCACAGGAGGCTTTTCTCTGTTCAAAAGGAAAAAATACAATAAAATACATGCAAATAAATAAAATTATTAGCTCAGTATTGAGCTGGTCTGCCTCAACCTGCTGCTGACTGAGGGTCTTAATCTCTAGTCTTAGTCCTGTGGGGCGACACATTTAAGAGCCTTAAACAGAGACAAGTCTGTCCAGTGCATGTTTTCCAGTCCAGAACCGTAGAGTTCCCGCTGACTGAGGCTGGGGTCAAAGGTCAGAGACAGCTTTGGCATCAGGTGGTCAGAGCAGAACATGTTCCTGCTTCTCCAAGTTAGTCTAGCTTTAAATTTAATCTAATTTTGGTTCATTCATCGATGCTTTTCTGTGTGTTTTTGTCTCATTTTTTATTTTATTTTTTCCAGTCAAGCTAACCTTAGTATATAAATATATAAATCTCATTTTCATGCTGCTGGAATCGCTGTTTTGTTGTAATTTTGTATAACTGGCTTGGACGTTGTTCCTTGTTCTCAGAAAGTTCTTAAAGGCATACTATGCAACATTTTTCAGTTAATTAATGTGTTCCATACCGTTTTGGATGATTAAATGAGTCATTTCAGGTTGAACAAAGGTTTTCTCGGTCACCCTGGTGGTCTGTGGGGGAAATACCGCACTTGCAATTGCAGGAGCTGTTATGATCGTGAATCAGGCAAACCCAGTATTCAAACCCAACAAGTGAGGTTAAGGCAAAAAACAGGATTTTAATAATGAAAACAGGAACAGGCGGGCTCAATAGTCAAAAGGGCAGTCCAAAATCCGGTACACAAAAAGCAGTCCAAAATAGGCAGAGGTACAGACAGGGCAAAGCAAGCTCGGATAACCATAGGACAGAAACTAGTCGGTAAACCGGTAAATCAGTCAGACAGGGCAGGAAAAACAGATCAGGGAACAGGCTGGCTCAGAATCAAAAAGGCTCTCGGGTTATCGTCAACAGGTCAATCAGAATAAAGAATGCTGGAACTAAACTCACCGTGGCTCGTTAATGATCTGGCAGATTGCAGAGGTTTGTGGCAGGACTATATAGGGGAGTGAACAGGTGAACAGGAGTGAAGACTAATTATAAGTGAGCAGGTGGATCTAATCAAGGCAAGAAAGCTGACAGATTGCTGAGGGGAGACCAAACAGAACTGATAAAGTGACAGGTGGAAAACAGGTAACCTAAACAGAACAACATGTCTAAAACAAAACCAAACAAGACCCCAAAAGCAGAAACTTAACTAATAAATCTGATAACATAAACCAAGACAAAACCCAAATCGTGACAGGAGCCCTCGGCCCGCGCCCACAGGCTCAGAATCTCGTGCATCGCAAGAGTCGGTCTTGCTTTACGGCGAGAACTGCTACACGCCCCCAGTGAAACGTATGCTCGTTGCTAGCGCAGTGGCGATATCTGTGCAGTTATCATGACGGAACCGGCGATAAAACAGCGAAAGCCCATGTCGGAGCAGGCAAGAAAGAGGAAAAGGGCTGTGGACAGAGAGAGGAGTCGTACACGGGTGAACATCGGGAAAACTTTTTCCGAATGGCGAGAGCTAAAAGAAAGAGAAGGCTGCAAGGCTGACGCGGACCTCGCGTTTCTGCTGATGCGATTGTAAGTAACATTGTAGGGTTTCCCTCACGCTACTGCCTCGCAAACATTCCAAAAAAAAAAAAAAATTAACTCCATATGCGCGCAAAGGTTGTCTGCCGCCCGCCACGCCGCTCCGGTGGCGCAAAGCTTGTCTCTCTCCCTCCCGCTCCGCCGGTCGTCCGCTAAGCAAATTCCTAGGGGAAACACTGCATTGGAATGGTTTCTCTCTCTCTCTGTGTGCATGTTCATACTTCAATCTGAAAAACTCAGAGAAAGAAATGGCAATTAGAAGGATTTTATTGATACAATATTTTAAGTCTTTGGCGCTCAGACCTCGGCAGGAACATTAATGCTGAATATACATTAATATGCATAAGTAGATGTATGAGAACAGGGATGTTCCCCCCAGGTCTGAAACTGGTGGTGGAGTGGAGATAGAAGAAGTTTGTTCAGTCCATATGGTGATCTGTTTAAGATAGATGTCCAACTTGATAAACACAGGTTTGCATGAACTGTCCATGATGAGCAAGCTTGAAGCGACTGTGGAGAGGAAAAACTCCCCTTTGGGAAGAAACCTCTGGCAGAACCGGGCCCAACATGGTGGTCTTCTGCCGGACCAATAACAGGCGATAGGGAGTGATGAAGACTGAAGGGAGAAAACCCTCTGATGGGTTGAGGATGGAGGAACGTCTTGGAAGCTAGATGAACTCAGCTATGATGGTGGAGAAGGGGTTGGGGGTGGGTTGAATCGGACATCTGATTCGAAATCCAACATGCAATCCGTTTGCGCTTGCTGGTTAGCAGGCTGAGACGTGGATTTGAAGTTGCTTTTAAGATGAGCGCGAGATGCTGATTGGCTTCATGGAGGTGCGGTTCGTAGCTGATTGGCTCACAGAGGCGGATTGGACTCTGATTGAATGGAGGCAGGCGATGAGTTTCTTCGATTGAACTTGCGCCTCAGCTTCATTTTCACTGTGTTAGTCATTGTTTGTACTGCCGTGTTTTCGACTTTTGTATTCGTTGCGTTCGCCTGTCTGCTAAGCTCAAAACAACCGCGCCTGGCTTGACGAAGAAACCAGGAGAACAGCTGAGCATCTTTACGACAGTACACTTTTACTTTCGCCCTCTGGGGGGAGCCTCGCTGGAAAATCAACCCCGGTTACATAGTATACCTTTAAGAATAAAAAATGAACAAATGAATAAAGGAGTTTCTATCTTCCTGCTGAAGAAGAGCATGCCCACAGCCTGATGCTGCCACCACCATGTTTTACTGTCAGGAAGGCTGTGCACATGCAGCCATTTCTTCCACACAGATGTTTCTCCTCCAGGGTTCAGGAGGACCGAACAGCATTTCTGAGGATTTTCTGCCCACAGCTACTTTCTTGTCCCTAAAGGTCAGATTTGGGAAGAACATGATTAATTAACAGCGTGTAACACTGAGCTGTGGATCTCTGCAGCTCCTCCAGAGTTACCACAGGCTTCTAGCTGCTTCTCTGCTCAGCGCTCTCCCTGGCCGGCCCGTTGCTTTAGGACTTCCAGGTCTGGGTGGGTTTGGTCTAAAACTGACGTTTGTTCAGGCCGTGGGAATCAGGACTGAAGCTGTAGAAACGAGCGACCGCCATGGAGACTTAAGGCCTTATCCAGCCCTGAAAACGGCTACAGCTGGGTGTTTGAGCCCCCGGGTCATTTCTACATGTGGACGAAACGAAGGTTTGAAGTCGGGCTGTTCACCTGTTGGCTCAGACGGACCAACGCCTCACCAACGTTCAGACGTCGGCAGCTCTTCCTTCTGTGTCGACGGCTGAGATCAGATTATCTCAGCTGCAGCTTCCTTCAGAACAACAGGCCGGGTCCACATGTGTCAGAGGATGAAGGCAGCACAGCCTGGCTGCAGCAGGAGGACGTGGACTTTCTTCACTTTCCAATTAAAGTTGTTCCAGGATGTTTTCCACTTTCTAGTCCTTTTCTCTTGAAGCTGTTTTGTGTGTGACACCAAACCGGACTTTCAGGGCTTACTTTGTCCCATTTTCCTGCTGACACGTCTCTGTGTCCAACATCACAGGATCTTCATCCTGTTTCCGGCCTGGAGGAGATCTGAAGGGCTGCTGACACCAGGTGGATGCTTCCTTCCTTTGAGGCAAACCCTTCCCTCCTTTATGCTCTGATGCCTTTTATTTTTAACTTCAGTGATTTTCTCACTCATTTAGTGTCAAACTGGAGTTCCTCTGAACCTCTTTGCTCCTTGGAGACATCGGTGCATCATCTGCAGGTTGCTGCATGCTAAGTTCATGCTCGTTCTCTGACGGGAACAGAAATGAAATGTCTGCCTTCAGGTGAACGTATAGAAAGTGGCTCTGCAGCCAGCTGAAGCTGAAATCTGCAGGACTTTGACCAGAACAGCAGCTTTAATACGTGGAGATGCTGTTTGCAGCAGCGTGTCGTAACCTGTGTCCCCAGACCGGCCGCTCAGCAGCTGCTCTGCTCTTGGTCTCCCCGCTGGCTTCCCGCTGGCTTCCCGCTTGCCTTTCAGCTCAACAGAAGTGAGTTTCTGACATTACGCTGATGGCGCACGTCTTTCTGGAGGCCTTGAACTTGGCTGATGTAACGTCTGCAGGCTGAGGAGGAGATGAGTCCCTGCCTGAAGCCTCTTTTATATGCTGAGCTGTTCATCGTTTCATTGACCTGTGTAGCTTTTCATTTTTAGATGCAGTTTGCATCAGATGCTGAATATTAGCCAAAACAATCTCTATTCTTAGTGTTTCAGGTTGTTGAATGACTTCTAAACAAGTTTTGTTGCTTTTTCTGGAAAGTCTCACCTCAATTAGAGTTTATAAGTAAAAGTAAATGTATTTATATGATTGAAATAAAGACATGTAAATAGTGAAAGCAGCAGTGTCTGCCTGTAGTTACTGCAAATAAACCAGTTTTTTAAAAGCTACTGAGGGAGTGAGAAGCTGCTGGTTAGTTATGACCTGACTGATCTACCAGCAGCTTCATGGTCGGTGCAAGATGCCGTTAAGACTGAAAATTTATTAGTGAAATATGTTGAGGTTCTAATAAAAACGTTGTCTGACGATTGTTGCGACCACAGCTGCATGCCAGGAGTGGCCAGAGCAGCCAGGGATCCATCATCAGTCGCTGTTAAATTAAATCCATCATCATGAAGCTCTGAGCTTCAGCGACCAGGAAGCAGGTGGTCATGGAGGCAGTATTTATTCATTTCTTCCCCATGAAGTGACCTCACGGCGTGTAACGCTGTGGGCTTCTTCTCTCCTGGCTGCAGGAGTCAACGTGTGAAACTCCTGCAGGTTCTTCAGCAGAAGCATAAATCCAGCCGCTGCTCCTGGACAGGAAGCCTTTTCTTCCACTTCCTGTTCCGTTGGGTGTTTTCTGCCGGAGCTTTTTCTCCCTGGTCCTGGATCTTCTTATCCTAGCAGGTTTTAATTCACAGCCTTCTCCTGGTCACGCTGTGTGGTTTTACGCTGATGGACGTGTATCGGCTCGTTTGATTGGCTCTCAGCCGTTTCTCCCTCTGGCGTTTTTATGGACGCTTAATGGTGGTGCTGATTCACCTCCATGTATCATGCATCACTGTAGCCTAAGTCTCATTAATTAGAGCATTAATGAGGGAAACGGTTTAACACCCTCGGTGTGACGGCCGTAATTTAGCAAATGTGTGCATTTTAGCTGCGTGGTGGTTTGACCTCGTTCTGAGACACGGTGACATCACTTCTGCAGGTCTGAGATGAGATCAGAGGAAGGACCTCATGTTTAACCTTGGAGGTATCCTCGCTCCCTGCTTGGTTCCTTTGAGCTTAAGGAATATATTGCAGATGATTATGATTAAAGTCTGATATGTAGAGGAACCATCATGCAGTTTGGCTGCAATTCATTCAATTCAGTTCAGTTGTATTTATATAGCTCCAGTTCACATCACATCATCTCTAGACTCTTTCCAAAGTCAGACTCCATCAGATCCTCCAGGTTGGTCAGAAAGTTTCGTCTCTAAGGAAACCCAGCAGGTTGCATCAAGTCTCTCCAGGCAGCATTCACTCCTCCTGAAAGAGCGTAGAGCCACAGTGGACAGTCGTCTGCATTGTTGATGGCTTTGCAACAATCCCTCATACTGAGCATGCATGAAGCGACAGTGGAGAGGAAAACCTCCACCATCAGTGTCCCTCGCCTCCAAAGCTGTTGGGTCCCAGGTGCTGTGAGGACCACGCATTCTGACCCCAAGCTTTCCTTTATAGATCGCTGCCTTTGTGTGGAAAGTGACGCAGACAAGCTTCATAAATGAGACCCAGATCTCTGCTTCTCAGTCTGGGCCTCTGGCTGGATGGTCACTTTGACCTTGTTGGTGTTCAATAAAAAAAACTAAATGCTCACAGAAGCTGCAGCTGAAAAGTTTCACATTAAAAGTGTTTGTTGTTAGTTATTAAAGGCGTCTGAAATCTTTGTGATTTCATACTAGAGGAAATGACTGTAGTTCTGCTCAATATATGATGCATCAATATAAGAAAATGAGTTAAATAAGTGTTAAATAAGACTGTGGAGACATAATTATTAAGTCTAGATGTGTTTCAGTATTGATCTAATGTATCAGGATATCACTGAGGGCCTTAAAATGCTGTATGGAAGTGCAGAGACCTGTCAGGTGACTGTGACTGTCGGCTGGATCCGTTCCTGCAGGCCTGGAGCTGTGCAGCAGCGCATCTCTTCCCTCTATCATGATTATTCCTCCATGGTTTGGTTTCAACTAGTCTGGCTTGAGTTGGTTTGGCTTTACTTGGGTGGTTGGCTGTAGTTAACATGATTTATTGACTTTCCAAAAATGTTTTGGTTGTTTTCTATAAATCAATCAATCAAATCAGCTCTCATAAACAGTTTTTGTGTCCATTCCCTCCTTTTTGTCTCAGTCCCTGATGTGACGAACCAGGCTGTCACACCTGATGTCCAGAGAAACATCTGTCAGTGGTGGACGGCTGCAAACGGTCTCGATGTTCCACAGATCAAACATGGTTAACTCAGACAGAGGAGCCTACGAGTTAAAACCCCATTAAACTGCTGTTCATGTTCTGCTAAAGGACCTTTTTAAAAATCCACTGTTAGCTTTATGAGACTCACTTCCTGCCAGCAGCACCGTTAATAATAATCAGCCGTCACCACTAACCAGACTTTACAGACACAATGTTGGTTAAACCAGAGGCTCTGAATGCTGGAAAATCACAGTTAACTAAAACGTGGCTGATGTGGAGCTTCGTTTTTATGGCTCCATAAACATGTGAGTCGGCTGGGAGCTGTCCTGAAATAATAATAATAATAATAATAATAATACGCTAGCCTTATGTTCCCTGGGATAAAAACTCATTAAAGTAAGAAAGCTGCAACCCAGCGGTGAGAAAGATGCATGAACTCATGTCACATGACCGTCAGCCAATACTCTTCGTTAATCACTTGTTGGTTGGTTTTGATTGGCTGTTGAAACATGAGATCTGAGTATTTTATGTTGTTTTCTCACTTGTTTTTTAACAGAAGATACATAAAAATGTGTCGGGCCCCAGAAGCCACTGGATAATCCAGCCTGTCCTCTGCTGGTCCTCGGTTCCTTGCTGTCTTGGTTCAGCAGCAGGAATTAATCTGCGTTGCAAAGTTTTAATTAGAGGGACTCCTTTGTCTTTACCAGCGCAGATATCAGGCTCTGTTTGTGCGTCTGTCGTCATGCATAAGCAGACCCATGCATCTTGTGCAGCACGCACACCCACCGCCTTTATGAGCGATCTAATTATCCACACACGGGTTAAAACGCTGTGCAGCCGCTCCATCACTTAGTTTTCTCATTTAATAAAACGTATCACTACGGCTAAAACCGTCCCTGCCTGATTTATCCTCTCCGCTCCCGACCCTCTTATCTCATCCTCCCTCCAGCACACATTCTCCCTGGAAGATGCATTAATGTGAAAGGCCAACTTTTTGACCTTTAAATCAGAGATCGTCTTTAACTTTGAGCGTCTTCCTCAGCAGCATCCATTTGTCTCCCCCGGTCCTGCAGCAGCAGCCGTGTTGCTCAGATTTAAACCTATCTGTCAGAGGCTGGGTCTGTCATGTGGACCCGACCCTCCTCTGGGACTCTGGTGGATCTGATGAGAGCTGAGACCCCACGAGTGATCCAGAGTCACGGCAGGCTTTCCTCACTTTAAGGTGAGCAGAATGAGGCAGGTGTCAGGGAGGATCAGAGCGAGAGCAGCTCACCAGCGCCTCAGAGGCTGGTCCCTGGGTCAGGTGGGTGGGGGGGGGGGGGGGAGCCTGGGAACGGGAGGACAGAAGGACTGGAACCGGATCCTGTCAGAGATGAAGAGGTGAAGTGTCAGCGGTGGACAGACGACGGTTAAATTGCTCTCATTAAACATCGCAGTCAGTTTCTCCAAATTGAGCAAACCGCTACCCGCACAAGATTATCTTCATTTTACTGTGATTTCTATTTCCAGGAGCTGCTGCAGAAAACTTGACAACCAACTTTTTTACATTCAGAAATCAAAGAAGAAGAATTAAGATGATTAATCTAATAACTGACAGATTTATGGGGTTTAATTGCAGAGATTATCCAACTAAATCATTGACCGATGTTTACTCTCCTCTTCACATTTTATTAATTCTGAGCCTTTAAAAGTGCCATGACGTCACTATAAACTGTTTCATGTAGTTGATTTAGCTGCATATGTAAATTCTCCAAAGAATTTCATTATAAATAATGACATCCTGTTGTTTTGTCAGGCCGAATGTTGCTCCTCAGTAAGAGGGTTGGATGTGGTAATGACATGCTGCTCTACCTGGATGACTTCGCTCTGATTGGCAAAAACATATTTGGAAAACGTAGAAAATTAAACTGTTTTCTGATCTGACCGTTTTTGAGCAAAGGGACAAAGCTAGCGGCCCCTGAGCAGGTCTTTGGCGTTCACCTCATTAATAGAACATATTATTCCCCAAACCTCAGAACAATGTCGTTTGTTGTCATGGGCCCTCTGGTGAAGTCTTTGAACTGCTGGAAATACACTACACTACTACATTTTTTGGTGTTACAACCACAAATATGTTGAGGACAAAGACAAAGTAATGCACAAATGTGTCATTTTACATTTTGAATGGAAACTCCTAGGAGGATGTTCCTCCATGTCCTTAAAAACAGCAGCGCTCCAACTGCAGGCTGCCTCTGATTTAAGCCTGTTTGCTGTTTTGATAACTGAGAATATGCACAGACATGTCTACTTTAATTTTTTGTTAACCTGAAATATATTCTTGTGGCAGATGCGTGACCAAGATCATTATTGTGATCATTATGTGGTCAAAGACCTCCTCAAATTAGACCCTCACAGAAAAATAGTTCAGATTACATCAGGAAAATATTCATAAATCATAAATGTGTTGGTGAAGAATCATCCAGGTCATGATCAATCCTAAAAAGTTTAAAAAATAAAACAACTGGATTTTTATTCCCATCCATTAGAGCTTAAGCTCTAACGAGGCCTGCAGGTCTATAAAGCTGGAACTCCTCACTATTCCAGACATTTTGAGCTGAGAAAGCTTCCTGGATAGGAAGCGAAACGTCTTCAGCTTCAGAATAAAAATTCAGTTGTTTTATTTTTTAACCTTTTGTGGATTCCTAAATAAAATAAATGCTGCAGTTGTAGGTGCTCTGTTCTGCCCCTCCCCTTGTGCCTGTTCTCCGTCTCCCTCAGAGCAGGAACAAAGCAGAGCCTGTGTGTTTTTGTCTGTATGAAATGCAGCAAAAAAGAAAATAAATAAATAAATAAAAATAAGTTGAATGGTAAGAAGTGAGCTTTAATGGTTGGTTGGTCCTTCTTACTGTTGGTTTAGGATTTGATGGACTTTATTTGTGATTTGGCTTCAAAAATGCTGTTCAGCTTTTCAGAAAAAACGTTGACTAACGCTGCACACATCTACCACAATCTGGGCTGTTTCTCTGTGAATAGTTTTGTCTTGGCAGCGGTTTCCAGGTTTAAGGAAGCATTTCCAGTTGTTGATAAACACATTGATGTAGAATGTGCAGAGCGCCCCCTGTTGGGCTAACTGAGGTAACGCTGTTTTAAAACTACAGCTGCGAGGTGCATGGCTGCTGAACAGCTCATGCGTCTCATTCTGCTAAAAGCTCTGATGTTCTGCACAACATAGAAACTGACTTAAAATAAAATAAAATGACGGTAATGCCTCCATGTGGATCTCCAGCTATTTAAACGCTGAGGCGAGATGTTTGCTTTGGATTCTCTAAAGTTTTCAGTTATTTCAGCGGAAGATTTCAGCTGGAATAGGTTTTAATTTTTCTGTTGTAGAGAGACTCAGAGATGTGTTTAAGGGTTTATTAGGTTTTACATAATCCAGCATTTAATCTTTGGAAATACAAAGATAAAATCTGAGGCTGGGACTCCATCCTTCAGATGTTAGACTGTCTGCGTTCTCCAGCAGTGAGGACATCATGCGGCCTCCTCACTCTGCGCTCTCCTGCCCAGCAGACCTCCTGCTGTGTCCCTGCAGACGTCTGACCCTCCTGCACAGAATCTGTAGAGCCCGTCTGCTGAAAGCTCCTCTCTGGATCTCCCACCAGCGACCAGCAGCTTTTCTGAGGCGTCAGAATAAAGATCAAAGACGCAAGTCTCTCCTGCAGCTCTGGAAGCAGGAATTACAGAGGAAGCGAGTGGGAGTGGGGGGGGGCTGTGGGAGCTTGTGTGTTCAGCGTATTGAGCCTGAAGGAGGAAGAGCGGCGTGATTAGGATTGTAGGACAAATTTAGAGATCTGGAAACGGGGAGCGTGGAGCCTGGGGAATTCTGCGCTTCTCACAGCTTCTTTTATGGAAATAGGAGCCGATGAAGTTTGACAGCCTGCAGAGGAGAGCAGCCCAGATTTTAACTCTTTTAGCTTTAATGAAAGCTGCATATATGCACGGCGTTTCTGACTGCTGTAAATGTTCTCAGCAGGAGGAAGAAAGGCGTCATTTAAGGATGTAGAAGGCGGTGCAGTTAGTAAAAAAAAAAAAAAGTCATTATGAGGAAAAAAGTTTGAGAGAAACTTGAAAAGAAACTTGAAGTAGAGAAATAATGAAGTGAAATTGCTCATTTAAACTGATGACATATGGATAAAATCAGTTTTTTTGGTGACATCTCAGGTTGGACCTTTAACAGGTCATCCTCATTAAAACACGCTGATCTAAAGTATTTTTGTCCAGTAAAAGGAGCTTTAAGCATCATGTTTGGCTCCACCGGGGAAGACAAACTCCCTGGAAGACGTAATATCTGCATTATTGGGACTCAGGTCAGGTGAAGTGGCGACTGAAGGAGCGTCCTCTGCAGGTCGCACTCCTTCACGGCGCAGTGAGGACTTCTGCTGCAGGAGGAGTCCAGAGCTACTGTGTCTCCATTGGCCCAGGTGGTCAAAGTATTCAATGAATCAATTAAGGAGTTAATTAAGCTTTACTTTTACAGCACTTTACACAACCAAAGGGATTGAAGCGCTGCTCAGGTTCGTAAATGAAAAGAAAACCAAATAAACAATGAGCAATAAGACACAAACAGTTAAAAACAGTAAAATGAGATGAACAGACCAAAAGGAACGGCTTAATGTTTCTCTGAAAATAAAAGCCGAGTTAAAAGACCGATTTAAACATCTCTCCAGGTCTCAGCAGACTGGTCCAGGGTCTGGGAGTGATAACAGAACCAGCTCCGTCTCCTCGGGTCATCTGGGTCCTGCTAACGTCTGAGAGCAGCAGGAGTTCTGATTTTGGAAATCCTGGTTTATGTTAATACCGCGTCACTTTCACCTCTACCAGGAGTTTCTACTTTAAAACTGGACTAGAAATGGATCATAGAAGCTAAAAAAGTGCAGCCTGGATTTATAACAATCTGAAAACAGATGATTTTAGGACCCTAAAAAGGAAAGAATGAGGTTAATAAATGTAAACATAGTTTGTGCTTCATGCCACTCTGCAGGAAGTCGTCCACATAATGTTTGTATTATTTGCATTTTAAGCTCCTGTTATCTTGCTGAGTCAGGATGAAGCGTCGTCTCCCTTTGCTTCTCCAGTGCAGGATGAGGCTTTATGTGGCATAAGGTTTCTGCCAGATGTTGTCAGGTTTCTACAGATGTGGCGCTGCTCGCTGTCACTCCTCTCTGTCGACCTTCATGTTGGACGCAGAGATAAATCCTGAAGTTTTTGGAGGCGTCTCCATGCCCTCCACCTTCGCTCCGGCCTTGCATGCATCCTAATCTCAGGTTTCATGTCCGAGCGCTTATCATGATAATCTTACTGAAGTGCTGATGCAGAGCTGCACGCAAGGACTCATCATATCCCTCACTGTGAAGCTGGAAACTCACCACTTCTGCTGCTTTAGAGATTTCATTCGCTCAAATATGATGATGCCATGTGCTGTACTACCTAGGTTTAAAAAAAAGAAAACTATAGAGAGTAAAAGTCATGGTTTTACTCCAGCTTGTTCTTTAATACTGAATTTAAACAGATTTGCGTTTAGTTTTCACAGCTCTAACATAAATCTGTTGTGAAATGATAGAAGGTCATGAGAGGAAAAAGGGCCAATGAGCTTAAAGCCTTTCTGTCGGCCGTGGCAGATGTGAAGGCGCGTCCTTTCTAACGCTCCCCACCTGGGATTAGGAGTTCCCATCTGTCCACTGATTAGCGCCGAGCTAAACCTGGGAAAATCCCGGTTTATCACACTTCTGCCTCCCGCCTTATCCTCTCTGTTCACACATCCAGTCACGCAGACGCAGTCATTGTCCCGGCCTCGGCTGAGCCAATAATCGGCGGGCCGGCCGGGAACGCCGGGCCGGTCCCTGAGGCCGGTGCTGACGGATGCAGGAAGCGGCGGCTCTGCAGGGAGGTTTTTTAAATCCATAAGCAGAGGAGCACACTTTGCTCCTCCATGAATTATCATTATAAAAAATGCCTTTTGTATTTATTGTTAGCAACGTCTTTCTGATGATCTGAGACATTTAACAGCGGAAAAGCAGAGAAAAATGTCTGAATCCAGTTTCTCACCTGGAGAAACTGACCTGCTTCCTTTACTGAGGATTTACTGAATTCATTAAATTTCCTGTTTTTCAGATAAAATAAGTTGAAGCGTTTATGTTACAGGACTTATTGTCTGTATGCGCAGTGCTGCTGCAACAACGGATGGATGATGTAAAAACCTAGATTTAGATTGAGAACATTTTATTCAGAATTGAAACAGTCGGTCCATCCTGACGCAGCTCAGGCCAGCAGGAAACCTCACAGACCCGCATCACTGGTGGCCTCCATGGAAACGTCCTCGTTAAGAAGCCGACGCTGACCTCTGACCTCTGACCTTTCCTTCATCAACATCGCTCCTTCCACGCCGACACCGTAAAACTGCATGACTGTCTTTATTTACTCTTTAACGCCCATTTTTCTGTAATATGCTAACAGATTAATAAAACCGGATGATTTTTCATATTTGATTAAAACAAGACTGAAACGGGTCAGGGTGGTTTCCAGGAGGTTCTGATTCATACGGCCCGCTGTGTTCTCCCTGTCTTTAGGGCAGGACCAGAATCTCCCCAAACCTTGAAGAATGATGTGTTCTGGTCTGGTGAAACCAAGCTAGAACATTTGGGCCTTCGTTCAAACGGACTGTAAGAGGCGCCACAGTGGAACGTGGCGGTGGCGCCATCAGGCTGCGGGTTTCTTCATCAGACACACCTGGCTGTTTTCGCCAAGGTTGCTGAAAACATCTAAATACCATCGAGCTTTGACCCAAAACCTTCAGGGTGCTGGAGCATCACAGTTAGTCCGAGCTCCATCAGAACCCCCAAAAAGAACAGCTTCCTCCGGGGGAATGTTCTAGAATGGCCTAGTCAAAGTCCAGAGCTAATTCTGACAGAAATCAGTGGGGAGAGGGACAAGAGACGTCCTCACGTTCCAAGAGCTGCTTTTTCTGGGTGGACTGGTTGACTATTATCGGCTGGAGGTGGAGCTTCAGTTTCAGGGTGTGAACATTTCCCCCTGTGTTTACATCAGATTAATGGAGGAATAATTATATAGGCTCATAATCCTGGGATTTCTGAGAGCCACGGTCTAATTTCCCGGATTTCCTCCGTTAACTTTTGTTCTTTCTGCTCCGTCCTTTAAACGGTTTTCCTGCTTCAGTCGCCTCAGTGATCCAGTCGCTTTGGGACCGGAGCTCTTCTGTCCTCTCCGCCGCTGCCTGACGGCCTCTGAGCGGCGAGGCGGGTCACAACGCTGATGGACTCCTGTTCATGTGGGTTTTCCAGGTTTGCTGCAGCTCATCAGTATGCGTTGTTTTCTTTGTAAATCCTGAAGGTCGGCCGCGTTGACTCGGAGCTTATCGGCCCGTCAGCAGCGGCTGTTTGAGGATTCGCCGCCTTGCTAAACAGATAAAAGAGGAAGATGGAGCTGCTGCTGCTTTATCGGAGGCTGGAGGCTCAGAAACAGGATGGAGATTTTACAGCGTTTGATGAAACGTGGCACACCTGAGCTGATGTTTGTGTAACTATGTTGTTTAATCTGTGTGCATCAGCTGGACTTTAACCGTAAGCACAGCAGGCGCTGGCCAGAAGAGTCTGGTGTTGGGAAGTCGTTCTGTTCCTCTCTGGCCTCCTGGATCAGTCGTCCTTTGGTCGGTCGGCCCCTCCTGTGGAGGTTCTCCATTGTTCCATGTGTTCTCCATCAGTGGTTTATGGTTCTCCCCGTGAACAGGTGTGGCTAGAAAAATTCGACCCAGCTTTGTAAAGATGTGACACTCCAGTTAATTTATGATACAAGGGAGGGCCATGGTGGTCTGGACTTTTCCACACTTTTATTGCAGCGCTGCATTTTCTGTTGTCGTGTCTAATCTGTAAATATGCAAGTTCAGAAACATTTGCAAACATCCCGTCCGTCCGTCCGTTTTCTTCTGCTTATCCGGGGTCGGGTCGTGGGGGTAGCAGCTTCAGTAGGGAGGCCCAGACGTCCCTCACCAGGAAGGCGTCCAGGAGGCATCCTGACCAGATGCCCGAGCCACCTCAACTGGCTCCTCTGGACGTGGAGGAGCAGCGGCTCTACTCTGAGTCCTCCCCGGATGACTGAGCTCCTCACCCTATCTCTAAGGGAGAGCCCAGACACACTACGGAGAAACTCATTTCAGCCGCTTGTATCCGGGATCTCGTTCTTTCGGTCACGACCCAAAGCTCGTGACCATAGATGAGGGTAGGAACGTAGATCGACCGGTAAATCGAGAGCTTGGCCTTTTGGCTCAGCTCTCTCTTCACCACAACGGATCGCTACAGCGCCCGCTTCACAGCAGACGCCGCACCAATCCGCCTGTCCATCTCCCGCTCCATCTTCCCCTCATTCGTGAACAAGACCCCAAGATACTTGAACTCCTCCACTAGGGGCAGCACATCCTCCCCAACCCGGATGATGCACTCTACCCTTTTCCGGTTCAAGACCATGGTCTCAGATTTGGAGGCACTGATTTTCATCCCGGCCGCTTCGCACTGAGCTGCGAAGCGGCCGGGATGAAAATCAGTGCAAACATCCCAAAACTGAGCAAAAGCTGCACCTCACTGCCGTTAGCTAATTTAATATATATATCAGTTGTTGGACCCCTTGAATTTTCAGCAGTGAAACCCTTATTTTGAGTAAAGTGAGTAAATCTGTTGGGCTCTCTTTGGCGTTAAGAAAATCATTCTTAGTGCTACTCTGCCAGACAGGACACGTTAGTTAAAAAAGACAAAATCTCAGTTGAGACGGTCCTGTTTATCTCACTGGATACACGAAAACTTTGCAGATCTAAAACAATGTTAGTTACTCTTTTTACGTATTTTAATTTTATTTATTGAGATAATCTCATTGAGACATGAGATCTCAGGCGAGTCTGTTAATGAGTCCATGGTAAAGAATGTTACTACTTTTAATTAAAGGTAGAGTTGTGTGAATGTAAGAAACACACAACTCCTTTGAATAACTGATCAAGACCGTCTTACCTGCTCTTCTGCTCTTCAGGGGGATTGCATGAAAATAAAAAATCTCAAATCCTCTCTGGTCTTCTTTCTTTCTACTGAGGCCTTCTTCTTCTTCTTCTTCTTCTTCTTCTTCTTCTTCTTCTTCTTCTTCTTCTTCTTCTTCTTCTCATAAATATGAACGTGGTTCACTTCTTGTGACTCTCAGCCATGCTCAAAGTCTACGGTGAGAGCAGCGGAGCTACAATGACTGGCTAACCGCTAAGCTATCTGCTAAGCTAACTGCTAAGCTAACCGCTAATCTAACCGGATACATAAACACTAGAAATGTGCAGCCAGCAAGCGTAAACTAGGAACGAGCACACAGAGTGGCGTTACGTGAGCGCGTCAGAATGATGGCATATGGACAACCAATAGATGAGGTGATACCCTGAAACCTGAGGGACAGAGGAAGGTGAGAGCAGAACCAGAACTCTGACCAATCCCTGCTCTTCGGACCGAACGGCAGGGATTGGTCAGAGTTCTTACAGGCCTGCAGTTCCACAGAGATCGTTTTGTTTAACCTCCTTTTTCTGAATTCATAATGTAATGACTACAGTCAGGATGGAAGGATCATTTCAGAGTAAAGTGCTTTATTTATCATTATACATATAAGGTATGTACAACTAAATTATGTAGATCAGATGGAGGGTTTACCCAGTAAAACAAAAAGTGTTTCTGAACAGGATTACCAACTACAGCTTTAACTCTGTTCAGATAACGGCGTGTAAAAATGTTGTATTATAAAAGACCATTAACTACTGAAGAATAAAAAAAGGTAACAAGACTCAGAGAATGGACCTGTGAGTGTCACGATTCGGTGCTGGTAGATGTTGTTGTTTTGGTTATGTTGGCTTTCCTGCCTTAGGGTTTATTTCTGTTTCTTGTTTTGTATTGTGTTGGATTCATGTTTAGCCTGTTTACTGTTTTAGTTATCTGGTTTCCTTTATTAGTTTTAATTATAGCTTGTGTTCTGTTCAGTCTTAGCTTTGTTTTCTATCTTGGGTTTGGTCTTTATGGTTATTTTGACTCTGTAGTTGTCCATCTTAGTTTCTGGCCCATCAGCCTCTCAGTCACTACTCAGTCACTTCCCTCCCCCTGATTAGCTCCACCCATTCCAGTAATTAGTTTCACTCCATTCACCTGATCACTCTCTTACTTATACCTGCCTCTGCCCCCTGCAATCTGCCACATCATTGTTTGTTTCTGCCATGTCCATGGGTGAGTTTTGCCAGCATTCCCTGTACTGTGTTTTTCCTCCCTTATCTGATTGCCTGCTTTTTTGCCTTGGACTGTTTTTTACCACTAGCTTTGTTTTTGCCTGCCTGTCTTGGTTTCTGCTCACATCTGTTTTTGAAAAATAAACCTTCTTTAACCTAACCTCTGCTTGTCTGGTTGAATACTGGGTCCCTCTGTCTCTGGTTCGTGACAGTGAGGCGGCAGAAACATCAGCAGTAATGGTTTTAATAGTCCAACATCAATGCTCACAGAAGGTCAGACTCATTTTAAGATGTTTCTTTTTTTGCTTCTGTGGAGATGTTTCCATCAAGTCGGCATTAAATCGTGCTTTAAGGGAAGTGAGAGCAGTGATGGATGAGCAGGATGGATCTTTAGTTGTGAGGATGGCAGAGAGAACCTGGAGAGTGACGGATCTCTCTGCGCTTTCTTCTCAAAGGTTTTAATCCCGTCAGATGTTCCCAGAAGGAAAGGCCTGCAGCGCTGGCGTGAATCATGAACTCCGCTCAGTTCTCTCTTCAGGCGGCCTGACAGTAATTGAGCTGTTAACATGGACAAGCTGAGCCCGCCGGTAGAGCTGCATCGAACGGACGCATCAACCAGTCTGTGATGAGGAGAGATAAATGCTTTAGTCATTGTTTCCAAGGTCACAGGGCAGTCTCTCTGATGAGTTCTTAATGAAAACTGCTCCTAAATGTACTTTTTCTCCTCAGTTGCACTAGATGAGGAGGGTTTCTGGTTGCTGCCTTGGGTCTGAAGCATCTGCAGTATTTTCTGGCTCTGGATTATTATATCATTATCTCAGTGCTTCCTGACATTGGTCCTGGTCATGTTTTAGGCCTTGTCCACACGTAGCCGGGTCTTTATAAAAATGTACATCTCACCCACATTGTTTTTAAAATTAATTCCATACACACAGGATCCTTTTTAAAAAGTTTTTCCTCCACACCAACCCGTTTAAATTCACCACTGACCGTTGTTTTAAACATGCCAGATACATAGGGGACAGTGTACCGCAAAACTAAAACCTGTCAGCCAGTCAGAGCCCTTCAAAATAAAGGTGATGGTGAACAGCAATGTGCCTTGATGTAAAACAGCTGACCTCCAAGCACTTTTCCCCTCTGCACCTCAACGTGTTGGAGCAGCTGGGCTTGTTAAAACAGACAAATAAAAAGCATCTGAGCCAACTGTGATGTTTATAATGTTCCATGTACGCTTTAACTTTGAAGTCTTAATTCTGAGGTGAAAACAGGAAATACTGCTGGAAATAAATGACCAGAGATGCAGCAGGTTAGTGAACTTGTCCAGTTTAACACTGATTAGACTCATATTGTTAACAATCACAACACCAGCGTAGAAATCAGCTCCTCAGCGACAGCATAAATTTTTTACTAGAGTCTGTAACGATGGCCGCACGCATGTAACGTCAGCGCCGTGATGCGCCGGACCCTAAAACTCTGTCTTCTCATGTAAACACGCAGACTCAGCAACAGAGTTTTTAGAAACCTCCACTTTGGCTGAAGTTTTCACAATCATTTGCTTTTCGGGATGTAAAACGCTGTTTATGTGTGGATGACAGGCATAACCACGTAAATGGTAAACGGTTTGTACTTGTACAGCGCTTTAACTAGGCCGACGACCGCAAAGCGCTTTACACCGCAGTCAGTCATTCACACCCTGACGGTGGTGAGCTATGCCAGCTGCCACAGCTGCCCTGGGGCGGACTGACAGAGGCGAGGTCAATGAGTTTTCTCAGATATCCGGCTATGTGTGGACTAGGCCTTAGATTTGTTTCTGCAACACCACAGCTTTTGATAGCGGTACCTCCTCTGCTGCCATCAAGTCCTACAGAACCCTGTCCATCACCCGCTGATGCAGCAGAAATGCCCGAGACATGCTAGGCAGTGCCTGTGCAAATTCTCAGTTATCCGGGGCATCACAACAGCAAACAGGCTTAAATGGGAGGCAACCGGACTTTGGCTCAGTTCTTTCTGAAGACGAGCCGGTGTGGACCCTGATGCTGGACAGTGGGCAGTGGGCAGTGGGCATTGGGGACCAGGGGTTGACAAACACTGATGGAGAAGATGAAAATCTGAAATACTCAGATCAGGTTTCAACCCAGATCTGATGGAAAGATGGACACATTTTCATGGGTGGGAAACCGTTGTTTCCTGCTGCAGCTGCAGCTGCAGGTTTTTATGTATTCACTGACTATAGTTGAACAGCTACTGGACACAAATGTTCACTTTTTGCACATGAGCATTACACAAATGTCTGTAAATGGAGAAGGATTCAAGTTTGGAGAAGCTTGAAATTTTAAAGATGAAAAACGTTATGAATCCATTGAGCGTTGCTGCCCTCAGTATTTTGGTGTAAATGCAGCTGTACATGTCTAGAAAGTGAGACAGCTGTTCCTGCACGTTCTACTACTTCATGTGATTCTGACTGCAGGAGAAATGGGAGTACCCAGAGAAAACGCGCAGATTATTCCTTTGATTTTAGTTTTTATGGCGTCTGGCTGTAGAAGTCATTGACAGAATGTAACTGTAAATACTAGACTGCTAACAACCAGATTGTTCTACAACTGCTGCAGTTTATTTGTAGCACATTTCAGCAACAAGGCGGTTCAAACATCATGGAAACATCAAACACATGGAAACAGTCTCCGGTTGTATCCGTTCAGTGCATGGATGGTTCAGACTCACCTGGTGACATCGTGATGTAGAGCTGAGTATCATCTGCATAGTTATGATAACTAATCTTGTTTCTTATTATAACCTCAGCTAGTGGGAGCGTATAGATATTAAATAGAAGGGGTTCCAGGATTGAACCTTGGGGAACCCCACATGTGACTTTTGTCCACTCTGATGAGAAGTTACCTGTTGACACAAAGAAGTCCCTGTTCTTTAGGGAGGATTTGAACCATTTGTCGCTCTAAGAATTTATCATGGTCAACAGTGTGAAATGCTGCAGTGTTCAGGTGCCTCCTGCGTTATTGTTCTAATAATTATGGGCCGGCTTGAAAGAGAAGGACGCATCCTTCCTGTCTGCAGGGCGGTAAGTGGAACGAAGGGAATCTGGTGGAGCAGATCATATTTGCCAAGATGTGCGAACAGTCAGCTGCAGTTAGCAGTTAGCTATTAGCTGTTAGCAGTTAGCTGTGTGTAAATGAACCTCAGTCTTCTGTTTCTGGCCTCAACCAGCATCAAGAAGACCAAGAAGCCCACAGACAGGTCAGGGACCAAGTTCTGGTTCAGTTTAATTCAAATTCAATTCTATTCAGTGTTTTATTTGGAGCCAATTTACAACACATTCTCAAATGAATGCCACACTTTTCAGATTCTCACAGCACAATGTGAACTTGTTCAGAGTGTTGTGGATGATTTTGCAGTGGTCTGCTGCAACATCTGGGGATGTGAAAGATAAAAAGTGATAATAAGAGGAGGTCTGTGAAGGAGGAGCCCAGGGTGTCATCAAATAGGGGGAGAGGTGGCCTATGGCAAGAGGAAGGGTGTCTTTTCGGTACACGGGCCAAAATTGTCAAGTTAAAGGAGGTCAAAGGCCAAAAAATTAACAAAAATTTTTTTAAACTAAAAAATTGTTAATTCTATACCTGCTGTACAAAATATCATCATTTTAAATAAATAGTCAGATTTCTTTGTAGGAAATGAATCTGTAAATCATTGTAGATCCAAAATTTAAAAAAGCGTTTTGCTCATTTGTCGTATTAAAAGATGCTCATCCAGTTTGCAAATTATTTTGATAATTTAATTTGACTCTTTAATAAAATAAACTGAACTATTTTTGGTCTAGCAATATAAGAACAGTATCTGGGTCAGTTGCTCTTTGAAAACACTTGCTGTTATTAGCCGTTTTTAATAACTGAATTCAAGTTTAATTGGAATGTATTTATGTGACAATTAAAGATGATTGATGGTAAATATTAAAACTGATTGCATGTGAAGACATACAAGTTAATTTTTGCAAAGCCCTGGTTTGAAAGTGATGGAGAAACTAAAATATGTCTCCTTTAATTTCTTTTCAGGTTTTGCAATGCATGCCACTATGGACTGGTAAAAAAGGCAGCAGAATGTAAATAAGTGTTGTTTTTCCCTTTTTAATGTCAATTAGATTAATTGCAATGAAGCTGAAATATGCGGGACCATTAACTCCAGTTTGTTTCCTGATGCAGATTAAATTAAAGTTGTATCTGTATTAGGATAAAGATAGGAAAACTGAGGATTTCTTCTGGTTATTGTGTGCGTGCATTTATAAATATCTAATATCAGTAATTGCTGGAGCAGCTCAGATGCCTCCATCTGTTGCTGCTGAGTCCTGCTGAGAGCAAAATGAGGTGTGCAGTTCGTCAGCATCTTTCCATTTATCTGCGTCTCGACTCGCTGCCTCATCGGTCAGCCCGAGGAGATGAATCCATCACCGCCCTGGAGCCAGGGGTTCGTCTTCAGGAGCCTGCTGAAGATGGACGGTGGACAGAGGAGGGTCTCCTGCTGCTGGGAGATGAGCTGCATGCTGATGACCTCAGCCGGCTTCTGCAGAGGTTTGCCTGCATGAGTCCAGTTCCCACGGGGGAAGCCATGGATGCTGGATGCAGGCAGGCCTCGTGTGCAGCCACGAGCTTTAGGAAGTCAGCCACATAACCCATAAAACAGTTTAAACTAGCTGGCTTCATGCAGAGCGATGTGACCTCTTTACCTCCTGAGTCTTTATGTCAGAAGGAGGTTTTATTTAGACAAATGAATGGGTGCTGGGCGTGAGAGGCCGGCCCCATGGGGCTGTGACAGTGACCCCAGCTTTGCCTCAACCCTGCAGGAGACAGGGGGTCCACAACAAGAAGAGCGTCGGGTTTCCAGCGGTGCATCTGGCTCAGAAATGCAGCTGCTCTGCTTGATGAAATGGTTGCGACTTGCTTCTAACCGGTCCCAGTCCGCAGCGCCTGGCGGCCCTGACCTCACCCTGACACCCTCCCTCCCCGCTGCAGCGCCGCTGACTGCTGCCTCGCTCTGCAGGAAGCTTGGTGTTCACCAGCTGCAGGGGAGCGTGTCCAACCTGCTCCTTCCTGCAGGAATCAGTGGAGACGTGATTAAAAAGACGGAGCTGCACGTCTGTGTGAGCTGCATCAGCCTCCTGCTGCTCCGGGTTTTAGTCTCCGCCTGCATGGCAGCAAAATAGTTCCTGAACTTTGAGGAGGAAACTCTGGGCCCCCTGAGTGAGATGTAGGAAAGATGCTTGAATTCAGATTAATACGCATCCAGTCGACATATCCTGGCTGCTTCAGTTCTCCATCTTGGATCCACATGTAGAAAAACCATCTGTGCGGCTTTACACTAATTCTGGTTGACGTATGCAGGTGTCTTGTAAATGAATATTCATGATGCAAACATGCTGCTGCTGCATTTTATTGTTTCCTGTAGCTTTATTTCAAATGGTGGAAAATGGGTTTAATTTATTCCTCCCACTCTGTCAGTGTTTGTGTTTCCCTTTTAGCAGCTTTGGACGAGAAACCGTCAGTTTAAGGTTTGCTTTAGCATCAAATCAGAGGTTGTGTTAGAGTAAAACTACCACTGAATCAGGTGTGTGTGTGTGTGTGTGTGTGTGTGTGTGTGTGTGTGTGTGTGTGTGTGTGTGTGTGTGTGTGTGTGTGTGTGTGTGTGTGTGTGCGTGCGTGCGTGCGTGCGTGCGTGCGTGCGTGTGCGTGTGCGTGCGCGTGCGTGCGTGCGTGCGCGTGCGTGTGCGTGCGCGTGCGTGCGTGCGTGCGTGTGTGTGTGTGTGTGTCCTGTCTGGCTGTGCAGCTTTAAGAATTGTTAATGCCAAAAAGAGCCCAAAAGATTTTACTTTCACCAGTGGAGCCTTACTGCTTTCTCCATAGTGCTCAGTTTGATTTATACATGCAAGAAGCTTTATTATAATTTATTCTGGGACTATTTCATGTTAAATGGACACAGCAACAGATAGAAGAGGAAAAAAGAAGAGAAACAGACAAAATGCTAAAAGGGAGAAAAGGTGAAAGAGGAGAGAAAAGGGAGAGAGTGATATAACATCCTCTGAGTCTGCTTCTACACCTGCAGAGATAAAAAGAACAGCAGAACCAGCTGATAAAGTGTTACAGGTACAAAGAAGCAACTGATACCAAAAATAGATCCATATCTGCCATTGCTGAGATTCACTAAACTGTCATATTTGAATAAATATAACGCCGTAGAAAATCATTTCCCCTCCACAGATTTCCTCAGATAAATGAAATTCTTGTTTGAAAAACTGAATAAATCTGTGGGAAATACATTTTCTATAAGCGTCTCTTATTGCAGACGTTTTTTATAAAACCACGGCTCGTGATGATCCTTTTTCATCCACTTGCCTGCAAAACGCAGCATCTCAGAGACGTTGCCCCTCCATCAGGCTGATGGCTGGTATTTAAAGGTATTTAAAGGTATTTACAGGTATTTAAAGGTATTTAAAGGTATTTAAAGGTATTTCTGCGCAGGTAACCAGCTTCAGATCAGATGACCTGCCAACTTCCTGAGAGATCTGGGCTCAGTCTGAGAGCTGGACTCTGAAATCTTCCTGTTTATGATGACAGCTTGTCCGGGCCCACAGCACCACAGTTTTACTAGAAAATAAAGACCGAATGTGGACTAAACTGTGTATACTGCACATACTGAAGCATGAAATTGACTGAATTGGACTTTTGCTGGAGGAAAGCTGTTCTGTCACAGCAGCGTGCATCCAGCTAGCTTTTTCATATCAAGAACACATCAGAAAGAGGGACTAATATCCACTCAGGGAACCTATAGAGCTATTTCTGCCAGTAATCAAAGCACCCAAAGTTTTTCTTCCTTTAAAAAAAAGATCAATCTTGTTTCTGTTCTGATGTTTTTTCCTCTTAGTTTTGCATCTTGTGCACGCGTATATTACCTGAAACAGCTCATAAATAAGCTCATTTCTGTGGGTGTGTGTTTGCAGAAGGTGACAGAAAGGTGGTTGAAGGCTGCTGACTGCGGAGCACATTTGTATTCATGAAAACAGGAATTTGCTGAGGGGTGTTTGTGAAAGCAGAAAATGTGGAAATGTTTCTGTTGGGCTGTGGATGTGGGCTGAATCTCTCTCTGTCATTAACGCCTGACACAAACAGCAAAGTATTGTGACCGTACGTCCGTGCACAGAGACACACACTGCAGGCCAAAACTGTTGCACCTCCAGCCAATTTTCCATTCCTGTTTATGTTTACAGGAATAACCCCGACCTAAATTCACAGCTATTTATATGAAGGAAAATTCCTTTCTGCAAACACCGGGAACAGTTTACAGAAAACCAAGATTGCATTCTTTGCAGAAATATTCTTGCCTTGACCTCTCCTAGTTTTATTCTCTCCCGGATTTACCTTGAAATGCAAACAGACTGTGTGCAAATAGTTCAAACTGAGTAAAAAAACTTTAATAAATAAATCATTAGCATAACTGCTACTGTAGTTAGCTAGCATGCTAACTTTAGCAATATTAGATCATCTTTACTTCCATGATGCTCCTCGCTGGTTCCTGCACTGATGAGCTTTGTAGCTTTGTACGCCGTCTAAAATAAATCATCCCAGGTCTCGACTTATTCACACCAGAAATACTGTTTTTAATCAGGAAAAAAGTTCATTCACAATGTAACTTTAAAATGGATCCTAAACTTTGAGCTTTATGAGAACGGGTTACAGTAGGATGTGCCCACCCCAACACAATAAAATCTTTATCTTCAATCTCCACATCAGTATCACCTTCAACACTTCTTCAGCTTCGCTTCTGTTTCTGCAGCAGAACAAATCAGCTCAGTATAAAGCATCCGTACCATCAATGTAAAATGTCATTTTTCCAGTATTAATGTGCATGTGAACCGTCAGAAGGAATATTTTTGGTTTACCTGCCTGAGAAGGTTGGGGGGGGGGGAGCGAACCTTTGCAGGATGGGACTATGGTGGTGTGCGCATGCTGAAGGCTGGAAGGGTGGCCATGATTAGGATTCTAGGAGTCTCCAACAATCCTGTTGGTCAGTAAGCAGCAAAGATCATGAGTGCATCAGCTGAAAAGCATCAAGTCCCACCGCCACACCTCCTCAGCCTACTGCCCTGAGTTTCACTACCGCTCTGCCTCCTGCCTCTGTCCTCAGACCTTTGGTCTAGTTTTTTTGTCTAACTTTCTGGCCTGAAAGAAGGAGAGAGCCGTGCAGGAATAATCCAAAGAGGAGGAGTTCAGCCAAAGCTAAAACCCAGAGGCCTGAATCTGACGTCCAGAACCCATCTGGCTCTGTTACAGATTATTATGCACATTTATTCAGGAGGGACACAGCCAGGTTCAAGAAGCACATGGCTCTTTAGATTTGAATTTGGAGACTATGCCTTTAACATCTTAGTGAATAAATGTAAATGTTTTATGCCCATATTTAATATTTCAAGCATTGTTACCACATCATGTAGGTCAAGGTTGCAGAGGTATTGTTCATGAGGGATTTTAACTGTTTCCCAGAACTTTGAGATTAATGGGTCTGTTTTTGTGGCCGCTGAACTAGAACCGAGCGCAGCTCATTACCAGGAGATTAAACTTTGGTCTTTTCAGCATTGAGCCGCTGCTGTAAATTTACAGGATCTTTACTTTAATCCTCTGGGCTCAGCATCAAAACCTGCAGATAAGGCTGGGCTGTGTCTGCAGGTCCAGTTCTGCTGTAATGGTACCGGACGCTGCTCCTGGGTGTCCAGGTTATTCCAAAGAACGTGGAATGAGGTTAAATTAGTTTAACTAATTTAGTGTGTTTCAGTCCATTCACAATGTAAATCCTGAGTTAAACAAAACATTATTTGATAAAATAACATTTTAAAGAATGATTTGCTAAATAAAAATCAACAACCTTTAGATCACTTGATTTTTTTATTAATGTAATTATTTCTCCAGGAATAATTCAGACTCAAATCGGTAATTTAGGAAGCTAGAGGGCGCTGTAGTATACGATTGACTGGAAATGATGTGTCGGGTCACTTCCTGTGGCCATCGTTAACATTAGGTTAATGAGTTAAGTTACACGAAACACCATTAAATCGACATTAATGTTCCCTATTAATGCTTTAAGAACACTCATAGAGCAAAATGAGAACAAACATGTTTAAAACAATCCGTAGTTACTTTCAACTAGGGTAGTAGCTAGTTATTAGAGAAGCTAATAGCGGCTAATGCTAGCGGACATTCGGTGCTAACTTAAAACACTTTTAAGCCATATTTTTGTTGTAAAGAGCAGACTGGAAAACACAAACATCCTTCCTTCCTTCCTTCCTTCCTTCCTTCCTTCCTTCCTTCCTTCTTTCCTTCCTTCCTTCCTTCCTTCCTTCCTTCAGCTATACTCACTTATTATTTCTTAGTAACAACAATACATTTAAACTAAATCTAATTGCCAGTCAGTTTTTATTTTTCTCTTGAAGTAAACCTAAAACGTAGTGAACCTGAGGACCGTTGCATCCATCGTTGATCTCACAATGGAGAAGTTCACTTCTGCATCTCAACCCCTGGGCAGCAGTGGGGAGCAGTGGGGAGCACTTCTTAATCAATCACTTAATCTGGATGGCATTAACTTGGCCTCTGGTAATAAAGTAAAAAACCTTGGTGTTGTTTTCGACCAAGACATGTCATTTAAATCCCATATTAAACAGGTTTCCAGAGTTTCCTTTTTTCACCTCCGGAATATCGCCAAAATTAGAAACATTCTGTCCAGGAGTGATGCTGAAAAACTAGTCCATGCATTTGTTACTTCAAGGCTGGACTATTGTAATTCTTTACTATCAGGAAGTCCACAAAATGCAGTTCAAAGTCTTCAGCTGATCCAAAATGCTGCAGCAAGAGTTCTGATGAAAATCAACAAGAGGGATCATATTTCTCCAATTTTAGCTTCCCTTCATTGGCTTCCTGTTAAATCAAGAATAGAATTTAAAATTCTTCTTCTAACGTATAAAGCCCTTAATAATCAAGCTCCATCATATATCAGAGCTCTGATTACCCCGTATGTTCCTAACAGAGCACTTCGCTCTCAGACTGCAGGTCTGCTGGTGGTTCCTAGAGTCTCTAAAAGTAGAATGGGAGGCAGATCCTTTAGCTATCAGGCTCCTCTCCTGTGGTACCAACTCCCAGTTTTGGTCCGTGAGGCAGACACCCCGTCTACTTTTAAGACTAATCTTAAAACTTTCCTTTTTGACAAAGCTTATAGTTAGAGTGGCTCATGTTACCCTGAGCTATCTCTATAGTTGTGCTGTGATAGGCCTAGGCTGCTGGAGGACATCAGGGTCTAATTTTCTCACTCTGCTGAGTTCTACTGTTCTTCATTCTACGGTTCTCCAGTTTTGCATTGTATTACATTGAAATGACTGTTGTCATTTCAGCTTTTAACTTTTTGTTCTCTCTCTTTTTCTTCATAGTAGGTACACCTGGTCTGGCGTTCTGTTAACTTTGACATCATCCAGAGAAGACGGCTCACCCGTTACTACCATCTAATGTAGAACAGATTACTAGATCAATGTGTGCTTCTGTGCTTTTTGTCTCTCTTGTTGTGTCTCTGCTCTGTCTTCTGTAACCCCAGTCGGTCGAGGCAGATGACCGTTCATACTGAGCCCGGTTCTGCCGGAGGTTTTTTTTTCCCGTTAATGGGTGGTTTTTCTTCCCACTGTCGCTTCATGCTTGCTCAGTATGAGGGATTGCTGCAAAGCCATGTACAATGCAGACGACTCTCCCTGTGGCTCTACGGTTCCCCAGGAGTGAATGCTGCTTGTCGGGACTTTGATGCAATCAACTGGTTTCCTTATATAGGAAATTTTGACCAATCTGTATAATCTGACCCAATCTGTATAATATGATTGAACTTGATTTTGTAAAGTGCCTTGAGATGACATGTTTCATGATTTGGCGCTATATAAATAAAATTGAATTGAATTGAATTGGGCTGCCATGTGTGGCCCCCGGGGAGCAATCTGGGGTTAAGGGTCTTGCTCAGGGAGCCAGAGTGCAGGCGGTGGGGATTGACCGGGTACTTACATCCTTCTCAGAGCGCACTGCTCTAACCACTAGGCCACCACCTCCCCCTCAGAGCAAAACCTGAACTAATGTTGTTTCTTGATGATGACTCTAACAAATACAAAGGTGCTGATTTTAACATGTTGCTAACCTATTTAACAGATCTAAAAACATAATGAATATTCTGTCAGAATATTAATCAGGGAATAAAACATTGAAAGTCACGTTTTGTTGTCAGAAACCGGTTGAACTGAAACTCTTACAGAGTAAACATGGTAACAAATCCACGCAGCCTCGTCAGGGTCCTGCTGCAAACACAGAGTGAGAAACGTGGACCGTGTCTCCTGATGTCATCAGTAATATGATCTTTGTGAGCGCCGTGACGCCTAAAGGTTTAAACGGATCAATGGAAGCTGCCCTGGAAGCCATCTGAGGGATGAAGTGTTGTAGAGACACAGGCTAATGAACGCACAGCGTGATGGAAACACAACAATCTTCATGGCTGAAACCTGCTGAGGCTCTCTCTGTGTTTGAAGCCTCAGAATCACCTGAAGGATTCCCTCATTAGTGCAGGCAGTCTGTCAGAGCGCTGTACTTAAGCTCGGAGTTATCTTGATGAATTATTCAGCTGCTGCCTCGGCTCTGCCCGGGTTTCAGCAACAGGGTCCTGTTTGCTCGTTTCTGAAATACCGCAGATGTCGAGACAGACGGGAATGGAAGATTGTTTCCTTCATCAGCTGGAGATGAATCATCCAGGAGGAAAAGAGATGGTCTGGACTCTCCAGGTATTTGGAGTTTTATGGACCAGAGCCACTGAGTCTCAGGTCCATCAGGTCCAGAATAAAATGGTCCAGAGGAAGCCAACGACTCTGTAAAAAATGTTTACCCCCACAGATTTCTCCTGTTTTGGGTTTTTCCAAAGTAAATCATCAGATCATCAAACTAATGTCCAGGGAACCTGAATTAAAAATAAAAAGCAGTTTTGTTAAATGCTGATTTGAAAAATCTCTCCAACTCAACCTGGCCCTAAAGGGAAAAAATCATTGCTCCTTTTTTAATGATAAATCTAATTTTACAATTTGATTTAGCATTTTTTTTTAGATAGATGAGCTGAAGTTCATCAGCCAATCCCAGGTTTGATTCCTGCCACACCTGCAGGATTCAGCAGAAGCATGAATGACATGAAGCAGGCTGAAAACAACCTTAAAGGAGCGGCGCGTCATTCTTCGGTATATAAAGATATTTACAATAGATGGGAAACAAAGTCGGCTTCTCCTTCCACAAAACACTGCAGGTCAACATCCGTCTCCTGCTTTAGCATAAGCCAACTTTTCTGCACCTCTGAGGCTTTTCCTTAAAAATAAAATCTTCTTTATACAATTAAAATGAGCTCGTTCAGGATATCAATACCTGAGCTTGAAATGTTCCAGATCTATCTGTTTAAAATGAGCTTTGACTTTGTGAACAAAAACACCAGAAGCACAGAGTTTTGGTTTATTTGGACTTTACTAGAGCATTGGCATCCATAGAAACATAAGCAGACATTTTGTTCATTGCAATAATTTGCATGACAAATAACCTGCAACTCTGGTTTCAATTAGTCAGGTGGAGGAAGCTCAGGTTTGTGGGAAAAGCAGCAGATGATCCTTCGGAGGTGATAAATAGGAGGAAGGAGGAGGAGATGGAGATAAATGAGCCGCAGCTCCAGTCTGGTTCCAGGCTGCAAGCGCAGGATCTGATTCCAGCTCCGACAAGCTTTTAATCAAACCGTTTACACACTGGAATAACTTCCACTGCTTTAACAGTATTAGTATTCCATACTCTGACTCCAGTCAGTGGCAGCGCTAATTAAAAACAGATTAAGGGGCAGAAAGATTTATTTTTTAGCCTTTTGAGCGTTATGAGCCCCAAATCAACTCCTACTATCCAAAGCAAGGCCATGCGTGGTCTCATCTGGTGCTTTAATTGCAAATAAATCTAAAGTCTAAGAGAACAGCATGAATAATGAAAGCTGAGAAAATGAACTTTTTATTATTTCCCGCCTGTGTAAGCAGACAGAATGTAGATGTCCTCGACTGATGAATAAAACCACAGCTGTGAGCTTCAACCAACACGGGAGACGCTGTGCGGCCACTTTTTGTCCGTTTCAAACCTCAAACCTTGGTCTTTTGTTAAAGAGTCAACATCTCCTCCTCCTACTGCCCTGGGATCAGTTCAGTGTTTTGGAGGATTCTGTGATCTCTGACATCTGCTGGTCCGATATTTAAGAAATCCTTTTAAACTCCGACACATCTGCATCAGACGGTTGTCTGTAGGCGAGGTTCTCCAGCAGAGAGCTGAATGCAGAGCGGAACGTGTTCACTTCCTGCCAGATCGTGCCTTCCTGGGTTCATGGGTGTATGAGCTCCCAGCCTTGATCCCTGGGACCTCCGTCCACCGTGACGAGCCTAGAACCTCTGAATGGTGACCTCCATCCTGGGCAGAAGATGAGCAGGCTTTAGTCGAGCCTTGTCTTCTGCTTTTGAACAAACCAACTCTTCTTGTGGCTCATTTATTTAGATGAGGATGTTTCCACAGCAGCATTTTTAGGGAAAAACGACGCTTATGAACCAGCCGTTGAGCACGGTGGTGGAGGGCTGGTGATGTGGAGTTAGCAGCCAGAGGATCAGAGGATCTGTGCTGACCCCCTCAGCTGCAGTTCAGATGTTCTCCACTGTTTCAGAGCCGGGCTGGGAGCCACAGCGCTGCTGGTGAACCTGGGGGACGACGATCCAAAGAGGACAGACAAACCTGATTCCTGATGGTTGGAGAACGCTGTCTGGTTCCCTTTTTTTAATGTCTATTGACAGATTAAAGTGAATGTCTGTCAGTGGGACATCTTGGTTTTAACCTAATCAGAACAAGAACCGGGGCTGAGCATTTTCTCCATAGCAGGACTGGAACTCCTTTAGTAGAAAAACCTCAGCTGATGCCTGCAGTTACAGAAATCCCTGCAGGTTCCTCCTGCCGGGAGGAAAACTCCAGAGAACGCATGAACAGCTCAAATGAGATGTTTCCTTGCAACACGCCACAAACAGCTTTTATCAACGTGTTTCATTAGCAAAGCACTTTCAGGTCTGCGCTCACAGACGTGGTTCCTCTCAGGCCTAAAGCATTTCTCTCTGAACTCTACCCACCGATGCTCAGATCCGGGCCGTGACTCTGAAAAGCTGTCTGGGTGTGATATGAGCAACAAAACCGAGCAGAACAAAGCCTCGCTGCAGCGGGTAATTAGATGTAAATTAAGGAGGAACCAGTCAGTTCCTGATTGAAGCAACAGTGTAAAGCAGCCCAGAGCTGATGGTGGAAGGCTGCAGTAAGCCGTCATCACCCTTTCTAACCAGCAGTTCAGCCTTATTATTGCCCTGGAATGATTCCTGATGCCAGCAGACGGTTCTCCTGCCGCAGAGAGCTTTGGGACGGCTGATGGAACGTGTGGAGAACCTGACAGTGTGTTTTTGCCGTCCTGCTGAGACCCACTGAATGTAACCGTGTTTGTTTACAGCAGCTCTCCACAGGACCACTTCAGACCCACTGCAGCCCGGGAGAGGAAAAACAACAGAGACGTGATATTTAAGTCGCTCAGTTCATGTTCAAACTGTTTAGAGATGATTGGAAACCAGCGGCTCCCCGGGAGGATGCAGGACCTGCCGCTGCCTTCAGCTCCTCCTTCAGAGGACCTCATCTCCAAGGTTCAGTCTGCACCGATAACGCAGCGTTAGCGGTTGAATCATGCGGAGAAAGGCCATCAGGCTTCATTATCAGGCATGTGGGCCAGCGTCCTTTGATTCACCGGGAGATTTCAACCCGTTTCAGCATTAATATGTAGCGCTTCCTGAGCAGATATGTTGCTGCACATTCAGCAGACGATGAAGGCCTGGCTGGTGATGCTAAAGTCACACTCTATCAAATATAAGAGCGATTAGCGAGCTAATGTGTGAATCAATGTGTGTCTGCTGCGAAATAACAGCTGCCGGTAAAAAAAGACCCTTAAACCCCACAATAATCAAAAAATATGAACGTTTGCTTCTAATTCAGGACAAATGATCAAACCTTTAGGCTAAATTTGAGAAAAGTGAACATTTTTCACATCGTCAACATCTGAGAACTCTGAGAGCGCTGATACATCCAGAACCAGAACCCTCTTTGATTCATTTAAAGCGTCTTTCTAACAAGAGAACTGTTTTTATTATACGGTTTCATGAATTTGACATTTAAAAGCTCAACAAAACAGGCCTTAGGTCTCATTTTCTAAAGATGGCCAAATAAACCCAAGTTACCTTTATTTCAACTTTATGTGATAAAAAACTGAGTCACTGTGAGGAAAAACTGTAATGGTAACAAAAACCGGCTTCAGTTCTCTTCCTGAGAAGATGAACTAATGTTTTAATTCCACCAAATAAACTTAACGTACTGAGATAAACTTATTATCTCTAGATCATTTAATGAAAATAAATTCCTGTGCAAAAGTAACCAACTTTTAAACTTTCTTCTTCTTATCGGTGCTTTACTGGGCCGGTATGGACCGGTACGGGCACCTCTAAACGTTACCCCTCAGCGTACCGGGACGTCTGATGCACAACGCCTGCTGTGCATTCAGTGGAAGCCGGCATGAGGAAAATCATCCCCTGATGTTTCCCGGCCCAAGAGGCTGGAACCTGAACTGGAGCAGAGCTGAATGACAACTCTGCTCCTTCACTACAAGAAACATCAGCATCAGCGCCTCCAACAGAACCTGCTGCTGCACAAACATCTGGTGAAGTCTGGGGCGGGGCTAGCCGTTTGGGGGCCCTGGGCACAAATGCTTTGTGGTGCCCAACCCCCCCCCCCCCCCCCCCCCCAACGTGGAAATGAAAAATAATAATTCATGTCAGTTTGTTTCTCTTTATTTCCAAAATAACTTCCTCAATATTAACGTTTTGAAAACTTCTGCAATAAGTAAGAGGAGAAGTTAAAATCCTGATAAAAATGTAACAAATTTTGAATCAGCAATGGTTCACATATGAGATTTGAGTACTGAGGAGGAAAATTAACAAAGACAATAGATTTTAAGAGGGATCAAAATGAGAAAACAAGTAAAGTGCAATTAATAAAATGCATTTGCTACTTTTTTGTCTAAGACAGTAAAAAAAAAAGTTCTTTTTTGGAGTATTTTTCTCAGCATTCCTATTGCCAAGCTTTTTTCCAGTATCCCCTGAAGCTCAGGTATTGTTATTCACTACGCATTTACATCATTGAGCTCATGGGGAGGGGGGAGAGATTGGAGATGTCCATCATTTCTTGAGCAAATATTTTGTGTAACTCATATTTAATAACATGCTTTGAACGTTTTTATTTTAAATATGTCGGTATTATGATTACTATATGATTTTACTCTGTGCCGCCACTTAAAGCACAGCTTCTCATTTTGTGTTTAATGTTATTTTAAGGAGTTACTGGGCTTGCAGTATCTTTTGCTGTGCATGTGCAGCATTGGGTTTTTGAGCGACACCTGCATGGTCACACAGCTTTATGTCTGTCAGTCAGGGGCTTAACCAATTATTCTTTCAGCCATATTAAATCAGTATATGGTCAAGTACAGGTCAGAGGAGTTGTACTGTTGCTAATAAAGAATTTGTTCTCTCTGTCTATGGATTCAGGGGTTCTGGTGTGTTTATAGACCCGGAGGACCTTGTTGAAGGTTGTTGAATCTTGGCTGATCAGAATATTTTCATCGTGTTGCTGATTCCAGGTCAGCCTGAAAAATTATATTTCCATGAGTTCTTAAACATTGGTTATAATTTAGCTCTTTAGGAGTTCAAATTTTAGTTACATTGATTTGTTTAGAGGCTGGTTGGTAAAGGTTTAGCATCTTCTTTGTGTTTGTTGGCACATTGTGAGCTTTGTTTAAATCAGAGTCAGATTCCTCGTCTGTGTTATCTGACAAATAGAGAAGATGGGATCAGAAGATTGAGAGGCTTAAAAACTAATTAGAAAGGAGCTGTGAAGCTAACTGACCAGACAGTTTTTGGTAAAAAGTACAAAGATTCATGCAGAGGTTTTCATCCAGTAGTTCATTCAGCTGGTTTGTTACCTGGGGAGCCGTGATACTCTGAGGTGAGGCGATGCACCGGCAGCACATCCAGGTTTTGATGTCTCCAGTTATCACGCTGCAGCAGAATCTGGGCTCTCAGACATATGAGTGCCGAGAAGGAGAGGAGAAAATTGAACCTTTAATGTGTGTATGCTGAGATGGATGATCTTAGGAGTGGCTGCAGGATCTCTGTAAACAGAGCTAGAAGAATAGATGCTGCAGCGTGGAGAGAACGGCAGATAACAAAGAAACAAAGAGAGCGCAGAGCAGAAGATAGAAACAGCTGAGGATGGAGAGAGAGGAAACAAATGATGCCAGCAGGGTTCATTTCCAGTCCTCACTCTGGCAGCGGACTGTAGTCGTTGTGCTCCAGCAGCCTGCAGGTCATCTAGGCGCTGCCATTCCTCATTAGCACACCACTTTTTCTTTAACCACCTGTCCGTCTTCCTCACAGAGACCAGCATTTCATCTGACCTAAGAGAATAATGCTGGGAGGACACCAGGTTAACACGGAGTTGATGGTTTTAAGGCAGTCTGAGCTGACATGAACCTGCATTTGGTTTTTCCGTTCGGAAAGTTTTTGGTCCAAAATCATGATTTATGTTTAGGAGACCATTTTTTTCAATTAAATCAATGTTTTATCTGTATTTTCTAATGTGCAGTGAGATTTTGGTCTGTCTAGCTGAGAGCAAATCTCTAGGTTTTGTACTTTGAGGAACAAAAACAACGACTTCCAACTTTTCTGCGTTAGACTGAAGGAGATTCTGGCCTATTAACTCACGGATACGATCGCACATTCTCACACGATTGTGGTCATGAGGTGACTAAAAAATATGAAGTTGTGTTTTGTCAGCACAGGAATGGTAAGAGAAGCTCTAATACTCTGTAATTTGATCTAGGGGGAGCTGTAGACATTGAATAAATGTGGGCCAAGAACACAGCCTTGAGGAAACCCACATGTGATTGTTTGCTCCTATATATATTCAACAGTTAAAAAGAGCTGATGGACAAACTGTCACTGCATGATATTACCATCTGCATTGTGTATAAAGATTTGCACGTTTAGAGGGTTTAAATACGCATTAAACCTTTCTTTGGTTTTAAAATGCAGCACAGTGGGTTCTGGTCGTTTTACTCTTTTGCAGTTTTGGACTTTTTTGGGGCCTGAAAATGAGGCGTCTGCCGCAGAACTGTTCTGTTCTCACCATGCAGCCATTCTGATTCTGCTGTTGAGACATTTCCTACTTTATTACTTTGACAACTGATTGTTAAAATAATTTTTTATTATCTACTCATGGCCTGTAGCACAAAACTTGGTTTCATTTCTCTGATAAATAGAATTTACTAATTTACACTTTTTTTTGTTTTACAATTGTGCATTTTTTGTGAATAAATATCTTCACCATTCATCAAAAATACCAAATAACAAAAAAGAAATAGATGAATAAATGTGGTTAGTTTCTAGTTTTCTGATGACTTCACTGTGACTATTGTCCTAGTTCAAGTTTTCCCAGCTCTCTGGTCTCTGGCCAGCCAGCTCCCTTCTCTCCAGTCAGGTCTGGAGTCCGCTGCCCCCTGCTGTCTCTGTGGGTCACTGCAGCGCTGAGGGGATAGTTTCTGAGTTTTCTTTGTATCAGCAGCTCTGATCAATGAATCTGTTCCACGCAGAGCAGACTGGAGATCATGCGGCTATGTGCAGAGAAAAGCTACAGCAGCGGTGGGGAGGGGGGGGGGGGTCTCAGCTGCAGGTCTGCTTTCCTGGTTCTGGTAGGAACGACAGTCCAACTCTCTGGAAGCGTCTTTGTTCTTCTTGAGAGACGCTGGAACGATCTGCTGTAGAGCAGCTTATCGCTCTTCATCGTCTCCTCTTCTACCTCTCTGTTTCGGTCCTCCTGTGTATTCCTTTTCTGAGCACGCTCCACTTTGTTCATTTGCTTCTTTTTCCTATTCTTCCTCTTTATGTCTTTACCTTGCATGTCTTCAGGTTTCCTGTCTGTCACGTTCACTTTTTGTTTTCTGTTCTTTATTTTCACTCTTTTGGTCTTGATTTCTTTTCCATTTTTTTAATTGCCTTCTTTGTTTTAGCATTGGCTTTTTTCTTCTGTCTCGTTTATTCTTTTTCTCTTCTTCATTTCTCTTCATTTTCCTTTTCTTTATCTTGTTTCTTTACTCTCTGCGTACTTTGCTCTTGTGTGATTTCTCGATTTTTTTTCTGTTTTCCACCCCATCCTTCTTTGTTCTTTGGTTTCATTTGCTCTCATTCACCTTTCTTTTCCTCTGTCTTTTTCCTTCAGCATTATCTAATTTCCCCCCACATCCTTTGTTTCCTCCCAGTTTGTCTTTCTTGTATTCATCTTTTTTCTTTTTTTGCCCCTTTGTTTCTCCCTCATTTGTCTTTATCCTTATTTTCTGTGTCTTTTACTACGTTCTTGTTTTTCTTCCTTTTTTCCCCTCCTGTTTCCATCATTTCCCCCGCAGTTCTCCCCATCTTCTTCTTTCTCCATCTCTCTTTTTTGATCCTTTCTTTATTCCTGTCTTCTTTTGTCTTCCCTCTTTTTTTTCTCCTCCTCTCCGCTCCCGTTTCCTCCCTCCCTCTTCCTCCCCTGCGGCTGAATTATTGCATCTGTGATGTTTCCTGACAGTGACGTTGATGGAAGAAACTGTACATTTAACAACCTTGATCTCCTGATATCAGCTTCACGCACGTGTGTGCGTGTGTGTGTGTGTGTGTGTGTGTGTGTGTGCGTGCGTGTGTGTGTGTGTGTGTGTGTGTACGCGCGCGCGTGTGTGTGTGTGCTTGTTATGGTGCCTATTTAGGACCTCCGATATTCACTAACCTTTTGAGGACGGATAGAGCTTATGTGGAACAAAGCCTGGTTCTAGACACAGACACTGATTCTTAGGCTTACAGGGTTGGGTTAGATTTGAGGTGTGAATTAGGTTAAGGCGTAGATGCTGTTACTAAAATGAATAGATGTTTATGCAAAGTCCTAACACGGGTAAAGACATAGACTTGATGGTGTGCACGTATTACAGGAGCACAGCATGAGAAACAGGGAAGAACACCTGTAAATAAAAGCTTGTTTATGTGAGTGTGTGCAAACATTTCTGTCTCAGATGGACAAAAGACAAAGAGATCAGGAATGAGGAGGGATAAAGAAAGACGACAAACCAGTAAAGAAGAGCAAAAAGGAGGGAGCAGAGGAAAAAGAGGTGGGGTGACTGCAACTGGCAGAAATGGTTTATGAACCGTGTGATGAGTTTGACTGAACTGGAAGGGAAATTGTCACAGGAATAATTTGACAGCACTGCATCCTTGACATTTACATAATTTTTTCTTAAGCAAACGTCAGGAGGTCCCCAATGAGAAAACAGTGTTAGAGAAGTGCTGAAGATGTTCATAACAAATGCAGACAAAGAAAAAGTTTAAGATGAGAATGTCTTGATGGTTTTGTCCATTTATGTCAGCAAGACATCCATCCATCCATTCATGTCAGGTTTGTGTTATATAGATCAGGACCGAAGTGAAGACAAGAACTGGGAAGCCCCTTGTTCAATGAAGAGTAATTTATTAACACAAGACGAATGAAGACTTACAAGAAGGCAGGGAAGACAGGGACCAGGAACATGGCTCAGATGAGACCAGAACAGGTTAAAATGACGGAGGACCAGACGATAAATGTGACAAAACTAGCAGACTACACAGGGGAGGAGATAGAAGGAGCAGCAGGTGGAGTAAATTACCCAGGTGAGAGGAGTCAGTCAATTAGACAGAAGGAAAGGACGGGTGATGAACTGGCAGGGGTAGGAGGAGAACTGAATATAACAGGGAAACATGAGAATGGCCAGACATGAGGAAATAACCCAACTAAACTAAGGACAGGCAGGCAGAAAATAAAGATCTAAGAGAACTACTAAAATTACAATGACCAGCAAATGAGTAAAGGCTGTTCCTGCAGATCTCCCAGGCTGTGGAACGCTCTCCCTGGCCACCTGAGGACCCCACAGACTGTGGATGCTTTTAAATGTGGCCTTAAAACCCACCTTTTTAGGAGAGCTTTTAATTGAACTCTTTCTTTTGCTTCGTTTTTATTTTTTAGCACTTACCCGTTTTACTATGTAGCACTTTGGGATTTTTTTTTTAAATATAAAGTGCATTACAAGTCCAAAGTGTTATTATTATTATTATTATCTCCCAGCCCCGTCTTTCGGGGTCTCCCTGCTTGTTCTCGACACGTCTGGGCAGAACTTTTTTCTCAAGGTGTGTCCGACCACTGTACTGTGATTGGACAGGATTTAGATGGCCGAGTTTAGGTTGGAGAACGGAAATGTCTCCCACATCTGTGGAACTGCAGTCCCGCAGTTCGACTCTGGTGGTTTAAGCGGTCGAACACGGCAGTTCTGGTCACTTTACCTGCTCACGGCTATTCCTCTATGAATGATCCTAGCGGGGCAGTCCCGCCACCGTAGCCCCACACCTCCTTGGTGTTTGCAGTCTTTACAAATAGCACCTGAGCTGTGGAATGTATTAACTTTGATCCGTTTCTTACACTTTTATGAAGGTTTAACATGTGTTTATATGCTTTAATATGCTTTTAAGATAGCTGGCAGAAAGCTTCAAAACCGGGCCTGTTGGTAAGAGAATTTGGAATTCTTGGAATTTGCAAGACGGGTTTCTGTCTTGGACAACCTTTTGTTTAGCTCAAGGTTCGGAGTTGTGGTCAGCGGCTTGCAGGGGATGACCGGAAGAACCAGTACAGTGGGCAGCCATAGAAGCAACCCCATATAGACCAGTTCATTGTTATTGTTTTGATGCGGGTTTTTCGCGCATGCGCGCCGGACCGGTAGGCAAAAGACGAACACAATGGCGACGCAAACAGAGAAACTGACGAGTTCTCCACGTATTTTTCTTCTTTAGATAACGTACTACAAGATCGTTTTAAGAGTAAGTTGATGGTTGATGGTATCAGGTTGCCAGATCCACACAGCAAAAGCCTGAAGGGACGGAGCGAGTCTGTGAAATGCTGGCCAGGGGTTTCGTACCGCGACACAGCTGCTTTATAAACACGCAGGCCAGTACGGACAAGAGAGCACGAAAGCCCCTGAAACCACTGGACGGCTACAATTATTTTATATCAGGAAAAAGGCTCCAGCAACGCCCGCGACGCCATGAGGGATTAAGAGGTCAGAAAATGGATGGATGGATGTTCAGACATGTTTGTGCAACAGCACAAAGCGGCGTCGGACACAGACCGCGTCTCAGCAGAGGCCCGGTAGGTTAAAAAAAAACATTTTTCACTACGGATTATTTAGGTGTTTTTGTCTTGTTAAAATGGGTGGCGGTGTCGGCGACATTGCAGCGTAAACACAGAAGTACTAGCAGCAGCAGCTTACTGCTGCTACTGCTGCTGCTACTGCTGCTAGCAGCAGCTTACTTACTGCTAGCAGCAGTAAGTAAGCTGCTGCTAGCAGTAAGTAAGCTGCTGCTAGCAGCTTACTTACTGCTAGCAGCAGCTTACTTACTGCTGCTAGCAGCAGTAGCAGCAGCAGTAGCAGCAGTAAGCTGCCCCTCCGCCGCTATTTAAGCAGAACAATGACTAGAGCAGAATAAAGTTGTATTTACCGGAGATGAAGTGTAGACTGCAAATTCTGTCGTAGTATGATCGCTCCCCCAGTCCATTGGGATTATCTGCCTGCGCTCTTTTCATTGAAAATATCCAATTCTTTCTGCGTCCTTCCTCCTTCGGTAAACGACAGAAACGTACATCCAACGATTTGGAATGCCTCTGTGTGCAACCGGGAGCACAACAAGTCGTAGGCATTGCTTAGATTACAAAAATAAACGAACTAAAAGTACGCTCTAAATCACCCGTTTTGTCATGTTGTAGACGAGAGCAGCTCTGTTTTTGCCTACCAGCGGGACCCGGAAGTAGCGCGGACGTCACGCGTTACGTCACGCGTGAACTACCCTATAGGGTAGAAGTATTGTTAAGGTGTAGAACTGATTGGGCAACAGTGTGTGTCATTCGCTCATGTAACTCTGTGAGACCCTCCCCTTTGAAGTTAATAAAAAGAGCCTGCACAAGGAAGACGGCAGAGTTGTTGCTCGCAAGTGTTGGCTGGTGCAACTTCTCTCCTTTTGCAAAGGTGAAACTTCAATTCTGTTTCCTTGGCTAAGTTTTTGTTGCACTCTTAGACTAAGTCCTGCACATGACTCAACGGACCCGGGGAAGCAAGCGGCTTCAACAGAGCACACCGTGGTCTATTGTCTGCCCCTCACTTTTCATCTCTCCACCATCTCCATGCTCGGCTCTCTGTGCCCCCCTTCCCCGCCCTTCTGGTCGATCTTCAGTGATGTGGGGCTGAGCGTCTCGTGCAGTATGGATATACAGAGCCAAAACAATTTTTTTTCATGTTCTTCCCACCCTAACTACAAGAAAAAAACTCTTTCATCTCATGGAGTGTGTAACAAGCTTTAGACAGGAACCGAATCTAACAGATACAAGTATAAACTGCAAACATAAATACTGAGCAGAAAACAATGATCTAAAGAAAAACAATACTAAAGGGTGAAAACCAGTGGCGGCTGGTGGTGATAATTGTAGGGTGTGCTAACAGATAATTATTTATACGTAATAAAATGCTGCAGACTGGATTCCAACAACAGTAGCATGCAACTTGAAATAAAGAAAATCTGCCATAAGTGGACACGTCCTTTTTCAGTTCAACAACTGCTAAAAAGTCACCAAAAAACCAAGCTTATACAGATTCTCTGTCAGTTGGCCAACCTAATTTGCCTCCATTAAGGAGTTTCAACGATAAATGTTCTAGATCAACAAGTCCTTGTTCAGTCCAAGTGTGTTTCCTCCAAACAGCAAACACGGAAAACAGAAAAGAGATTTCTTAGCTACACTTGCCGTTAGCCAGCCCTCTCGCTGAAACCAAGTCACAGAAAAACTCCTATTTTGCCGCTTTTCCTTTTGCTGGATTTGAATTTCCTTTTGGTCTATGCCCCCCCCCCCCACTCTTCACTTCCAGTTTTTCCTCAGAAGACATCTCCACCTTGTTTATGTTAATCTTGCTCGCCATCGTCCCTACTCGGTCTACATCAAACCACACCCACATAGACTCGCGCTCGATGCACGTTATTATACATCCGCCTTCATTGGCTAAACTGTGGCCTTGGGCTGATTCTGGGCTGAACAATAGCCTATATTTTTTATTTGTAGATAGATAGATAACTTTATTGTCCCAGAGGAAATTTGATTTGGGTTACAGACTCTGGCTGCTACATAGCGTAGCAGCCAGCTGCTACATAGCGTAGCAGCCAGAGCGTTGTGTTTTTTAGGTATTTTAAATGTTTTATTGTAAACACCAGGGCAGGCTTAGTCCTACTAGCCCACTTACAGGACTGTCTCAGAAAATTAGAATATCGTGAAAAAGTACTGTACACTAGTAGGCTATTCAACTAATCACTTGAATCGTCTAATTAACTGGAAACACCTGCAAGGGTTTCCTGAGCCTTGAAAAACACTCAGCTTGGTTCAGTAAACTAAATCACAAGTATGGGGAAGACTGCTGATCTGACTGCTGTCCAGAAGACCATCATTGACACCCTCCATCAGGAGGGTAAGACACAAAAAGAAACTTCTCAAAGAGCAGGCTGTTCACAGAGTGCAGTTTCAAAGCACATTCACAAAAAGTGTGTTGGAAGGGGGAAATGTGGCAGGAAACGCTGCACAACCAAGATCTGGCACCTGCCCACAGTGCCAAAACCACCAGTAACTGGTGTACTGACCATGGCATTACTGTCCTTGATTGGCCTGCCAATTCCCCTGACCTGAACCCCATGGAGAATTTGTGGGGTATTGTGAAGAAGAAGCTGAAAGACACCAGACCCAACAATGCAAATGAGCTAAAGGCCGCTATTGAAGCATCCTGGGCATCCATAACACCTCAGCAATGCCACAGGATTTTTGAGTTTTCTTCAGCTGTACGCCATAATCAGCGATATTAAAACAATAAAAGGCTTGCGATATTTCAGTTGATTTGTAATGAATCCAGAATGTATGACATTTCATGTTTTTTAATTGCATTACAGAAAATAAAGAACTTTATCACAATATTCAAATTTTCTGAGACACTCCTGTATACCAGCCGTCCCTGGTGCAAATACTGAACAAAACTAAAAGCTACAAGAAGTAATCAAACCCCTGGGGATCCATCCCTCCATCCATCCATCCCTTCTTGTGTGTTTGCATGTTTGCACCCATGTCATGCCATCAGCATCTGGCATGTGAAATATTGACCTGAACATGAACTCAGCTCTGACATTTAAAGGCATTTATCCCACTTTGTGGGTGTGTGTGTGTATACCCATGCATGTAGACTCCCTGGAGGCCGTGCACACTCCACAGACTGAAGTTCATCGGCTGAGATGGACAGATTGCAGGAACGGTTTTGCTCTCAGCCCTGCAGGTCTCACAGCTGGCTCAGTAATTCTGTTTGAGTCACTAAATGTCTTCAAGAAGCTCAAATGTATTAAAATTATCCAGTTGTTCTGTTTTAGAAAGAAGACACATTATTAATTAGTTCTTGCACCATCAGGAACATGTATAACCAGCTGATTAGGAGTGCATGAAGCATGAAAGCACAAGTATTGCTGCTCATTGTGTTTTTCCTACATATGCATTTATTATTTATATATTTATTATGTTTCCATTATAATTTTATTGTTCAGTTTTAAGCTCACAACCTTGGAAAACCCACACTCCCAACAACACACATCGCTCAGTTGGGAACATCTAGATCTGATATGAACTCAGACTTTAACTAGACCCCTTCAAAAGCTTTTCTTTGGTTGGTTGATGTGTTACTGTGTTTTGTATCATTGTCCTTCTATATAACTTAATTTACATTGAGTCTTAGGTCTCTAGCTGATGGTTGGACCTTGCTTTCAGGATTTTCTGCTAGAGACCCAAAGTCATTGATGCATTAATTACAGCAAGTCATCCAGGTCCTGCAGCACCAAAGCAGGTCCAGATCATCTCACCACCACCATGTCTGACTGTAGCTATTGATGTTCTTTGTGTGGTTTGATAATTGCTGTTTTTAGAAACTGGGGAAAAACTCCTGACAGAAGGGACGTGTTTATTATGTGAGTCAAATCAGACGCTATGCTATGACAGCCAGAACTTTCTTAAAGAAAACTGTGGGTAGAACATCAAGGCAGCAGCAGGAGGAGGAACTTAGCTGCTGAATGATCTCCTCTAAGCTTTTGTAGTTTATTTGGCTGAATTGGGACATTTTGTCAACATAAGTTCCAGTTGGATACAGCTTTGGTTCTGGAGTTGATATGGATGTACAAACTGATCCTCTAATCTTTAGGATTTTCTCAGTAAAGAAGTTAGCAAATTCATTACAGGCTCTGGAGAAGTTCAGAAGCCACGGACACAGGAGGGTTTGTTAACCTGTCGACTGGCAAATAAGGCACGAGCATTATTAATGTTTTTCTTGATAATCTCAGAGAAGAAAGATACTCTAACATTTTTCAATTGTAAGTTATATCTGTAAAGTCTCTCTTTATAGATGTCATGGTGAACCTGGAGTCTAGTCTTTCTCCACCTGCGGTCAGCTTTTCCACACACAGGAGATTTTTTCTTCCCAGAAACAACCTTCACTTCACTAACTCTAGTGTGCACTGGTTGCCTGTCCATCTTAAATTTCATTGTAAAACTCTTTTAAAGTGGTACCTTTCCTTATGAGTATCCTGGTTTACAGGCTTTTTGATATGAGCCATCGCTTAACTGATCTTTTGCTTTGATGTGAGAGCAAAGTTTGACTCTCGAGCCGGCTTCAAAGATCTAGTGGGTGCAGGGAACACCACGTTGAAAGCTGCAATAAAAGAGCTACAGATGAAGCAGAGCACAGAGGTTTTGTAACAAAAAGGTGACATGGAGGAGGCAGTAATCTCTACAAGAGAGATAAAGGAAACAGTGGGAATGTGGGGGAAACGTTCAGACTTGATTCAAAACAAACACCCAGTGAAAGTGGCAACTGAGTGTGGGACGGCACTATTTAATGACTGTCGCCTAATTTGCTCCAGAAATGTTGTGAAAGGGAGGATGAAACAGATTAAATTGGACAGGATTTTATTTAAAATCCCTGCAGATGAAAATGCATGGTGGACAGGGTAAAACTCTACAAATAAGATTCAGTTATTCAGTCCAGCACTGCTAACCTTGCCTGCAAGATGAATTCTCACGACATTTGTGCGCACGCTCCTGCCTCGACTGTTTGGGACTGAACCAAAAACGGTTCGGGCCAATCAAGTGTCAGTATTGAGGTTTAAGGCGGGACATACAGAAAGCACGAGCTTTCGTCACCAACACAAACATGGCAGCGCAGGAGGACGTTGCTGCTGCTACCACATCTAATTGGTCAGAATCCACGATTTCTTCTTTGATAGAATAACAGCAAGAAGAGCTTGACCAGCATAACTTGTTGTGGTTTCTCATGACATCTGCTGCTTACATTTTCATTTCATACCGTGATTGGCTAAAACCAACCTTTGGTAGGTGGGCACTAGGTTTCACTCCACCCAATCAGAGTTCTGCTGAACGTCCCTCCTTTGCCCAGATGGGAGCAGAACCAGATCGATAATATGCAGAACTAAAGAGCTGCACATTATAAATCTGGTTGGCCAGGTTATGATATTTTACTTCCCAGAGCATCTTCATCCCGTCTGATCTCCAAGATAAATGCTCTACTGCATTGAGCTTAATTAAAAACTGTTTATTTCACTAAATTCTATTGCATTGTGTTTTTATATGATACTGTTTGTCATGTATAAGTACATTTCTTATTCAAAACCATGTAATAATAGAATTGCTGTGTACTTGGCAGAATCCAGAACAGATGGATGGCATTTCAATATATTTCAATGGGTAAAGTCGATTTGACATACGAGAAATTTGACATACGAGCTTCATGCCAGAGCAAATGCCGCTGATAGTCACTGCCGGTCAAGGCACCGCTGTATTTAAGTCTTTAAATGGTTTTACCCTCTCTGAGCTATTGCACCTGCCCTCCCTCGGTCCTCAGACCAGCTGAACGGCAGCTGCTGGACGTGTTCAGGCTTTTCCCCGGATGTCACAAGAAATCTGCTCTTAAGAGCCTTCTCCTCCTCTTGGCTTTTGACCCGTTTGTTAATTTCTGTTTATTTTCTTCCTGTCCACGTCATCTTTTCTTGTTGCCACTTTTGCTTGGATTGCCTATTTCTACTTGTATTCATTTCATTAGTTTCATTGTCTAATGTTTTAGTGATTCATTTTTCAGCATTTAGTCAGTGCCTTCTGTTTTTAAAGTGGCTTTGACTGAGGCAGTGAGGCCTGCAGAGCTTTCTCTGTTGTTCTGGGTTGGGTCGTGTCCTCCTCAATGGGTCGTTGATGTGCCGTTGGGGTAACGGTTCTCTCTGTGGTTCTCTAGAGTCCCAAAGCCTTAGAAACGGCTCTGTAACAGATTGATGTCCATGACTTTGTTCAGATTTCTTTAAATCAGCCATGCTGCTTTTTAGGCTCTATTAGCCAACTTCATGTTGTCAGACAAGTTGTTCAAGTGAACGATCACTCCCCAAACCCCATAAGAGGTAACATTTTTGTTTCTGCAGTAGGAAAGTAAAACAGACTGGTGTTGTTGTTATTTTAACCCCTCAATGTGTTCAGTAAGATCCATTTGTTAGACCAGCTTGGAGGTGTTGATCATCCAGATGTTTGCATCCATAAGAACTTAAAGCCTTGAAGTCCGCTGAGCTTCCTGGTCTTGCCTGCATAAGGGAGCAGGTTGTCAGTGCACCGTTTAACAAGATCCTCTACTTCACCCCTGGTGGTCATCTCCTCGTGGTCTCCCAGGCCAGTCGTTGTGATGTTGTCTGCAAATTTGATTCTGGTGTTGGAACCATAAACACATCCACATTTAAGCATGGACAGAGAAGATTGAGGAGCTCAGCACATCGTCCTGTGGCACACCACTCTGCACCATTTGCTGGAGATTTGAAATGGTCTGAGCTCGCCTGCAGAGGCCTCTTGGTCAGAAAGGCTCGTAGCCAGTTGCAGAAAGGGATGTTGGGTTGTTGTTATTTTCAGGGTTAGCGACTAAGTGGATGAAGACGACCTCTATAGTTGCAGCATTTCTGCAATGTGTTGCTATTGCCAGACTATGGGGACACCCTGGCTGTGGGTTTGGGGTTCTGTGTGGTGGGATACGGGTCTTGAGGTGTCCAGTTTTAAATGCATGAGGAGATTTGTCGACGACAGGCGTCCTACTGTCTGCTGACGCTGAACTCTGCCTCCTTCAGGTTTGGCGGCGGAGCTTTTACCTGCTGCAGCTCCGGTGGTCGTTCGGAGACTCGCCGAGGCCATCGAGCAACACGGTGAGAAAACAAATCAATAAAGCAGGAAAATGAGCTGATTTATCAGCAAACCTCCCTGGAACTACAACAATAACCTGTTACTGCACATCTATCCATGTACAGGATCTAAATTTCACCACTAATCGAGCTTGAATATGGTGATGCTTTAGATTAAAGCTCTGATTTAAACAGTTCTTTGCAGAAGATCTGTGAAATCATACATATGCTGTAGTTTTGGAGATGGCGATATATTTGAGGGCTGCATGAAGAAGATGATTAACTTTCAAAGGAAAAGCCGGCGCTCTGACAGCTGACTGAATCAGCCGTAAAGTATGATGAACGCAGCTGTTCCTCGACCCGAAGGAGCTGCTTATCTCCGGGTCTCATGAGTTGATTTATCATGTCCTCTACAGGTTGGAGCGCCGAGTCTCTGAATCCAGCTCCTCCGGTCTCCAGCGGTCCAGTGGCGCTCCGGCAGCCTCTCTGCTCAGGTACAACACAACGGCTTCAGAACAAAAGCAAGAACCGCGGCTCTCCTTCTCTTGCTGCTGTTGGGAACTTAGAAGGTTCCTGATGGTGGAGTAAGATGGACAAAGCTGCTCAGGAATGGGCCACAGCAGCACTGACAGAAACACAGGCATCAATTCAAGCCTCAAGCAATATTAAAACTTTTAACCTTTTGGTGTCTTCACATGCAGATTTACATGCATCTGCGGAGGTTTCTGTATGAGATCTATTCAATTCAATTCAATTCAATTCAATTTTATTTATATAGCGCCAAATCATGAAACATGTCATCTCAAGGCACTTTACAAAATCAAGTTCAATCATATTATACAGATTGGGTCAGATTATACAGATTGGTCAAAATGTCCTATATAAGGAAACCAGTTGATTGCATCAAAGTCCCGACAAGCAGCATTCACTCCTGGGGAACCGTAGAGCTACAGGGAGAGTCGTCTGCATTGTACATGGCTTTGCTGCAATCCCTCATACTGAGCAAGCATGAAGCGACAGTGGGAAGAAAAACCACCCATTAACGGGGGAAAAAAAACCTCCGGCAGAACCGGGCTCAGTATGAACGGTCATCTGCCTCGACCGACTGGGGTTACAGAAGACAGAGCAGAGACACAACAAGAGAGACACAAAGCACAGAAGCACACATTGATCTAGTAATCTGTTCGACATTAGATGGTAGTAACGGGTGAGCCGTCTTCTCTGGATGATGTCAAAGTTAACAGAACGCCAGACCAGGTGTACCTACTATGAAGAAAAAGAGAGAGAGCAAAAAGTTAAAAGCTGAAATGACGACAGTCATTTCAATGTAATACAATACAAAACTGGAGAACAGTAGAATGAAGAACAGTAGAAATCAGTAGAGTGAGAAAATTAGACCCTGATGTCCTCCAGTAGCCTAAGCCTATAGCAGCATAACTATAGAGATAGCTCAGGGTAACATGAGCCACTCTAACTATAAGCTTTGTCAAAAAGGAATGTTTTAAGATTAGTCTTAAAAATAGATAGGGTGTCTGCCTCACGGACCAAAACTGGGAGTTGGTTCCACAGGAGAGGAGCCTGATAGCTAAAGGATCTGCCTCCCATTCTACTTTTAGAGACTCTAGGAACCACCAGCAGACCTGCAGTCTGAGAGCGAAGTGCTCTGTCAGGAACATACGGGGTAATCAGAGCTCTGATATATGATGGAGCTTGATTATTAAGGGCTTTATAGGTTAGAAGAAGAATTTTAAATTCTATTCTTGATTTAACAGGAAGCCAATGAAGGGAAGCTAAAATTGGAGAAATATGATCTGAGAGGTTAAAGGGTTTGGGAAGTGAATGAGAGTGTGGGCGTGTTTCTTTGCAGTCTGGGCTCTGATTGGACAGGAAACAGGAAGTCTTCCTGCTGCGGGAGACATGCTGGCTGCGAGGAGACAGAGGCCGTTTCTCAATTCACGAGAACGCGAGTACGGACTCGCGTTCTCGTCAAGTCCGGTCTTGGCGAGAACACAGGAAGATGGGACTTGACAAGAACGCGAGCACGCAGCACGTATGGTGTATTGGAACAGAAGCGTACTCGTGACGTCATGAGACGCACAGTTCTTTAGCATTTCTTTAACATTCAAAACTATTTATATACTACACCACAATAAATCTTATAGAAATTTTTTTTAAAACAACATTTTTAATTTCTAAAAAGCCTAAAAATTATCTTGCCGCGGTGCATTCTGGGAAAGCGGTCAGTCTGAAGAACGCACAAGTCTGCTCTGATGCATGCTCGATAAAGAGGGCGGGGCGAGAACAACATCCGGGGAATTCGGCGCGTTCTCGATTTGGCGTTCTCTGTATTGGAACAGTGCTCGGGCTGAGGCTGATGACGTGTCACGAGAACGCTCAAGAACGCATATTGAGAAACGGCCAGGAATACCTGCCCTTGCGGTGTAGAACCTGGACATGTGGTGCTGGAACTGTGGCCATGATAATCCATAAGGTTGTTCACCTGGTCAGAACCATCATCACACTCCAAGCAGAACATCATGCAGGAAAATCATTTTTAAAAATCCTCAAACTTTACCTGTGATTGTGGAAAAACCGGAAAATGGTTTAAAATCATAACTGGGTCTGGTTCAACCATCCATCTGTGATCCGTTTGGTTCTGCTGGACGGCTTGGCTAAGCTTTGGAGCTCCAACGAAGGCTTGGTTTACTCACTACTTTCACCAGAATACTGATATTTTTATGCTTTTAGCATTTTATGGTGGGTGATGAATGTAACTCAATGTAAACAATTTCTACCTAAAGTCATAAAACGGCAAATTTAGCAACTTTTCAGATTTTTCCAACACTCTGGCTAAGCAAACACACCTCGATGGAAACAAAGAAAATTAAAAGAAAAAGATCTATCTGAAAATGAGATTAAAATTGTATTGTTTTATTTCCCAGATATCAGAGTAATGTGCGACAGCAGCTACTATCTTCCTACTTTTCTCTCGATAAATCCAGGCAAAACTCAGATTCAATGTTTCTATTCACAGAAAGAAAGCACTCCGCTTCCCCGGGCCCTCCTCGGCACCGCCCGCTTTGTGAGCATTTGGGTTACAGGTTTTTTCTGCCGGGCCGGATTTGTCCGATGTCCTCGGCAGGTAGCACAAGAAGGAACTCCAGCAGAAGGTTAAACTGAGGAGCAACGACACTGACCCACAGTTTGACCCACACCATGACACAGTGGGTCAAACTGAAATGCTATTTCACTATTTACAAACCATCAACCGCACCTGAATGAAACAAAAAAAATGACCCTTCATACGCAGACGGCACGCTGGATTTAATAACGTAAATCAGATCTGTGGTGCAGCGAAGCTCCTCTCATTTTACACTGGAAGCTGTAAAGTTTTGTCTCTATAGAGCGTTTGACTATTTCTAGATTAGCTCGTTGAGATGCACCATCTCATTATCAAGGGTGGTTTGGTTCAAATATGTCTTCATGGACCTGATCGAACCACCGTGTGCAGGACGAGCAAGGAGGCAGAGAGCAGCAGGCTGTCTGCAACAGATCTAACCCAAACATAGAATCAGCGCAGTGCCAATAACCAGCCTATAAAAATCATTTTCTCTCACTCACTGTGGCTGAGTCGAAAACATAAAGCCCTAAATTCTAACTCCATGAGCCGATCAGACTGCAGGTCTGCTGGTGGTTCCTAGAGTCTCTAAAAGTAGAATGGGAGGCAGATCCTTTAGCTATCAGGCTCCTCTCCTGTGGAACCAACTCCCAGTTTTGGTCCGTGAGGCAGACACCCCGTCTACTTTTAAGACTAATCTTAAAACTTTCCTTTGTGACAAAGCTTATAACTAGAGTGGCTCATGTTACCCTGAGCTACCTCTATAGTTATGCTGCTATAGGCTTAGGCTGCTGGAGGACATCAGGGTCTATTTCTCTCACTCTGCTGAGTTCTCCTACTGCTCTCCAATCTGCATTGTTTGTTGTTATTGCAGCTTTTACATTTTTGTTCTCTGTCATTTTTCTCTTCATAGAAGGTACACCTGGTCTGGCGTTCTGTTAGCTGTGACATCATCAGGGAAGGCAGATCATCCTCTATTACCATCTAACATAGAAAGTACTCCTGGATCAATGTGAGCTTCTGAGCTTTCTGTGTCTCTGCTCTGTCTTCTCTAAGCCCCAGTGGGTCGAGGCAGATGAGCGTTCACACTGAGCCTGGTTCTGGTTCTGCTGGAGGTTCTCCTCCCTGTTAAAGGGGAGTTTTCCTCTCCACTGTCGCTTCATGCATGCTCAGTATGAGGGATTGCTGCAAAGCCATCAACAATGCAGACGACTGTCCACTGTGGCTCTACGCTCTTTCAGGAGGAGTGAATGCTGCTTGGAGAGACTTGATGCAACCTGCTGGGTTTCCTTAGAGAGGAAACTTTCTGACCAACCTGGAGGATCTGATGGAGTCTGACTTTAGAAAGAGCCTTGAGATGACATGTGAGCTATAGGAATAAAAGTGAATTGAAAATTGAATCAGAAAGGTTTTTCAAGAATCATTACGTCACCATAATGAATTTATTGGTAAAAAACGGCTCCAAATTCCCACAGATTGCCACAGACATAATGTTAAATGCACAGACGACACTTAGCTCAAAGCGTGCAACTAGTCCCCAGCATCTGATGAGATTTAAATTTTCCAGTTAAAATAACTGACAGCGGTCAATTTAGAGATCATTTAGCTTAGTGTGTGATTGCCTGGATGGACCAGACATATATTCCCTGAGGTTGAAAAGTGGGCATATAGTTAGCAGCAAGAATTGAAACCTTCAACTATAATTTTTATGGATGCTCAGACAAAGACTCCCTGGGAAGCTCAACGTGTCCCTTCTTTCTGTGAGAAACAGGACATCGATGCCGAAGGACGGTTTAATCAGAGAACTGCAGTCCATCAACAGGAGAACATCATGGGTGAGAGTAACGCCCGCCAGGATGAAATGTGTGGTGTGGCTGTGAGACCAAGTGTTCCTGTTTCTCTGCAGGCTGCATGGCTGCCAGACAGAACAAAGTTGGCCAAGTTTCAGCTGCTGAAGTTCAGGTTTGGCACCACCAGAGAGAGCTCTGACTCTGTACTTTTTTGGGAGGATGAGGAGGAGGGGGCCAGCCCAAAATCAGACACTCGTCTCCACTCTGGAGGAGGGCTGGGAGTGTTTCTTCCTCCTCTGCAGCTGCTGCTCTGACAGAAAGTCTCAGAGCAGAATAGTTTCTGCCTCTCAGCAAGCTGCGTCGTTCCTGCAGGCACCACGAAACTCAGAAATGAGCAGAACTGGTTTATAAATTACAAAGACATGAATGAAAGGGAGGCTTCTGTGGAGGATGTACCGTCTTTGAGCTCATTAGGATGTAATAGTCTGTCAGAGTCCAGCAGGAGCAGTAAACTGAGCACAGCAGAGGTCTGCACAGATGCTAGCTGCTCTTCTCCTGACCCTTGACCCCCACAGGTCCTGGATGGAGGGAAGTTCAGCCCTGATGGTCCTCCCTGCAGACCTGGTTGCTGCGGTTTGGACCGGTTCTGTTCTGTGGATGAGCCGGACCACACAGGACAGACTGGATGATGGCGGGGCAGAAGACGACCAGCAGCTCCTGGGGAAGGTTGGAAGAGGTCCAGACTCAGCTGGAGCTTCTTCAGAACCGCCAGCTAGCCAGGGACAGGAAGTGACCGACCGGAAGACCAAAATAAAACCTCAACTGTGTTTGGATTTCTGTTGAAAACAAGGCGGATAGTGAAGTTTTTAGTTTTTTATCATTTCTGTTCTCTTATTGCAACCATTGTAGGTGGATTAGATTCTTTGTGCATCTTGATAATGATTTTTGTATTTTCTCTGTCCCTGTTAATTATTCTCGCTCAGCTCTCCGCCTCATTCCTCTAATTAGCTCTGTCTACACTTACCTGCCGGTTTCTCTGCCATTCTCTGGCTCCTTGCTGCTCCAGAGAATAGCAGATCCTCTGCTTTCTTTGGCTTTTTCCTCAGCTGCTGCTTTTGGATCTATGCTGTAAATGGAAAATACTCAACTCAACTTTGCTTTTTAAGTCCTTTAAGATAAACCTAAACTTTCCTGGAAGCAGGGTTTTTTTCAGCTTAGTGTTTCTGAATAAGATGTGTTGTGTGAAATGGAAAGCGAAGTGATGTGTGCCCGCCTGTCCTGTCTGGCCTCCAGTAAAGTGACACATGAGGACCTCAGCGATCAGGGCGGACACCCAGGCCTACACAGCCCAAAGAGGGGAAATCGCCTCTGATTCCTGCAGTAACTCTGACTTCATATTCAGTTCCAGCAGCTGTGGACGGACTCCGTGCCGGAGGAAAGGCTGCCGCCTCGCTGTGGGGTTGATGTGGGACTGGTTCTGCTGGACAGGAACGTCTCTGTGTTCTTTGCTTGGTTAAAGCCACAACCCAGAGTTGGGCTTTATAGGGAGTGCTGACAGAAAACCAATTCATTCCTAAATCTGCTTAATACTTTTTAACAACGGCTCAAAGTTGGCGACAAAGGAGGAGACTTCTCCGATGAGTTTGACCAGAAATATGAACGTCTGACGAGTAACGCTACAAATGGGTGATGCAGCCTGCAGGGAAGCTTAAAAAGTGTCGACAAGATGTTGGAAAAAGATGCATGACAGAAAAACCTTAGAGAGAGCAGCAGGAGCTGACTCTATAGCCTCCTGTCTTCAAGACAGTGTTGAAGACCCATTCTTCAGAGAGCCCCCCCCCCCACACTGCATGTCCCTCCTGGCCTGTTTCTACACGGTCAGCTCCACCAGAAGCTGGCTGGTGGTCTTCCTTCTAACCGGCTTATTGTCAGCTTTCATATTAACTGCACCGTAAATCACGCTGGATAACAGCTGCTGCTGGAGGCCTGAGAACAAACACCGCTGGATGTTTAAGTAAACCAGGGCTGCAGGGAGGGGGAACACAGCAGCGACCGGCCCGGTCCAGCGCCGCTTTAACCTGCTGACCGGAGACGGATGATAAAAGCTGGAGGTTTAGTCCCAGTAAAGAAGAATTTAATCTTTAATTATTAACAGTTTCCTGCTTGTATTTATACAGCAAACAAGGAGACGGTTGTTCCTTCGGTTCTGACGCTGTTTCTGTTTAAAAGCTTGAATTCAGTCTCCATGTTCATCTCCTCTTCACCAGGTGACACTCTGAGGGATTTTTGAGGCGATTGTGAAAAAAAATTAAGAAACCATTAAGTGCTGCAGATTATATGCTGGTCTGCAGGAGAATCTCTGCTGCAGCTTTTCTCACTTTTACATGTTGTCACCCCAGGCCTGCCGGGGTGAGAACATGTAAAAGTAGCGTTGAAGAGAAAAGGTTGCTGGCTTTAGGAAGCTCCGGGGTTTGTCTTTGAGTTTTGCAGATAATCTGATCCAGTTTCTGTCCTCCAACCCGACTTACAGTGTGCACTGGTGTAAATGTTCTGGGTAATCAGCGGAAACAAAAGGAGGTAAAACAATCCGCCTGAAAGAGGGTTTCTGAACTTTAAACGATCCTTCATATTTGTTTTGATTTTGTCACTTGTTCTTTTTATCATTTCCCCATAAACTGTGACCCTATGACTGGATTTAATTTCCTCAACAGGTTTATTTTCCTTGCAAAGAGTGCAAATGTCAGTCTGAGGATTTGGTTCTAGATCAGGAGAACGTTGGGTGCTGCGTCCAGGACGGCCGCCTCTGTCTCGGGTTCATCGGTTCAGGTGTGCTGAGCTGTTGTTCTGGTTTGGCTTCTGGATTTACGGCTTCGATCGAACCCTCACCATCGGTCCTCTGATATGAGTCCCGGCTGAGAGAACAATATCCTGGATGGAAGCAGCAGAAACGTGGGGTTTACTTGTTGGGGGCGACGTGTCCCTTCAGATCTCCTGGGACAGTATCTCTGGATGGAGGAATGTCTGGACTTCCCTCCTGAAGAGGTTCTGTGAGACGCTGGCAGGACGAGCAGCGGAGGCTGCCTGAAGCATCGCTCCAGTGTTCGGTGCGTCTGCAGATCTTTGATGAAGTTTATGACGTCTGATTCATCTATAGGCTGGAAATGATGAAAACGGTCGTTGCAATCATTGGGAGGTTTATTCTGAGCACCTATCTGAGGAATAAGGTCTCAGTGAGACACTGATGGAGGTTGGATCTGTGGAGGAACTTTAAATCCTCACATTTAAAAAACAAAAGGAGATTTTTTTCTCGTGTTTTCACCTCTCTGGGGTTCTGAACCTCTGGGATGTTTGATCGTCCGTAACGTGCATCGCTCGCCGTGCAGGAGGCAAACCCGAGCTGCCGCAGTGCTCCTCTCCTCTTTGTTCCTGCCATCCACTCTCAGAGGCCGGTGTTGCGTAACGCCCCCTCCGCAGCCTCAGATTCTGACGGTTCTGATCCGTCTGCACGTCGGCAGCACGCTCAGACGCTGGCCGCTCGCCAGAAACATTACCTCATGGAGGTGAGCTGCAGCTGGTGCACAGCTTTCCATGGTGACGGCTGGTGGTTCTGCCCACACAGCACCAAGCTGGCTCTCACTTTGGGTTTGCAGTGACATGAATAAAGACTTTGTGTTGTACTTAACATTTTCAATTGTAGGATTTTAACTTTTCTGTAATAATTTTGCCCTGATTAAAAACTAAAATCGTCCCTCTGGATCAGCCGCCTGTGCTGGCGGACCAAATCTTTTTAAAAATGCCGTTTGGGACCACCCAAAATCAGTACATGGGCCACAAATGGCCCCCGGCCGCACTTTGGACACGCCTGTTCTAGGTGAAGTAAAAACATTTCAATTGATACCAGTTATTAAACGATGTCGTCAAGTTTAGCTTCTTATTCAGGCTGGTTCAGAGTTTCTCTCTCAGGAAGCTGCAGGTTGCAGCGTTTACTCCTCCTGGAGGAACATGGAGCCACAGCGGGGACAGTCCCCAGCACTTTGCAGCAATCCCTCATACTGAGCATGCATGAAGCGACAGTGGAGAGGAAAACTCACCTTTAACAGGGAGGAGAACCTCCAGCAGAACCAGAACCAGGCTCAGTGTGAACGCTCATCTGCCTCGACCCACTGGGGCTTAGAGAAGACAGAGCAGAGACACAGAAAGCTCAGAAGCTCACATTGATCCCGGAGTACTTTCTATGTTAGATGGTAATAGAGGATGATCTGCCTCCCCTGATGATGTCACAGCTAACAGAACGCCAGACCAGGTGTACCTTCTATGAAGAGAAACATGACAGAGAACAAAAAGTTAAAAGCAGAAATTATGACAAGCAATACAGATTGGAGAGCAGTAGGAGAACTCAGTAGAGTGAGAGAAATAGGCCCTGATGTCCTCCAGCAGCCTAAGCCTATAGCAGCATAACTATAGAGATAGCTCAGGGTAACATGAGCCACTCTAGTTATAAGCTTTGTCACAAAGGAAAGTTTTAAGATTAGTCTTAAAAGTAGACGGGGTGTCTGCCTCACGGACCAAAACTGGGAGTTGGTTCCACAGGAGAGGAGCCTGATAGCTAAAGGATCTGCCTCCCATTCTACTTTTAGAGACTCTAGGAACCACCAGCAGACCTGCAGTCTGAGAGCGAAGTGCTCTGTTAGGAACATACGGGGTAATCGGAGCTCTGATATATGATGGAGCTTGATTATTAAGGGCTTTATACGTTAGAAGAAGAATTTTAAATTCTATTCTTGATTTAACAGGAAGCCAATGAAGGGAAGCTAAAATTGGAGAAATATGATCCCTCTTGTTGATTTTCATCAGAACTCTCGCTGCAGCATTTTGGATCAGCTGAAGGCTTTGAACTGCATTTTGTGGACTTCCTGATAGTAAAGAATTACAATAGTCCAGCCTTGAAGTAACAAATGCATGGACTAGTTTTTCAGCATCACTCCTGGACAGAATGTTTCTAATTTTGGCGATATTCCTGAGGTGAAAAAAGGAAACTCTGGAAACCTGTTTAATATGGGATTTAAATGACATGTCTTGGTCAAAAATAACACCAAGATTTACTTTATTACCAATTTAATGCCAAGTGATTATTTAAGTGTTTTCACTTTCAAAGACGGGTCCAAACACAACTCCTCCAACTTTAACACCTCATCACTTCTTCCCTCCATCCTCCCATCCGATCATCTTTTAGCAGCTCGCTTCTGATAACCGATCAGCTCATCTGCAGCCCTGGAACCATTAACTCATGTTTTATTACTCCACGCCTCTTTAACGGTCTCTTTAGTCGCCTTCTCTGCCTCGTTTATCACGCTCCCTTTTCCTTCTCTCCGTTCTCACTGATCTGAGCTGCTGAGTTCAGCAGAACCCAGAATTGCAGCTCTCCTCGGATCCGTCCCTCCTGTCCTGCTGCTCGTCTCTCGGTCTCTTCCCCGCCATTGGCTGGAGGTGATGTCATCGTCTCCCCCTGCGTCCTGTCGACAGCCTATGGGGAGCCGCGGTTTTACAGTCAGCTGGGGAGGAAGGAGGCGCAGTCAGGACAAAAGGATGAGAGCTGCAGACCTGACTGGCATGTTCTCCAGGTGGATTCATTTGTGAAATTCTGTCTTAGATGTACACAGTCTAACAAAAGTATCACAACCACAGACTTGGCTGTAGGTCTAACGAGGTTGCGTAATGTTTTGCGGTGATGAATAAAATGTTTATTTAGAAATGCAAAGTGGCAGGAGGTGATAAAGGCAGGTGTTGGGGGCAGAAACAGGTTTGACCCACTGAGCTGTTGGGCAGAGGGAGACTCCTTTACCAGGCGGAGCACACAGACACCGGCACTAGTTAACAGACTAGCTCGCTCAGGGCCAGAACCGGTCCGACGGTCAGCGGGCTGAGCAATGAGGCGCTGGGAGAGATGGGAGGTTCTGGCACCGGGAGCCTGAATGAGGCCGACACACGTGGATAAAACTGTCGGTGTCCCTCGTTTAGTGAAAGAAAAACCCAGAATGATCACAGAAATAACCTGAATGTGACAAAAGGAATAAATATAGATTCTATGAAAATGGAAAGATCCCAAAAAATGAGCACCGCTAACCCGATGGCTGCAATCAGCCGCTTCCTGTAAGCGTGAAGGAGACTTCTGCGCCTCCCAGCAGGCGTTCTGCTCCTCGCCTCATCAGCCACTGCTCCGGTTGTCTCAGGTTTGAAGGGAGCGTCTCCAGACGGCACGTTCAGCTCCTTCCAAAGAGGCTCCACAGGATTATAGAGGCAACTTCAGAGTAGTCCAGGGTTTCCTCTGAGCCATTCTTTGGTGTTTCAGCTGTGATTTGGGTCCTTATCCTGCGACTGAGAGCACATTTCTCTCCAGAATCCCTTGATAGTCTCGAGGTTTCGTTGTACCCTGCAGAGACTGTGTCAGATGATGAAAGCAGCAGCAGAACATAACAGAACCTCCTCCATGTTCCACAGTAGGGACAGTGATCTTTTCTTGACATGATTCATTTGTCTGTCTGTGAACGTAGAGCTGAAGTAACTTGGCAAAAAGCTCCATCTTTGTCTCTTCTCTCCATGGAGATTCTCCCAGACGCTTTGTGGCTCGTCAACATGTACTTTGGTCTTTTTCTGAGCGGTGTCCTCCTGGGTCGTCTACCTTTAATCTTTGGCTCAAACGACGGATGTCTGACGCTGATGTTCCTGGGGCTTGAAGTTCACCTTTAATCTCTTTAGACGTGTTTCCATTTGTTACCATTCTTGTTATCCGTCTCTTTGATTTGTCATAAAGTTCCTCCTGCGTCTTACATTTCTGAATAATCTGTAACTGTAACTGTAGACACAGGAACATCAAGCTGCTCAGAGACGGTCGCATAGCCTCTACCTTCAACATGCTTGGCTGTAATTTTCTTTCTAATCTCTTTCCTTCGTGTCCTCTGGTCCATTGAGGTGCAGCACACCTGTGGTGTTAATTAGTGGACACACCTTGATTTAACGTGTCCCTTTGCTCACTTTGTTTTCTGTCTTTTCTAGGGGTACCATCATTTTTAGCCAGGCCTGTTTCATGAGTTTACTTTTTAAGATCATTCTGCTGAGGCATGGTTGAAAATCTATTTCTGACTTTCATTTGTTCATTTTCATAGAATTCTTATTTATTATTACCTTTGTCACATTCATTTTGTAACCACTTTGGGTTTTCTTTCTTTAAATGAGATTTATGTCTTGCAGCTTGATCTAAAGATGGCTTCTTTAAATTGTCAGTGTTTTTAATTTGGTCAACATTTTACAGACTTGTGTTTACTTTGAAATAGTTTTTATGGAGGTTATTTAAATGTAATGTTTTCATCCTGGTCTGCATTGAGTCTACCTTGTTAAACTCGATGGTAGCTTCCTGGTTAAATAAAATAAAAAGACCAAGGAACCCAGCAGGTCAGGGAGGAGGTTCTGGTCCAGTTTACAGCAGGTCAGGTTCTACAGAACCTCCCAGAGCTCTGATCATCATCTGGACCTGGAGAGAGGATGGACCACCTGCAGACCTACCAGGACATGGACGTCCACCTGGACTGACAGGCTGGACCAGGAGAGCATTGATCAGAGAAGCAGGAGGACCGTGGTGGCTCTGGAGGAGCTGCAGAGACCCACAGCTCAGGTGGGAGAACCTGACAGGTCAAGTCAGTCATTGACTCCAAAGATCTGTGCTCTATTGAGGAGTAAGGAGAAGAAAACCTTTGTTGAAAGAAATCCTTGATGATTGAACTTTTTGGATTGCATCAAAAAGGCAACATGTGGCTTAACACTAACATCCTGCTCAACATACCATCCCTACAGTGAAACATGGTGGTGGCAGCATCATGCTGCGGAGATGCTTGTCTTCAGCAGGGGCGAGGGAGCCGGTCAGAGTTGATGGGAAGATGGATGGAGCTAAATCCAGGAGAACCCTGGAGGAAAACCTGTTACATGACCCTAAACCTACAGCCAGAGTTACAGCGGCATGCCTTCGATCAGAATCATGTGGCCTAGTCAAAGTCCAGACCTGAATTCAACTGAGAATCTCTAGTAAGACCTGAAAACATATTCCTACACATGTTCTCAGTCTAATCCAGGGGTCACCAACATGGTGTCCGCGGGCATCTGGATGTCATGATTTGGGTTTGGTTATGGTTTATGTTTATTTGATTAATTACTTCACTCTCCTGCCTTAAGTTCAGTTTCTGTTTTGGGTTCTTTCTTGTTTGGTTTAGCTTGTGTACTGTTTTAGCTTCACCTGCCACTTTTTAGTCAGCTCAGTTCTGCCTCCAGTCACTTCCCTTCCCCTGATCAGCTCCACCCATTCTGGTAATTAGTTTCCCTCCATTCACCTGCTCACTGCCCTACTTACACCTGCCTCTGCCCCCTGCAACCTGCCAGATCAATTCAAGCCTATTGGTGAGTCTTATCCAGCGTATTCTGTTCTGCTTGCTCTGTTGATACCGACCCAATTTGCTTTTGACTTCTGAGCCAGCCTGATCCCGATCCTGTTTTTCCTGCCTGTTCCTGCTTGTTTACCTGTGTACCAGACCTAGCCAGGTTTTGGATTTTCTGAGTTTGCCTGATCCCTGTCTGTATTCTGCCTGTTTCGGACTGACATTTTGTGTACCGACCTGGATTGGTGTTAGGCCACCGAGTCTGCCCGTTTGTGTACCGACCCTGGACTGTTTATCAATCACGAGCTTTGTCTTGCCCTGCCCGTCATTTCTGCCTGCTTGTTAAATCCCGACCGTTTGTTTAAATAAACCTTCTTTAATTTTTATCCTCTTGTCTGGCTGAATACAGGGTCCTTAATCTCCCGTTCATGACACTAGTGGCCCCCGAGGACCACAGGTGGCCCCCAGGAGCCTGTTCTAAAAAAACTAAGCTGCATCTAAAACCTTATTTTATTTCATTATATTCACTTTCTGTATAATCTGATCCAATCTGCATAATCTTATTGATTTTGATTTTGTGAAGTGCCTTGAGATGACATGTTTCATGAATTGGCGCTATATAAATAAAATTGAATTGAACTTTATTCACATTTGCTTTTATATAGATTTAAAAACAACAATATCTATAACAAAGCATGAAAAATGTGTTTATTTTACATAAAGTTAAGGTGAACTCTGACTTCTAGGTCAAAGGTCAGTACAGATGTTCAAAGCTGGTTGGTAGAATCTGACAACATGTGACACAGTTTAAGGGGTATGAAAACTTTAAAGTTAGAAGAGTTGAATCGACCAAACAAACGTCTTGTGTTTCATCCTTTCTGCAGAGAAATAAAAGCAGGGATAAAAAAAAAAAAAAAACGGCAAGAAAAGCTGCATTTTCTCCACTTTAAATCCCAACTTTGTGATTTGGAGCTCCGGCGCTGAAAAGGTTTTCTCGCTCTGAAAAGAGTCGACTCAGCAGCGCGAGCTTTTACACATTGTGTCGAGACAAAAAAAAAACTTCCTGATGTTTCTAAAGCCGATTATGAAAAATGAAACATAAGCTTTTCTGGTCTGAGGCTGGAGAACCACGCAGTTTGATCCTCTAAAGCCAATTCAGTGTGAACGGCTGAGACTCTGGCCTCTGAATGAACCTTTCCTTTCCTCTGCAGCCGGCCCAACTCCTCCCCTCTCTTTGTTCCACCTGTTTGCAGCAGTTTCTCCTCCTCTCGTGCTCGTTTTCTCGCTTCGCGGAGGCCGTCTGGTATCAGCGTTTCTGTGTGAGAGGAATGGCAAGGACGGCTGAGTTAATGGAGAGGCCAAGTAGTTCGCTCAGAGAGAACCGACGGCCGAGTTCAGAGAGAAATGAGTTGAGACACGGATTCATGGCGACTCGCTTAAAAAGAGCTTTAGAAAAGGAGAGAACACGTTTCCATTTTCTTTTTCCAAACATGGCTGCACTGTGTTCAATATTTATCAAGCAGAAATGAGCCAAAATATAAAATATTAAACCTCTTCTGCCCTCGTCTCTCCAGCAGGATGTCAGATGGAAGAATGAGCCTGGTGCTGCAGATCAGACCCGTTCACTGAACGCAGGCCTGTGGCAGCCAGCTCCTCTGGAGTGTTCAGGTGTGGCTCCACACACGTAGCCATGCTGGGGTCGGTTGTTTGCAGACGGGAGTTCAGGTGCAGCATATTGAGCAGGAGGCTTTAACCGACAGAAGACAAGGAGATGAGGGCGGAGGGAGGACTGAAGGACACGGCAGGACGCATACAGGACGAGGATCCAAGGCCCTAAATGCTCGGCTGAGGAGGGAAGATGACGAAGGAAGCAGAGGAAGCTGAGGGGAGGAGACGAAAAATGTGAAACCTGAGCGCAGAGCAATCAACTAATAAGGCAACATGTAATAAATAATGAATACGGGGAAGGACAGAAGGAGGTAAATAAACAGCAAGGAGCGTTACAGACAGGGTAGACCTCACCTCTCTACCATTGACCCCCCCGCCCTGCACGGGTAAGCTGGTAGAGAAAAGGAATGGATGGATGGAAAAGAGCCATAACCCAACACGATGGGTCCATGCTGCTTCTCCTCTGGTTCCACATGGATTTCCTTCAGGTTTAAAGTTGACTCTCACCTGTTTTTCTGCTGCTTCACCTCTGATTTCTGGTTTTCTGCTGACTTTATTTCACATTCCTTCTGTTTCTGGCTGGCTTTATCGAGGTTGTACACAGATCTGACCACATTTCATTCTAGCTTTGGCTGTTCCTCCATTTTAGGTTGATTCCTTAGACTTTAATGTGATTCTCATTCTTATCCTGTGCCAGTCCAGTTTTTACCTTCATTTCCGAGCAACGACACTGAAGAAGCAACTGTTGCTGCCGCCCGTTTATTCTGTGGATCCCAGGAGTGGCAACCCAGCAGATTCAGCTCGAGTTCAGAGCCTGAAGCGTGAATACCAAAGTTGAGTATTTAGGCGAGAGCCAAGCACCTCAAAGCAGCTGTGGGGCACGGCGGAGGAGGGCTGATGATGTGGGCCTGCAGCCAGAGGACCTGGACACTGAGAGCTCCATGAATCCATGGATGTTCAGGACAACGATCCAAAACACAGCAGCTAATCATTAGCAATAACTCTGTTTACACGCACAAAATGTCACGATGCATAAAATGTATTCGGATTAAATAATCAGATTGTACCGTTTATATGGGAACATAATCAATTAATCAGATCATAATGTGTGTTTCTATGCACCTGGCTTTATTCTGAATAGAACCACTCTGACATGCACAGTTATCACATTCCCCTAAAAAAACCATAGAAGAAGAACTTCCATCTTTGCTACAAATGGTAAAAAAAAGCCGTTTTATACGAGTTTGTTTGTCTTCCAAAGGCCCAGGCTGGACGTGCACCAGGTTCTAATTACGGTTGAAACGTTACTGAGTAAAACAACAGTTTGAGCTCTTTTATGTTTTCAAACAGAAAGGTTGGAGCTCTGACAGTTTTGCTGCCTGAATTATTTCTGCGGAAATACGTCACGTTTACGTTGGGCACTCGAGTGCACACAAGAGGAAAGAATGAACGTGTGACAATGGCCTAGTCAAAGCCCAGAGCTCAACATGATTAAAAGGCTTCAGGAAGCTGAGCAGAAAGCTGAATGAACTGAAGCAGCGTGTGAAGAATCGGATCAACAGGAGAGTTCTTGGTGCTGACGCTGGTTCCACACCCTGCTGGACTCTGGGGAGACTTTTCGCCAACTCTGGCTAAACGTCTGACTTAGGTTTATAAATCTCAGTTTCAAGACTCCCAGCAGGACCAGATTTCTTTCTGGTACAGAAAGTATCGGACAAGAAAGAGGATTTAATCATTGCTGCAAATCTTGTCTTTCAGTGTAGATAAAATACAGTCAGATCCCCAGCAGAGTGCTGACAGCATCAACATTCATTTATTTAGTGTCCCTTCAGAACTCCCCAGCTCATCCCTGGTCATGGAGGCCGTCTGCTTGTCTCACACTGTCGAGCTTTCCTCACCCTCCAGATGTTTTCGTCATTTCAGGAACGAACGAATCTGGTTCTGTGCCTTCATGGAGCTCTGGATGATCTCCAGGGTCAGACCAGGAGGCCACCATCAGGTTTTAGATCAGGTCAGAGGAATAAACTCTAACAACTTCTGGTTTTCTTCCAGATCTAGCTTTCGTTTTATTCCGGTTTAATTCTGGTTCCTTTGGTGCCGTCCTTGTTTTATTCTCTTTATCTTGGCTTTCTCTTGGGTTCAGTGGACATTAAAATAGCTTTAATTAGATTTATTTCCTCCTTTATTCTAGGTTTAATCCTAGTTTTATTCTGGTTTTCTACTCCTCTTATTGGTGTTTTTTTTTTTCTGCCAGACTGAATCCATTTTTATGCTGCAAGTCAGCACGGCAATAACCAAAAAAGAGTTTGTCCTTGTTTAATCATGGAGGCTAAAGGCAGCTCAGTTTCTGTCTCTTAGAACCAGATTTAACCATAAAATTCATTTTATTTACATTTTGTTTCTTGCATTTTTGATTTCATCCCTGTAAATGATGGCAGGCTCAGATCACGAGGAATTTAATACGCTTTATACCACAGTCTGGGTGAATCCTCGATCCTGATTGGCTGCAAGGTGTTTGTTAAAAAGTGTTTAAGGACACCTATAACAAAGTTCAGGTCAAATAGACTGATTGTTCTAAATTATTAGCTGCTAACGGCAGGATAATTGACGCTGGTTACCTCGGCAAAGCGTCACAACGAGAGAATTTAAATTGTTCTCTCAGCCGCTTCTTGTTAAAAACTTACTGTTTTAACGCTGGAAAAAAAACAGTGAATGTTAATAATTGATCTAATATTTATTTATTTGGTAAGTGACCATGGAATAAGTCGGATGATGACCGTGGAGGCGTCCATTATCAGAAATGAACGCCTCCACGTCGTCCGTTAATCTCTGATACTTAATCCACGATGGTCAGTGTGGGCAGATCGCAGCAGGCCGGGTTCTGGGCGCTTTAGGATCTCCAGGACTTGACAAAGCACTGAACAGTCCAGGCCGTTTATCACTTTGGCTCCTGTCTTACCGCCGGATCGCCTCCTGCTCCTCCTGCTCCTCCTGCTCCTCCTGCACACGCCGGCTTGTCTGAATGCAGACGGGCCGCTGCAGGGAGCAGACACGTGGTGCATCGTCTCTTTTGAGTTGCATCATGTCAGATTATGCGTGAAAAGCAAGTTTCACTTAGAACAAATTCTGCAAAACAAATGGGATCGTAACATTTGCTCCTGGAGGTGACTGGGTCAGCAGAAAGGCTGCCTTCTGCCGTGATGAATCTAACAAAGGTCACATTAACAGCTCAGCTTCAGGGTTCCAGGAATCCGTCCTGCCATTGGTTTAAAGGGACAGGCAGCTCCCAAAAGACAAAGATCTGAATGCAAATCTTTACAGTCCTGTCTTTATTTGACAGCCGCCGGCCGCCTCCGCTTTAATCGCTGCTATTGGATTATCCCATGATGAATCCACTGGATTCATGTGTTGCGGTTTTCCCCTGAACGCTGAATCAGATGGCTGTAATGCTGGCGAGGGCAGGTGATCGCACAGCTTCTGTAGTTTAATGAGATTCTCGTTGGAATGCCGCTGCAAGGCCGAACGCACGCACGGTGCGCAGAGACGGACAGCAGCGGTCTGTGCGCTGCGCTAAAAGTGCAGCTTTATCTGATTAAATCGTACTGCCGTCATTGTAGAGGAACACACCATGCATCTCTGTCCTTGAGGCTGAGAGCTGTCAGGGCCTCGGCCGGCAGGGAGCCAGGAAGGTCCCTTCTGTCTCTGACGTGACCTCTGTGGATCTACTGTACCTGGACGCTCTGATTCCAGATAGCAGGGAGACACTGACTGTCCTGTTCTCACATGATGTGACCTTTGAACCATTTTCACAGCAAAATCTCTCAGCAGTTTTCATCCGACTCGCAGGAACTCATGTTGGCTCCAGGCTGTTGCTCCTCTGCTTTTTACCTGCTGCTTCCTCTAATAATGAACTTTATCGCCTCCAACTGTGCCGCTCGGCCCTGATTCACATGTTATAGGGGTAAGTGGGGTTGTGTGAGGTAGTTCTGAGCAATCAGTATTTTATCTGCATGTTTTTCTCTCTTTAGTTAAACGGGTTAAGTGACCAAGACCTATTAAAATAGAATTAATCATTAGTGCTTTTTATGACACATAGATGAGACCAGAACATCTGAACAGAGAGGAAGTGAATCTCATTCTCTAAAATAAAATAAAATCTCAAATAAGTCAGTTGTGCTTTATTTTGACTTTTTTTTATTATTAATCAGCATTCTTCAACAGAAACAGTTAAATATGTGGATACATATTCGTTGTTTGGCAGAAACCCACTCAGCTTCATCCAAATCTTCTTTGTACCTTTTTCCAACATTTTTCTTATTAAATGAAGAACTATGGCTCCTTTCTGTGATAAAATATGACTCAGTCTTAATAGAAATTAGCTCTGGCAACCTTGAAACCGCCGTGCCGCCAGGCTTTGATTAACTGATGGACGCCTGAAGTGTGAATAACAAATTGCTGCTGTGCTGGAGTGTGTGTTCTGTGTAAAATGATGCGAGCGGAGAGGATTAGTTAAAAATAAAACCCAAAGGAGAAGGTGAGCTGATGAAGGGAGGAATGGTGGAGGTAAAGGGTGGCAGGATGAGCTGTGATTGGGTCGTTATAATCAATGATCTATCTGCGCGCCGTGCACAGGTAGGAAACTGTTATTTGGTGTTATTTAGTAAACTTTATGAACCTTCTGTCGGACATCAGAAAATACGATCTGTCATTGTAGAACTTTAGAGGAAGCTGGGCAACAAATCCTCGGCCTCAATATAAAGGCTTAAGGCCGCCGATCCAGAACCTGACCCCTCTGACCAGAACCTGCCACTAACTTCAGGACAACAACAACTTGTCGGCTGCTACGTAGTGAAGCAATGACGCAAACCAGGCTGTCTCCCTCCTCTGGTCATTTTAAAGGCGATAGAAGCTAATGAAGCTAATGTAGCTAATGAAGCTAATGTAGCTAATGTAGCTAACAATAACACCACAGGTAATGCTGGAGCTAGACTGAAGCAGACAGGTAAAGCAAACAAAGTAGGTAGTAAGTAGCTGCTAGAGCTGATCACTAAAGCAAATAGTCAGAAAAAAGACGGAAATGATAAATGGTTGCTGCTGAATATGTTAGCATGGGCCGGATATTCCTTTACATTGGAAACGCTTTGCATGCACCAGATCCATGTTTGTTCTGAAACTAAATTTATTTAAGTATAAAATGACCTCAGCGATAAATCTTATGTGTCAAAAGCACACACTGACTCACGAAAGATAGGCATTTCTAATAAAATAACATTAACTACGTGACTGAATCCTTCCATATAAGTTTAAATTTTAACTGAGCGAAGCAACTTAAGCACCAACACTATTCCACCAAGTTCTTTTAGAATTTTGTTTCACATAAAGACTTTATGTTGACCAGAATGTTAGTTTATCATTTACACGTTAATATTGTCTAAATAAACAACAGTTAAAAAAAACAATTTAACCTGTTAAACTGCAGCGTTAAATGGGGATCGAGTGCACCTAAGAAAAAGATTTAGGCTCACCCGGAGGAACAAGTCCGTTTAGAGCCCTCCTGTCGTGGCCTTTTAGGCGACAGACAGACAGGTGTGCCACATGGACAGGTGTGCTCCACAAAACCGATATCTCAATATGGAACCCTAGTTCTGTGATTGTGTGGGTGTTAGAGTGAAGAAGCGTTTGTGTTGAAATGTGGCACAGCTGTAAAAACGGTGTGATCGATTCAAAGCCTGCAACACAGGAGCCATAAAGGAGCATCAGCCCAGGGCAGCCATACTAACGACACAGAGGCTCGTTAGCAGCAGCTCCCTCTGACCCAGTTCAACCAAAACCTGTTCCCCTCCCCCCCCACCCGCTGCTTGTTGCCCCCGGCAGCAAGACCCCCCCCCCCCACCTGGAGGTGCCAAACCTGTCTGCTGTCACCACCTGGGGATCTGCCGGACAAACGGGTGGTGAGGGTAAAATCAGCCCGTCTTTGTTGTTCATGGCTGTGGCTCCAGTTTGCTCCCAGCTAAGGTGCTGGTGTCATTATGAACTAATGATCCACATTTAGAGGCTAACATTTACTCTCCTCTGCATTACATTTTAGGAGCGCTTCGTCGCCTGGTAATCTGAGAGGATTTGAAGGTGTCCCTCCATCGTCTGCCATCGACTTTTAGGTGCAAATGAACACAAATCTGTTCAGTCTGAGTTCATCTTCTTTCTGCTCTGAACAATAAATGCTGTAAAATCAGACAAAACCAAAGTTAAAGACTTCCTTCATTAAAATGACCCATTTATCAAAAACACTGACTCAGCAAAAACGTAATTTAGAGACCATGGCTGAATCCACGGCTGCTTTCCTGTTCAGGGATTTCTGTGGATAAGAGGCAAAAACAAGCGGATGACAGCAGCAGTGACGAGTACATTCATCTGGCTCGCCTGATTCCCACTGTCTATTTTATTATTAGTAGTATTATTAATAATAACAATAATAATAATAATATGCAGCCATGATGCTGCATTGGCCTCAACAGTAAATAACTTTCATTTAGTTTAAAATGTGACTGGAATGGAAAGGACTAATTTGGGTACACAGTGTGAAGGTTCAGATTTTTCTGTTTAAAAACACTAAAAAAATCCCTGAAACTAAAATAAAAACAGAGTTTCCCCTGCAGCCAACTTCCACCTCAGTTCTCCTCGCTGGAAGGAGAACTGCTGATGTTCCTGTGACGAGGGAAGTTTTATGGACTTGTTTACGTTGGTCTGATTCTCCACAGCCATGAAAGATGCAGGCGGCGGCTGCAGAAACATCATGTGCATGTGGCCCGAACAAACGCAGCGTTTTTCTGCCTCTGTGGGAACGCCGGGCCATCTCGCCTCAGCACAACGGGCCCTAAACAAGCGCCTCTCGCCGTGCCCGCCGGTCTCTTTCCACTCTTTGAACTTGTAACGAACACATGATGGCCCGACACATACGTTGCTGGGGTCTACAGAGACGTCCTGTGACTGACCGGCTCCTTCAGAGCCGCTTATCAGATGCATTCCTCCCTGAGGTCAGGGAACAAGGGGCCCACAGCTCCAGGTGTTAAGCAGCGCTCCAGTTCAGTGGTCTTACAGCCTGCAGGGGCGTTCTCATCACCTGCCAGTGGAATAATAATAATAATAATTAATAATAATAACCTTTATCATTGCAGCTTTTGCACGTTCCAGTGAAATGTGTCCTCTGCATTTAGGCCTCAGGGAGCAGTGGGCATCCTCTGGGCATCAACGTTAACCTCCATGTTCTCATGTTTGGGTCCGTTTCGTGCTGACGGCCCAGTTTGGGCCGAGCTTCAGCTCAGAGGATCTGACTTTGACTCTGAAAACCAGCCAGAGCATCATCACTGTGCTCACCAGCTGGTCGGAGGTGTTTGCTTTCCTCTAAACATGGTCCATGATGGTCCAACATCTCCACTCTGGTCTCCTCTGTACAGATGCAGCCATCTGGTTCAGAGTCGTGACCTTTAACCTTTACCCTGCTACCTGAGGCCTGTAGAGTCTGAGGTGGAGCTCCTGGTTTCTGCTCCTTTCTCTGAGCTTCCCGCTCTGACCTTGGCCTGAACCTGCTGGACGTTCCTCCTGGAAGGCTGGAAGCTGCTGAGATGTTCTCCTCTCTGCAGGAAGGTGGACCTCAGATGGGTTGGAGATGACCTTTGACCCTTCCCAGGATGATGCACAGCAGCGGTGTCTTTCCACCTTGGCATCAAAACTCCAGCTTTTACTGAGGTGACGACATCGATGATGATCAGATATTGTATTTCTTCCTCTGAAATCCTCTGGAAACACAGAGACTCCTGGAGTTCCTCATGTGATTTGGTTTTGTTGAACAAATGCAGTTTAAGTTGTGCTGTTTTTAATTACTGACCAACCATCACGCAGTTTACCCCGTAAAACTAAACCAATTATTCTTTTTTTGTCATTGAAAATGTTTTAATTGACAAAAATGTAAATTTGTTCACTCATTTATTTCATCCCCAAATATGAAGATCTGATGGGTTTCCATGCATCCATAGGAGCTCTGTTAGCTTGCAGCAGGGTTCACCCCCCGGGTTTTATCTTTCTGCATGTTCTCTCCGGGTTCTCTCCAGGTTCTCTCCGGGTTCTCTCCGGGTTCTCTCCGGGTTCTCTCCAGGTTCTCTCCGGGTTCTCTCCGGGTTCTCTCCGGGTTCTCTCCGGGTTCTCTCCGGGTTCTCCGGCACAGTCTGAAAACGTGGCTGGATTGTTGGTGGTTGTTGCCTCGTAGCGAGGCGACTCGGGTTCGGGTCTTTCTGTGGAGAGTTGCTCTCCCTCAGCATGCCTGGGTTTTCTCTGAAGTAAAACCGCCTCTCTGCATGTTGGAATAATGAGCAAACCTTCACGTTTACCTGCATGTGTGCTGAAAGCTGTGCTGTGGCGTCTCGCCCTCGGTCCTGTGATGGACCGCCAGCCTTCCAGGAACAACGAGCAACGCGGCAGAATCACATTTTTAATCATCAGCGTCTCTGAAGGAAGGCTGATTACATTTAAACTTCTCCAGAGAACAAGAGAAGCCATCAGCTTTGTCTGCATCCTCATCTGGACAAATTACAGACTGATTAAAATCTCCTCTCTGCGTCGGAGGACTCTGAAAGGTTTCACGCTCCACTACGCATCGCCACACACCCGCAGCACTAACGTGTAAAATGATCTTTAGATGAGCCTGGATCCCACGGTGACCACGGTGACACCGGGGGGGGGGGGGGGGGGGGCGCGTCCCCCTGACAAATCACCGCCTGATGACAGGAGCGTGCGGAGGCCATCCGGCGGCGTTAAGCGCCTCTGCTGATGGGCTCGGTTTATTCAGGCATTAGTTAGAGAAGCAAATCGATGGGAATTAACAGCCGGCGTGACTCCGGTGGGGCTGAAGCTGGGAGGTGGATGGGAACACAAAGATAAAAAGGCAAACAGGAGAGACGGCAGAGCGAAGAGAGAGAGAGGACGGGTGGAGGTAGAGGAGAGGAGGAAGGTTGAGGTGAAAGATGGAGGACACGCTCCTTCCCTTATCTGCTGCAGCACTATCAGCTGTTTAGTCTGGCCGTGGACGCGTTTGTAAATTCTCTCAGAGGATTCAACGCGTCAGCTTGTTTTTTATCTCTTCATCACAGAAAGCTCTCCTCTCTTCCTAGAAGACCATGAGACGGTCTGACCACTGAGATCATAGCCGGCCCAATCCCACGCCGTGCTGTGACCCACACGGTTACCGGCTTCATATCAGATGTTTAAACGCAGAGGTTCTGAGGGTTTGGTGCATCAAGGAGTGGATTAAAACAACGCCAAGGTGGAAAGACATCAGCAGTGGCCTTTGAGAAACATCTCCCAACATCTCTGGTGTCCATCGTCCTGCAGAGACGCAGACCTTTCCCCAGAGGAGAACGTCTCAGCAGCTGCCTGCCTTCCCAGGAGAGAACCATGAACTTCTCTGAATACCAAACGATTTAGAACCAGCAATGACTTCATCTGTCTCACATCTTTTTTTAATTTTTTTATTTGACAGGGACAGTGTACATTAATTAGCATTGCTGCAAATGCACCAGAATTAGCCAAAAAGGTTATTTTTCATCTGCTGCCCTGGACAGATCTTAAAATTGTCTACCTAAAAAAACAGTAATAATTTTACAGTGAACAATCAAATATAAAAAGAAATAAAAATAGCTATAACTCTTCTAAACTTGTTGTTGAAAAATACAGAGTTCATGTTCGCTAGACTACAAATTTTACGTTTATGAAAATAGAATAAAACATTCAAATAAAAATAATCATACTTATACAGCAGAGACACAAGTAGCAGCATGGTTTGGTTTATGGAAGACACATTCTATTAATGTTTGGAGTTTGATCCAAACCTGATCAACGCAGCAGCTAATCTACAGCGTCAATGTGTTGGAACGGCCTAGTCAAAGCCCAGGCCTCAAACTGATGGAGATGCTTTACTGTGACGTTCAGGGAAGCCAAGAGGAAATAAATTGTCTTTCCCAGACATGTTGTACAGCTTCCATGATGAATAAACAGCATTTAAAGGCCTTCGCTCTTAAAGTAATTACTTGTTCTGCTGAATGGGTTTTTATCACAGAGCGTCAGAACAAAAGTTCCTCAAATGGTTCTGAAAACAGTTTGAAATCCACTGGATGATGAAGCTGTGCAGGAAAACCTGCAGTTTACTGTGGATTCAACAGTCAGGGCTCATTCTGATTCCAGGTTACAGTTCAATTCAGTTCAGTTTATTTATAAAGCACCAATTCACAACACGTCATTCAATAAAATCCTCCAAAAAATTGCAAATTGCAAAAAGCAATTTAAAAGGTCCTTCCACACCTATTTGCGTTAGCCTGACCTACGACAATTCAGCGTGTTGCCCAGACTACGTATGTCGCCATCAAGACAGCCAGACTTTGCCCTGAAGCCGATCGTCCCTGTGGACCATGTGGTCACAGCCAGTCGTAGCCATAGGCTGTGGTTCTGCCCCCAGCTAAATGAGCATTAGAGAAAATATTTAAGGTAATTTCACATATGTGTAAAAGAAAACCTTGGTTTATCAGATGTATTAGGCGGATGCTCTTCTCTTTTAGGATGCCTTTTGAGATCATGCTTGAACCTATAATTGTCATGATTTGGGTTTGGTTATGGTTTTTGTTTGTATTTGATCAATGCGGTACCGCGCACGTGACGTCACGGCCTTAAGAGTAACGCCCCTTTTGCCGCACCGGTAGGGCAAACAGTCGTAGAACGCACATACAAACCACCCATTACAAGCGCAACAGAACCAGCGATATGACCGACTTTGCAGCCATTAAACTTACCCAAGATGATGTCCCAGGCGCACGGTTTACTGGTCGCACTGTGGAAGAGCACACCAACCTTCAGCTGAAACGGTGGCTTGAGTGTCGAGGGCTCAAAAAAACCGGAAGACGGGCCGAGTTGATTCAACGGTAAGCTTTGTTTTTTTCCCTGCTCGGCGTTCATGCCTTTGTTATGATTTCCACCGTGCTCCGTTCACGTCGGCCTTTTTTGTTTGTTTGCAATCAACGTCCAGGAATCTGTATATCTTGCCAATAGGTAGCTACAAAACGATTGTTCACATCTCAGAATCTTTCGCTTAAGAGATTCAGGGCGTTTGTTTTTGAGTAAGCTATCCCGGTAGCAGGGTACCATGTTAGCGCCTGCTAACATGCTAGCCTATATGGTATCATCACCCTTTCCACCGACAAAATGCTTGCTACATATGTAGGTGAATTTGGTAACTTTTTCCGGGTTGAAATGTTGTGTAGGCCGCCCGCACAAGTGTACCCAACGCACACACTTCTCCTTGGCACTCTTGAGTTTCGGGAAATTAATGAAGAAAACATCCTTCATATGCGGCCGATCAGCGTACCTCGAGTCGCTGTTGCACGTCCCATAGCAACAATGTTTATAAACCATGGTCTTAGATGTTGGAAAAAGCAGTCGTTTACCGAGTAAAACCTAGGCTAACGCACGTCTCTTCCACAGCAATACAGCGGCGGGTTTGGGAGTTTGCCCTACTGCGTACCACGTGATGTGACGTCATCGTGACGTTGTGTTTCTAAAAATAGCTCGCGCGCGGTACCGCATTACTTCACTCTCCTGCCTTAAGTTCAGTTTCTATTTTTGGTTCTGTCTTAGTGTTTGACTTTGTTTTATATTATCAGTTTCTTCTGGCCTGCTCTGATCAGTTCTGTCACCAGCCTTTATTCAGTTCACCTGCCAGCATTCTTTTGTCCGACTTGTCACCAGTCACCATCCAATCGGCTTCAGTTTACTTCCAGCCATTTTGTTCCCCCTGATCAGCTCCACCCATTCTGGTAATTAGTTTCACTCTGTTCACCTGCTCACTCCCCTACTTCTATCTGCCTCTGTCACCTGCACTCTGCCAGATCATTGTCTAACTGTCTTTTGGTGAGTCTAGTCCAGCATTCCCTGTTCTGTTTGTTTGCCTGTTGACCTGACCCAATTTGCGTTTTTGACCTCTGTGCCAGCCTGAGCCTGATCCTGATCCTGTTGTCCTTGCCTGTTTTCTCCTGCCCGCCTGTGTACCGACTTGGAACTGTTATTTGACCACCGAGCCTGCATATTCCCTGACTGAACAGTTTGAGCTTTATTAAAGCCTTTTTGTTTGCACTTTTGGTGTCTGGCTGAATACTGGGTCCATCCGTCTCTGGTTCTTGACAATAATTGCTGAGAAATTATTTAATTATTTATTGTCTCATTATACAATAAAAATCATCATTTGACTAATCGACTAATCATAATCCTTGACTTGTCGACCATTAAAATAATCATTAGTGACAGCCCTATATATATATATATATATATATATATATATATATACAGTGTATATATATGTATATATATATATATAAATAACCATTTTCTTCTTAAATTTATTTTTAGTTCCACTCTTTCATTCCAGCAAGCACTACTAGACATAACTCAATTTTATCCATCCATCCATTTTCCGGATGGATGGATAATAATAATAATAATAAGAAGAAGAAGAAGAAGAAGGAAGTCCAGTTGCCATGTACTCTGAAGTTAAACTGAGCCAAAGTTGGACTAAATAAACGTCTTCCTGTCATGTTTCGAGGTATTTCTCTGATCACCTGTAGAATCACACAGAGGACATCCGTGAGCGTTTTCGTCACGTAAAGACGTCGGAGTTAAAGGTTGTCCGAGTTCACCACAGCAGTCCGAAGCTCCTTCCCAATCCACCACAGAGTTTTTACTGTTGACCCCTGAGAGGTCAGGGACAGGAGCTAGAAGCTGTTATTCAGGGGATTCAGATGGAGCCAGAGATCCAAACGGAGAGCGGCGGTCAGGAGAAGACTGGAGACGATAGAGCTACAGAGGACAACCCTGGCATGGGCGAGGTTCTGATGTTTAATGAACAGGTTGGATGGATGAATCCTGAGTCTGCATGGAAACCAACGATGACTTTAACCTGGAGGTACAAACAGCAGGAGGGTGCTGAGGAGAGGTAAGTTAAACTAAAACTGCTGTCCTCAGAGATCATGTGGCGCTGCAGCAAAGGGCCACAGAGGGACGGACTTTAGCACAGGCTGATCATCAGGCCAGGCCTGGTTGTCCTCTAGCTCCTGAAGTCCTCAGCAGTCAAAGGAGGAAGTCCTGACAGGTGTGCCGCCTGCTGCAGACCAACCACGCCCCCATCAGAGATCTTCTGTTTAGAGAGAGAGCTCACACATGCACAACAGCAAACCCCCAACACCAGGATCGTGATCCTTACCGTTTCTTTCTTGGCTGCAGCGTTGCTCTGTAAATATGAAACCAGCTGAGAAGGAGGCCAGTTTCTGGAGATAAATACGGGGCCGGTTCACCCCTTCACCTGCTGGCCTCCTCATCCACTCGCCCAGAACGCCCTCCTCTTCACAGCTGGCTTCTATCGAGTGTTTCTGGTCAGCGCCATCGTTTGATCTTCCAGAAGGTTCACAGCATCCTCCTTCCAAAGATATTGCTCCATTTAGCTCCACAGCATGAACTCAAACTTCAGTCCACTTTAATCATGTAAGAGCTCTCCCCTCTCTCCTCTGGGCCCTGGTCTTTTCAAGTGGCAGCCTCTTGTTTCCATGTTTTTATAATTCATGGAAGCATTTTAAGTCAGAAAAACTGTCCTGGAGAAACGTTGCTGTGTTTCCTGGAAATAGGCTCATTCTAGAGAAATGAGACTTCTGCCGAAATCATGGAGGTGAATCTATGAGTTTCTGGGACACTGGAGGATGTTTCAGGTGACGTGTGAAGAGAGGAAACCCCTCAAAATAAAACTATTTGAGATGAGTTCATCCGATTCAATTCAATGTTTCGATTCAATTTTATTTATACAGCACCAATTCACATCATTTCATCTCAAGGCTCTTTCTAAAGTCAGATTCCATCAGATCCTCCAGGTTGGTCAGAAAGTTTCCTCTCTAAGGAAACCCAGCAGGTTGCATCAAGTCTCTCCAAGCAGCATTCACTCCTCCTGAAAGAGCGTAGAGCCACAGTGGACAGTCGTCTGCATTGTTGATGGCTTTGCAGCAATCCCTCATACTGAGCATGCATGAAGCGACAGTGGAGAGGAAAACTCCCCTTTAACAGGGAGGAGAACCTCCAGCAGAACCAGAACCAGGCTCAGTGTGAACGCTCATCTGCCTCGACCCACTGGGGCTTAGAGAAGACAGAGCAGAGACACAGAAAGCTCAGAAGCTCACATTGATCCAGGAGTACTTTCTATGTTAGATGGTAATAGAGGATGATCTGCCTCCCCTGATGATGTCACAGCTAACAGAACGCCAGACCAGGTGTACCTTCTATGAAGAGAAACATGACAGAGAACAAAAAGGTAAACAAAAAAAACAGCTAATTGGAGAACAGTAGGAGAACTTAGGAGGAGTGAATGCTGCTTGTCCAGACTTGATGCAACCTGCTGGCAGTGGCGGCTGGCCCATAGGGGGCGCTCGGGCGCTGCCCTCCCTGGATGTGGAGGGGAAAAGTAAAAATATATGTAGATTTTAAAAGTATTATTAATATCAGTTTTTACTTAATAGTACGTAGCTACATGTAATAAGAATTATTAAAACACTTCTACTAATTGACTCTCATTTAACAGTGCATTTCCACCAACAGAACGTATCATTTCTCTTCTTCTACAGTTTTGGGGCTGCCGCTGAAGGAGCCCCACAAGTGTAGCGAAATAACCAATCGTATACTGTTGCTAGGGAAGATTTATAAATATTTGGCCAGTCAGCATCGCCAAAATGAATGGCTTTGGGGCTCCTGGAGTCGTAGCCCCTGCTGCACAGTGATAGGTGCACTTCACGCGTGACGTCACGAGCTACATCCGCGCTACATCTGGGTCACGCTGGTAAGCGAAAACAGCACTGTTTTCGCTTACCAGCGTGACAAAACGGGTGAATTAGAGCGTACTTTTAGTTTATTTTTGGAATCTAAACAATGCCTACGACTTGTTGTGCTGCCGGTTGCACACAGAGGCATTCCAAATCATCGGATGTTTACCGAAGGACGAAGAAAGAAATGGATAATTTCAATGAAAAGGATCCAACCGACTGTGGGAGCCATCATACCACGACAGAATTTGCAGTCTACACTTCATCTCCGGTAAATACAACTTAATTTTGCACTAGTCGTTGTTCTACTTAAATAATTATATAAATAAAAAATTAGGATATATATTTAAGTCAAGACGTAAACGTTCGTTTCGTAATAATATACGTACATGTACAATGTATGCAAACCCTCTGGCATGAGTCTGTGAAAAGGATTAATAAGACAAAACCACCAAAATAATCCTTTGTGAACAATGTTTTTTTATGAATTAAATGCTTATTGTGGAATCGTAGTAATTTTCCGACTTTTAATTTAAATGCATGTACTGGGTTAGGCAGGGAAATCTATTGGCCAGCCCCACCAAGATTTTGTTTCACCAGCTGCCACTGGCTGCTGGGTTTCCTTAGAGAGGAAACTTTCTGACCAACCTGGAGGATCTGATGGAGTCTGACTTTGGAAAGAGGTTTGTTGTGAATTGGAGCTAATTAAATAAAACTGAAATTAAATAATTGAACACTAAGACTTTCAGACTAAATATAATCAGATTGAGGCTTTAACATCTTTTGATGTATTTACACCCAAAAAACAAATCTTATTGGTGTTTTGTGTTTCTCTCCTGTCTGACTTTAGTCTCCACCTTTGCTGTCTGCCATCCTAATTATCATTTGTCCTGCTGTGTTTCTCCTCCTCGCCTCATTGGTTAACCTTAGCGGTCTCAGAGGTCATTGTTCGTGGGAATGGAACCCAGCTGGTGCAGTCTGAATGACGTCTGTCCATCTGGACCTTCAGACACCGAGGAAAAGATGCTAGAGCCTCCGTTGTGTTTGAGTTCCTGTTGGTCGAATTCTCCTTGTGACGCTTTCAGCAGCTTCTGGGTTCAGTCCTTCCAGGGATTCAGCTGCTGAGGTTCGATTTCAGGAGCTCAGACTGTGGATCTGGGAAAGACAATAACCAAAGATTATTGATTAAAGCCAAAAATGAGCTGATTGGATCGGACATGGATTCAACACAAAAATAGTGATTATTGTGTTGCAACTGTGCAGTTGTTGCCTTGCCCAAGCTGTTTCCAGCCGCGTCCCCTGAGAGGCAATGGGTCAGCCGAGTCCCCTCTGCAGCCTTGACCTCTATTGACCGACACGGTCAGCCACAATTTGGATTAACAGAAGGTTTGAGTGTGAGTAATCAGATAGTGGAGACCTCCATCATCCCTAAAGACAGTCACACTGTATCACGCCTCCCCAATCTTAATTAACCTTTCATGTTTTATATCCATTAAAAGCTGATGTTTCTAGTGTTAAAGCTATAGCTGGTGATCCTGTTCAGACACACTTTAGTAAATTTACAGTAGTAAATACATTATGCATTTACAAAAAGGATCTCTGTGGGAGCTGCAGGCCTGTAAAAATTATAACCATTCTGCCTTTCGGTCCAAATGGCAGGGATTGCTCAGAGTTTTGTTCTTTAGTTGTGGGGTATCTCCTCATCTACTGGTTGTCCCACATGTAATCATTCTGACGTGCTCACTTAACACCAGTCTGTGTGCTCGTTCCTTGTTAATTTCAACTTGCTGGCTGTGCACTTCTAGTGTTTACGTATCCGGTTAGCTTAGCAGTTAGCTTAGCAGTTAGCTTAGCGGTTAGCCGTTCATTATAGCGCTGCTGCTCTCACCGTAGACATTGAACATGGCTGAGAGTCGCAATAAGCAAGATGGTCTTGCTCAGTTATTAAAAAAAGGACTTGGGGAAACTTCTGGAAAAATCGCCGACCTCAGCTTTAAATGCACCTTTTTGCATATTTTCAGGTAATTGTTTTGTTTATCACCAGTGGTTGTCAGATTTATGACAGTTCTGCATGTTTTGGTTTTTAAAAGTTCCAGGAAGTTCCTTGAGATGACATGTTGTGAAATGGCGCTATAAATAAAATGTAATTGAATTGAATTGAAACTGCAGCTCTGCTGACTCATGATGCCAACATCATGATCTTAGAGGCTCCTATCCTGAACCATCTTTTCTGGGGTTGGTTTGTGGAGCTAACAGACCCGGGGGGAGGGGTCACAGCGGTCCCTCTTCCTAACCCTGGTCAGGTCTTCCAGGAGGATCTGGAGGTGTGCCTTACCACCTGACAGAGAAGCTCTTAGCTGGTTGTATCTAGCTTCTCCCAGTCAGTGTCCATACCCCTTGATTGGTTGGCAGGTAGATGTAAATCCAGAGCTTTGTATGTAAGCTCAGCTCCTTCATCACCATGACAGACTGGAGGAATGTCTTCCTGCCTGCAGCTGAACTTACGTGAGGCCGACTGTAAGATCACTCCACCCAGGAGTGCAGTTTTCTCATATCGTTCTGTAAATTAGCTGCTGTCTTTCCTCTACCTTGAATATGGGATTTTTATCTATGTAACATTATCAGTAATTGTACAAAAATCATTTTTTTGCCTTTCTATCTGATTATACCGTATTATCAGTAATCTAGTTTTATTTTTACTTTTATTTTGGCCTTTCTGTTCAAGATCATTTTCTGTTGGTTTAGATCAGATTTGATTACCTTGTTTTTTTTCATTACTATAAATTGTGGGTAGCCCTGTGTTTTGCCATCATCATGGCCAAATTTCCCCTCTGTGGGACAATGAAGGTATTTCTTATCTTCTTATCTGATCTTGAATCTGAACATTCCAGCTTTTCATTCGCTACGTAGTTTTTCCTGAGTTTCATTGGTTTGTTTTTATGTCTATTTTCACATTTCCTTCTTAGCACATACAGTTGCCATGAAATGTGTTCTATAAATGAACTTGACCTCGCTGATTGCACACATGTATCCACCGCAACGCCTGCTGCCTGTTATGAGCAAGCTCTGCGCTGGCGGTAGCACAAGTCTGTAGTTAGCAAATACTGTAAAACACAGGAGAACAAATAGAGATGTTGGTCAAAGTTCAAAAGCTGAACAAAAGTTGATGCTTTACTTTTAAATAATGTGTTTTTAGCAGCTCGTGCAATTATAGATGAATCATAGTTTATTTTTCTCTTAGTAGATGTCAGTCTGGGTCAATATGCTGAGCCAATAAGATCCTCCAGAGAGTCTGATTTAAACACCTTCCAGCATTCTTACCGACGTGTCCTGTGTGAAAACATGCGTTGTAGAAGGTTTCACCGTGTGGAGAAGTAAATCAAGCCAGATGTTGGCATGTGTGGACTCCTCCTCCCTGTCTTCAGTCAGCGGTTCTGCCCATTATTCCTTCACACTGTGGGCACTCTGTGTTATTGAAATTGATTTGGACCCGTCAGATTCTGCACACACAGGCCGATACATTCAATTAATCTATACTGATCTGCGTCATGGTGCCTAAAGACACTGGAGGAGGTGTTGAGCTCCTGATGAGAGGATCCTTTAGGAAACACCTGCTTTAGTCACGCTGGTTGGTCACTGGCAGCGACTGAGTCTTCTTTTTTAGTATATTTCTCTGTTTATTGTTGTTAGCCTTTTAGACCAGAGCTTCCCAGAGGATCAGGACCTGAAACACCAGAGGCGATCTCCAGTGACTTCTGATCCTTTAGTTCATCGTGTTTTGTTACTAGAGATGGTAAAATAGTTTAAATCGATACGTTTGTTCAAACATATTTCTATATTCTGAACCAAAGGAAGCAGACCATTTCTACTTGAAAGTCCTAGTCAAGCTTATATATTATCGCATATATGAATTAATATGTGTGTTTATGCCATTGTTACAGTGTGCGGATGAATTTAAATAATCATCACTCGTACGCGCTCAAAGAGTCGATGCTGCTGGTTAATAGACACAAACCAGCGTTGTCTGAGACTCATCCTGACTCCACATTTAAAGATTCAGGGTTACAGTTTCTAGGTTATAATATATGAAGAAGGATTATGAATGCTTATTGTATTTATGATATTCCTGCCAAATGTCAGCGGCTCCAAGTCCATGTTCCACGTTTGAAACCTCTCCTGCCTGGATGTGGCTAATTCCAGATATCTTGATTACTTATATGTTTGAAAAGGTGTGTCATTCAATTGATTTTATTTTTAACAGATCTATACATTAATGGATCTTCCTATTTGTCATGTGTTTGATTTGGGTTGGAAAACTAAATCTTCAGCAGCATGGAAAATAGCTAGAATAATACCACAGCCCAAGAAACACAATCACCCTTTTTGAGGCCCAAATCATCACCGAGTTGGTCTTTTGCCTTTAATGAGCAAAATAATGAAGAGAGTGGTGTGTGAGCAAGGAAAGATATGTTGTTTTTTTTTCTGAAAATGATTATCAACATGCATATAGACCAGCTTATTCTGCAGAAACTGAATTGATTCAGATGACTGATGATTGGCTCAGATAAATAGATAATCGGAAATCAATAGATTCTGTATTATTTGCGCTTATGGACCATGCTTTGATAAAGATAGTAAAATGTTATGGATTCAGTTTAGCTGCAGTCTTCTGGTTGGAGAGCTACCCAATCAAAGGAAAACAGACAGCGTCTTATAATGGTCGCTGTCCAGAGACTAAATCTGTTTCCCCAGGGTGGATGCTTCGGTCCTTCACTGTTTTAATTTTTTTTACAAATTACTTAACTTTCAGTATAACAAATGCAACAACTGTCGTGTATCTGTGTGAATCTAGCTGTGATATAAAACACTAAAATGTCTCCAATCAGGAACTGCAGGCAGATACTGGGTGGGTAACCAACAACAAATTGATTTTAAATGTGGCAAAAACTAAATGCCTAATAATGGAGTCAAGATATCGGCTTAAAGGAGAGCCTAAACTAAGACTTCCTATTAAAGATACAGCAATAGACTAGTAAAAGAAGCTGAATTACAGATGTTGTACTGAACAGGGATTTATCTTTTTCTAACGTGTCCTGTCTGTCAGGTGGAGCATTACGGCCTTCGCTATAGTCCTCCGCTTTATACTCATACATAAAACGCATTGGACATTATTTCAAATTCAATGCAGAAAGAAAAAGTAAAAGAGAAAAGGAGGAAGGAAACAAAATGTTAAAAGGCAGAGAAGGTGGACAAAAAAAACTTATTGATAAATAAATAAAACTGCAGAAGCTTGACAGTAATAAAAAGGTGCTGCTGACAAATAGTTAAACATCCGATTAAATGAATTCAGATGGCTGGAGCTGGTTGCTCCTCTCTTTGCTTAGTCTTAGGACATTATTATTATAATTGGCTCATTATCTTATTAACCTTTGGACAAACTTTTCAAATGCCTCCTACCATCTTTGTGAGGAGGATTGTGTAAGATGATGCTGTTCAGACTCAATCAGGCTTCTGCAGTCCGCCTTTGATGCAGTGCAGATCCATACGGAGCAATGAAACTGGTTTAAAAGGTTGGAAAACATCAAACAATGTTTTTAGGATTTATTTGGGGTGCAAAGATCAAAAAAAGTTAAGGGTATTAAGGATATGTTCCTTTAAAGATGTATAAGTTCAAATCAGTTTTTAACATTACTGTGCGTACGTATCAGAGCAGACATGCAGTGGAAGGTAGATTTACCCAGCCCAAAGATACTTTGAGGTACGCAGAGCCATGTTAACATGGAATACCTTAAACACACTAACAAAATGATACAGATGCATCAGAATAAAACATTTTTAACAAATAAATCTCCACTAACAACCTGGACAATAATGTCCAATCGGTGTGGGTTGGTACTGTTGTAGCTATGGTGTCGTTCTGCATTTAAATTTACTGGTGAAATCCTTTTATTTCTGTCAATATTTCTACATTTTCAACACCTTAAAAAAAGAATGTTGAGGGTTTGATTCCCAACCCTGGAAACTATCAAAGGCCACAAAATCTTTGAAAACACAGCTTGTTGATGTTTTTGTGGCCCGGTGAAAAATCTAGCTGTGCAAAACCTAAAAGACGTCCAGAACAGCTGCTGTCATGCTGTCTGATTAAAGGAGCGGCCATTTTCTAGAAACAATCAACCCCTCATTTAACGACCAAAGGGAAATGCAAAGGATTACATCCATGTGTCCAACACATCTGAACCTTACCAGAACACACGTGACTGTATTCATCCTTTCTGTGGGTTGACTAAACTCCTGTGGCTGTGGAGCAGCAGCCTCGCTTATGTCAGTCTGCACTGGGGCAGCTGTGGCTACGATGTGGCTCACCACCGTCAGGGTGTGGATGAATGGGGGATTGTGGTGTGTTTTAAATGACGAAAACAACAAACACAGAGGCAGAATACAGTAAAAGGTGTTTATTATTAATAATAATGCCAGAGGGATATGATACGGGGTGGTCGACTAGGGGGGCTCTGGTCACAGGCTGTGAGAGAAAGACAAAGAGTGAGCACCGACAGGTTAGTGAAGTCGGCAGCAGAGGCTGACTTACCGATGGATGGTATGGTAGGAGTCGGGAGGAGGCTGGTCAGGCCGCGGCTGTCGGCGACACACCGAGGTGTGGTTTGACGGAGGGCGGACAGGCTAGGTGAGAGCAGGACGCCGGCAGGAGAGGAGCTCCAGGCCGACCACAGATCCAGGAAGGCTCGAGGGGATGCGGCTGGCCAGAGGCCCGGGATGGAGGGAACCAGAAGCAGGATGGCAGGAACGGAGCGGGAATGGATCTATGGAAGAAGAGGATGTGGATTAATGAGTGGTAAGCAGACGGGAAGTAGAACATCAAGGAGCTGGGACAGGTCAGGTAGGGCTGCTCTGACACCTGAAAGCAGTGGTCCCCAATCCTGGTCCTCGAGGGCCGGTGTCCCTGCAGGTTTTACATGTGTCCCTGATCCAACACACCTGACTTACTTCCCCAGTGTGCTGTCAAGTTCTCCAGAGTCCTCCTAATGACCTCATTATTTGACTCAGGTGTGTTGAAGCAGAGTAACAAATAAAAGTTGCAGGACACCGGCCCTCGAGGACCAGGATTGGGGACCGCTGCCTTAAAGGCTCCTCATAATCAGCAGTGGATGGAGAACACCTGCTTATCACACCCCGCTGGAGACAGGTAAGAACAACACGGACCTGACCCACATACCGGTCAGGTGTGAAGCGATTTGGAGTCCTTAGAACCTGATATAGCGCCATTTAGCGTTTGACGGCACCCAGGCTACATGACTTCAAGAGAGGTTTATCATCATATTTTTTTATTATAAAAAATATGATATTTGAGAGGCTTTGCTTTTGTCTTTCAGAGAGTGCGACTGTGGAGGAGTGTGGGCAGAGGCTGAAGACCATCCTAGAGTCTCCAGGTATCCCTCAACCCCCCATCATCTCCTGGTGCACCTCAGTCAAAGGGTCAGCCAGCAATGCCAGACCAGCCCCCGTCTGTGGACCCAGGCCGTCACCGCCGTCATCTTCAAGCACCACCTGAGGTACAGACGTGTTGTCGATTCATTCGTTAACTGCTTCAGAGGCTTCATTATCGGCCCAATGAAGCATTTCTCCACTGAATCTGATGCAGAGGCGCTTGAATATGTGATACCCCAGATCACCACAAGGGGTTAGCGGAGACAGGCTCTTGTGAACATCTAGTAAAAGCCATCATCATGACTGAAGAAGTAATAAATGTTTCTGACATCACCAGATTCATATTGTCATGATGTGTGAGTTTTTTGCATTTTTGACTAACTAATTGATTAATGAAGTGTCATCAATCAATTAGTTACTTCTGGAGCAAACGTGACCTTTTCCTGTTCCAGAGGAACCAACATTGTGGCGACCAGCTCCGACAGATCCGGTTCAAAGATCTAGTTCACAGATCCAGTTCATACATCCAGTTCACAGATGCAATTCACAGATCCAGGTCACAGATCCGGTTCACAGATCTAGTTCATAGATCTAGTTCAACGATCCGGTTCACAGATCCAGTTCACAGATCCAGTTCATAGATCCAGTTCAGCAATCCAGTTCACAGATGTGATTCACAGATCCGGGTCACAGATCCGGTTCACAGATCTAGTTCAACGATCCGGTTCACAGATCCCTTAATTGGAATATTCTCCTATTGAATAAACACAATAAAACAACCAGACTTAAATTAAGCGTCAAAGACAAAATAAATCACATCAACAATAACTTAGGGTTAGCCGCTATGATCCAACTGACGGTTGATTGATAATAGAACCTATTTATCTCAGAGAGTGGATTCAAACTTTGCATTGTTAATGTTAAAAATTATGTTTATCATAGCAGTAAATTGTTTTTCAAGTCAAATATGGTTTCTGGATTTCTGTGACGGGCCTGAAGGTTCAATAAAACCCATCCGACCCATCTGGCTCGTCCATCCAGACAGTATGTCCAGTTTGAAGGACCTCAGGAGAGGGACTTATGTTAACTGTGTCTTGAGTTTTTCCAGGCTTTATGGAGACCTTTCTTGTGCTGATGTGTAGACTGAATTTGCCCAGAGACTGTAAGAGTTTGTGGAGCCAAGATCAGGTTTAAAGTCCAGTTTAGCTCTGATGACCAGCAGATAGAGAGCAGGATGACCATCTTCTAGCAGACCTCCTGTCTGATCCAGATCTCAGCAGGAATGTGATTTTTAAAAAAAATGTTTTCATCATCAGAAACTGAAGAGTTCTGTGGACATTTCTCATCAAATTACATAAAATATACGGGGGAAAATGTGTCTAAACCAATCCCAAAGCTGCCTTGTTCAAGGCAAGGCAAATTTATTTATATAGCACATTTCAGTACAAAGACCACGCAAAGTGCTTTACATGATTAAAATAATGGAAAATAAAAACAGAACAAAATTTAGAAAAAATGAAACAAATAGAACATGGGAAATAGAAACTAAAAGTAAATATTAAAAATAGTTAGACTACAAAGTTTAACTAGAACATTCGAAGATAATCCTGAATAAATGTGTTTTAATCTTGATTTAAAGGAATTCAGGCTTTCAGCACTTTTCCAGTTTTCTGGGAGTTTGTTCCAGATCAGTGGAGCATAGGTATGGGGTGCCGAATGTAAAATTTCAGATAAAATTCTATAGCTGATATATTTTGATTATTTAGCTCACTTTTCTCATATTTAACTCCCTTTTCTCACATTTAAGACAGAAATTCACAATAAACAAGATCTTATATGCAATTGTCAACAATATGTTTATAAAGTAAAATAAATAGTTAAATGTTAAATCTAAATGTTAAATGTTAAATCTAAATGTTAAATCTATATCTAAATGTTAAATCTATACCTAAATGTTAAATTTAAATCTAAATGTTAAATTTAAATCTAAATGCTAAATCTATATCTAAATGTTAAATTTAAATCTAAATGTTAAATTTAAATCTAAATGTTAAATCTATATCTAAATGTTAAATCTATATCTAAATGTTAAATTTAAATCTAAATGTTAAATCTATATCTAAATGTTAAATGTTAAATCTAAATGTTGAATCTAAATCTAAATGTTAAATTTAAATCTAAATGTTAAATTTAAATCTAAATGTTAAATCTATATCTAAATGTTAAATTTAAATCTAAATGTTAAATCTATATCTAAATGTTAAATTTAAATCTAAATGCTAAATCTATATCTAAATGTTAAATTTAAATCTAAATGTTAAATCTATATCTAAATGTTAAATGTAAATGTTAAATCTATATCTAAATGTTAAATCTATATCTAAATGTTAAATCTAAATCTAAATGTTAAATCTATATCTAAATGTTAAATCTAAATCTAAATGTTAAATGTTATATCTAAATGTTTCGAAAATATGCAAATTGCCCACGCCCCCTATCGGGTTCTCGCCCACACCACCGACCTTGGATCAGCCATGAGATCCATCTGTGGAGGACACGGTAAACATGCCGCACAGACGGCTGACAAGGCAACTTCCTATAACTATATAACTTTCTCCCTTTAACGGCAAAGTTTCTTGTTTTAATGAGAGACTTATCTTGCTTAAACGACATAATTTTCGTCTCATAACAACGCAACATAACCCGGCATCAGCTCGCGGGATATTTGACTGTCATGGAGGAGAGGAGAGACGGAGGGGCGCCTTTTATTACTTTTTAAGAAGTCGTCATTTTTCGGAGGAATGTATTTCTGCACTGAGGAGTGACAAGGTAAGTCATAAATATACAGCAAGTCCTCTACTTGAAATTTGACCAATTCGGCAGTTATTTATAGTTAACAACTCTGCTTTGGATACACTTGCATTACTGTAGTACAGTCTCTGGCTCTGTTTACACGGTGAAAACAGGTTTGCGTTGCCTTTGTACTCTTCATGTACTCTCTTCTTCTGGGCAATTTGACGCGGAGCTTCAGAAATCACAGCGCTACTAGTGGTGCGGCATGGGAATTGCACCGTTTAAGTACTCTGTAAACAGGGCCTGTGACTGCAAATGTTCTACATGGATGTTAATGAGATAGAGATAAGGATAAGCAGCTTAATATTTTTAAAAACATGTCATGCATTTAATCATAAATTCTGCTGTAAAGATTAATAATCATGTGCTTAAAAGAGTCTTTTTAGTTTTTTACGGTTTTTATATTAACCATAATTTCATTGTGCTTGTAGACTGACATATCAGCTATAGCAAGCATGGATGATGAGAGCTTGGCCATCTATATTCCCACCTATGCTGACAGAATTGCCACCCAGAGATTTTGCTTCGAGTTCCAAGGAAAAGGTGAAAGAGATGCCCTTCATCAGACGTGGCTTGAAAAACTCTTTACATGCAAATCTTCATGGAAAAAGTCCAATTTGATCTAAAATGTTTTTGGTTTCAGGTAATATCACTATGTAATATATTTAAAAAGAAAGCTTACCATTTGACTCAAAATGTGTTTTCAATATGTTTTCAAGAACATATGGAAGTGAGCCACAATAGAGTCAATTAGCTTTTGTTTTTGTTGACAAAGATATAGAGCAAAAATACTGATTAAAAAGATTACTCCAACAACATTGTGAAATACAATTTTTTGAAGTGAAATTATTGCTGTTGCTATTAAGCTTCTTTAAGGTAAAAAAATTTAAAGCATGTGTTAAAACTGTACTTACTTTTCTTTCCATAGGGCATTATTTTTCTTTTATATTCTTTAAAGTTGATTGTAAAATAGATAAATGCTTTGAGCGCAATAGTGCCCAGATTTCTAACAACGACTTTTGTCATATGTAAAAGGATTTTCTCATGTTCAATTTTGAGATCCATGTATTCATCTTTTTAATACTCATAGATAATGTTCTAGTTAAGTCATTATCTGGAGGTAGAGAACTTCCTTTCAAAAGGATCTTTCAGAGAACTTGTTAAAGGTACTTTTAATGTATGTTCTTCTGTGAGTTGATGTAACATTGCAATATAATGTTATGTTTCTAAGAAAAGAACGAGTTGGTTTGATCACAAACCATTGCACTTTATTTTGTAATGGGTTTTTACCAAAGATTCATTAAAAGTTTTCATGTTGCACATAAGCATAGGCACTTTATTTTTCATCTCATTTGACCATATCATCATTGTCAAACAGTGCATAACTTGGGTCTCAGTGTTCAGTAACAGAGAACTATAAGAGTCTTGCTGTTATAAATATAAGAATTATGTCTTGAATATGAGGAGCAGTGGTGGGGTTTACAGAACATGTCATTTAAACATTTTTTGTCCTACATGACAGATTACAAGGCAAATGTGAAGTTAAATTTCTTGTTATTGTCCTAATATATTTAGTAGTGTATATTTGCTGTCACACACAACAAGAATCACACAAAATATAAAACCTGAAAACCTCTGTTTTCACTGACTCCCATGTACTTAAATGTTTCATCATGATGTACATAATAAAAATTATGTACATCATGATGAAACATTTAAGTACATGGGAGTCAGTGAAAACAGAGGTCTGTTTTTTTTTTTTCCTCCATCTGTATTTCTTTGACTGCTTGTCCTTTATTGGTTGTGGGGTCTGCAGCTGCCTAATTCTGACTGTGTGGGAAAGTGACAGGGTCATTCTGGACAGGCTCACAAGGTCATTTGCTCCACAAACTCTTTTTTACAAGAAAATGTCACACGTGTCACAGGTTTGTGTGCATACAAGCTCTTAAAAATAAGCATAACTCCATTGTTTCATCATGTGTGGACGGTGCATGAAGAAAGTTTTCCGTCATCAGAAGGTATGATAGTTAGAACTGTCTCATCACATGTGAACGGTCCTCTGAAGACGTTGGACTGTGCAAGTTTCTGCCGCTTGCTTAGAAACCTGTTTGAGATGATCTTGTTCACCAAAACGCCGTGGAAGGGTTCACAGGTGTCAAAGCCCAGTCCTCAAGGGCCGGTGTCCTGCAACTTTTAGATATGTCACTGGTCCGACACGCCTGAGTCAAATAATCAGGTAATTACCAGGACTCTGAAGAACCTGACTGCATACTGAGGAGCTAATTGTGTCATTTGATTCAGGTGTGTGGGACCAAGGAAACCTCTAAAAGTTTCAGGACACGCCCTCGAGGACTGGAGCTTGACACCCCAGGTATACATCATGTAGGGCCGGCCACTTGGAGCAATTGCATCTCTAATCTTACAAATGATGTTCCAAAAGTGAACCACTTTTTAGAGTTGTTCCTGAAAGACAAGAAAATAAACAAGTTCTTAAAGTACATACTCCATATTTAAAAGCATGTATCATATAGTATTTATCTTTTACATTCAAACATACCTCAGTGATATTTAAACAGGTGAGCAGAATTGGCTGCTTATCCAAGAAGTCACCAGTAAAGTAATCTGTATTCTTCAGTTTTTGAAAAAGGTTCATCCAGTACTGTGCACGACGTTTCCTTAAGAAATCCCACCAGCTGTTGATGAGCTGGCTGTGGGTGCTGGATCCCACAATGAAGTAGTTTTCAGGATAGCTGTCATCAAGACGCAAAAATCTTTGAATGTCTTTCATTGTACCATTCTCTGTCTCCATGTCTATATGAATTCTGGCTGTGGTACCCCCTCTGTTACTACTGGAAGAAAATATCCAGCAGTAACTTTTGGACAGCACCATCCATGTATTCAGCTTTAGAGATGCCAACCTGTAAACACAGCAGAGATTTTGTTATTGTTTTTTCAAGTTTTTTATTTTAAACAAAATGTAAAAATAACAATTTATTCTTTCTAAAAATTGAGCACGTTACTTATGCTAAATGTGAGAAGCTAAATATTCCAAATTCAAAGTTTTTAAATATTTAAATTTTGAGTGTCAGATCAAATGCACAGGCATTCTAAGATGTAAAAGAGAACATTCATTTTCTGGCTGTATTTTTAATGTAGCTATCTTAATACTGGTCCTCCTACCTTAATGTTTTTGTTTATGGGAATTTTAAAAAGTACTTTTACAGAATTCCCATCAGAAGGAGAATAGCTGCTGTTTAAAATTGTGATTTAAGGTTAGACTGGATCAATGTTAAAATTGCTTAAACCTAGACTGCAATGGAACAATGTTGATTAAGATTTGTTTTCTTTTCTGAGTAAGTTTAAAGACATCAGAAAAAACAAATGGAACAACAAATAAACTGAGAACAATGGTGCCTTGCTGCCAGGAGCTTTCATTGATAAATTCTGATATTAACTTTTGAATTTGCAGCAATGATAATCGATTATCAGTTTTTGCTTTTCCCCTTATTAAAGCATGTCAGTAGTTGACTGGGTTTATTAATGAAGTTCATATAAATAGTTGTCCTTCACTGGCTTGTGAATTGTCCCATTAGAAAGCTCTGTATTCATATCTTTGTTTTGACACAATAAAATATGGATAAATGTAGCTTTATCTAGCCTCACTTTCATTGTGTAGAATACACATACTTTTAATTAGCCTTACAAGTGTCGGATTAAAATTTATTTTAATCATATTTGATTAAAATACATAAGGGCGTAGATAGGTACATTTGCAGTCACAGGCCCTGTTTACAGAGTACTTAAACGGTGCAATTCCCATGCCGCACCACTAGTAGCGCTGTGATTTTTGAAGCTCCGGGTCAAATTGCCCAGAAGAAGAAAACAGCGGCTGGCGGAGGACTGTTTCGGCTGCAAACTGTTGTAAATAAACCCACAGCTATAGCTGAAAGCCCCCCCTAAGCAACAGTTAAACCTTGTAGTGTGTAAATGGAGAGTACAAAGGCAACGCAAACCTGTTTTCACCGTGTAAACAGAGCCAGAGACGGTACTACAGTAATGCAAGTGTATCCAAAGCAGAGTTGTTAACTATAAATAACTGCCGAATTGGTCAAATTTCAAGTAGAGGACTTGCTGTATATTTATGACTTACCTTGTCACTCCTCAGTGCAGAAATACATTCCTCCGAAAAATGACGACTTCTTAAAAAGTAATAAAAGGCGCCCCTCCGTCTCTCCTCTCCTCCATGACAGTCAAATATCCCGCGAGCTGATGCCGGGTTATGTTGCGTTGTTATGAGACGAAAATTATGTCGTTTAAGCAAGATAAGTCTCTCATTAAAACAAGAAACTTTGCCGTTAAAGATATACTATGCAACCGGGGTTGATTTTCCAGCGAGGCGCCCCCCAGAGGGCGAAAGTAAAAGTGCACTGTCGTAAAAATGCTCAGCTGTTGTACTGGTTTCTCCGGCAACCCAGGCGTGGTTGTTTTGAGCTTAGCAGACAGGCGAACGCAACGAATCACCATCCTGCTGTTCAAGCAGAGCTACGAGGGAGCGCCCTCCCCTCCTCTCCGTCCCCGCCAGTGGAGTGAGGGGAGCGGGCGTCCCGAAACGACCTCCGCCTGGCCCGGGACCCGCTGGGCCCGGACATCGGCTCGCGGGGGGTTGGGTAGGGCGAGGGTCCCGGTCCGCGCGACGCGCTGGCCGTCTGTTTCCGTATGCCGCGCGGCCGCCGGGGTGTCTCGTCTTTCCTCTCTCCCCTCCGTTCCCCCCGACGCCCGGTGCCTCCCGAGCCGCGTCCGAGCGTCGCGCGGTACAGTTTGAGAACACAGATGAGCACACAGATGAGCGGTGGCCGTTTAAACCCCGCGGTTCCATCGCACAGTTTGGAAACACAGATCAGCACACAGATGAGCGGTGGCCGTTTAAACCCCGCGGTTCCATCGCACAGTTTGGAAACACAGATCAGCACACAGATGAGCGGTGGCCGTTTAAACTCCGCGGTTCCGTTGCACAGTTTGAAAACACAGATCAGCACACAGATGAGCGGTGGCCGTTTAAACTCCGCGGTTCCGTTGCACAGTTTGAAAACACAGATCAGCACACAGATGAGCGGTGGCCGTTTAAACTCCGCGGTTCCGTCGCACAGTTTGAAAACACAGATCAGCACACAGATGAGCGGTGGCCGTTTAAACCCCGCGGTTCCGTTGCAGTTTGAGATGTATATAAGTACCACGACTGAAAAACTCGTACAGTGTATGCCCGGCTTTAACACAGTGAAAGTATGAACATGCACACAGAGAGAGAGTAACCATTACAATGTTACTTACAATCGCATCAGCAGAAACGCGAGGTCCGCGTCAGCCTCGCAGCCTTCTTTCTCTTTTAGCTCTCGCCATTCGGAAAAAGCTTTCCCAATGTTCACCCGTGTAGGACTCTTCTCTCTTTCCACAGCCCTTTTCCTCTTTCTTGTCTGCTCCGACATGGGCTTTCGCTGTTTTATCGCCGGTTCCGCCATGATAACTGCACAAATATCGCCACTGCGCTAGCAACGAGCATACGTTTCACTGGGGGCGTGTAGCAGTTCTCGCCGTAAAGCAAGACCGACTCTCGCGATCTTGCACGAGATTCTGAGCCTGTGGGCGCGGGCCGAGGGCTCCTGCAATTGCAAGTGCGGTATTTCCCCCACAGACCACCAGGGCGGCCAAGAAAACCTTTGTTCAACCTGAAATGACTCATTTAATCATCCAAAACGGTATGGAACACATTAATTAACTGAAAAATGTTGCATAGTGTGCCTTTAAAGGGAGAAAGTTATATAGTTATAGGAAGTTGCCTTGTCAGCCGTCTGTGCGGCATGTTTACCGTGTCCTCCACAGATGGATCTCATGGCTGATCCAAGGTCGGTGGTGTGGGCGAGAACCCGATAGGGGGCGTGGGCAATTTGCATATTTTCCAAACATTTAGATATAACATTTAACATTTAGATTTAGATTTAACATTTAGATATAGATTTAACATTTAGATATAGATTTAACATTTACATTTAACATTTAACATTTAGATATAGATTTAACATTTAGATTTAAATTTAACATTTAGATATAGATTTAGCATTTAGATTTAAATTTAACATTTAGATATAGATTTAACATTTAGATTTAAATTTAACATTTAGATTTAGATTAAACATTTAGATTTAGATTCAACATTTAGATATAGATTTAACATTTAGATATAGATTTAACATTTACATTTAACATTTAACATTTAGATATAGATTTAACATTTAGATATAGATTTAACATTTAGATTTAAATTTAACATTTAGATATAGATTTAACATTTACATTTAACATTTAATATTTAGATATAGATTTAGCATTTAGATATAGATTTAACATTTACATTTAACATTTAACATTTAGATTTAAATTTAACATTTAGATATAGATTTAACATTTACATTTAACATTTAACATTTAACATTTAGATATAGATTTAACATTTAGATTTAAATTTAACATTTAGATTTAAATTTAACATTTAACATTTAGATATAGATTTAACATTTAGATTTAAATTTAACATTTAGATTTAAATTTAACATTTAGATATAGATTTAACATTTAGATTTAAATTTAACATTTAGATATAGATTTAACATTTAGATTTAACATTTAACATTTAGATATAGATTTAACATTTACATTTAACATTTAACATTTAGATTTAAATTTAACATTTAGAAATAGATTTAACATTTACATTTAACATTTAACATTTAGATATAGATTTAACATTTAGATATAGGTTTAACATTTAGATATAGATTTAACATTTAGATTTAGATTTAACATTTAGATATAGATTTAACATTTAGATATAGATTTAGCATTTAGATATAGATTTAACATTTACATTTAACATTTAGCATTTAGATATAGATTTAACATTTACATTTAACATTTAACATTTAGATATAGATTTAACATTTAGATTTAAATTTAACATTTAGATATAGATTTAACATTTAGATATAGATTTAACATTTAGATTTAAATTTAACATTTAGATATAGATTTAACATTTAGATATAGATTTAACATTTACATTTAACATTTAACATTTAGATATAGATTTAACATTTAGATTTAAATTTAACATTTAGATATAGATTTAACATTTACATTTACATTTAACATTTAGATATAGATTTAACATTTAGATTTAAATTTAACATTTAGATATAGATTTAACATTTAGATTTAAATTTAACATTTAGATATAGATTTAACATTTAGATTTAACATTTAACATTTAGATATAGATTTAACATTTAGATATAGATTTAGCATTTAGATATAGATTTAACATTTACATTTAACATTTAACATTTAGATTTAAATTTAACATTTAGAAATAGATTTAACATTTACATTTAACATTTAGATATAGATTTAACATTTAGATATAGGTTTAACATTTAGATTTAAATTTAACATTTAGATATAGATTTAGCATTTAGATTTAAATTTAACATTTAGATATAGATTTAACATTTAGATTTAGATTTAACATTTAGATATAGATTTAACATTTAGATATAGATTTAGCATTTAGATATAGATTTAACATTTACATTTAACATTTAGCATTTAGATATAGATTTAACATTTACATTTAACATTTAACATTTAGATATAGATTTAACATTTAGATTTAAATTTAACATTTAGATATAGATTTAACATTTAGATATAGATTTAACATTTAGATTTAAATTTAACATTTAGATTTAAATTTAACATTTAGATTTAAATTTAACATTTAGATATAGATTTAACATTTACATTTAACATTTAACATTTAGATATAGATTTAACATTTAGATTTAAATTTAACATTTAGATATAGATTTAACATTTACATTTAACATTTAACATTTAGATATAGATTTAACATTTAGATTTAGATTTAACATTTAGATATAGATTTAACATTTAGATATAGATTTAGCATTTAGATATAGATTTAACATTTACATTTAACATTTAACATTTAGATATAGATTTAACATTTAGATTTAAATTTAACATTTAGATATAGATTTAACATTTAGATATAGATTTAACATTTAGATTTAAATTTAACATTTAGATATAGATTTAACATTTAGATTTAAATTTAACATTTAGATATAGATTTAACATTTAGATATAGATTTAACATTTAGATTTAAATTTAACATTTAGATATAGATTTAACATTTAGATTTAAATTTAACATTTAGATATAGATTTAACATTTACATTTAACATTTAACATTTAGATATAGATTTAACATTTAGATTTAGATTTAACATTTAGATATAGATTTAACATTTAGATATAGATTTAGCATTTAGATATAGATTTAACATTTACATTTAACATTTAACATTTAGATATAGATTTAACATTTAGATTTAAATTTAACATTTAGATATAGATTTAACATTTAGATATAGATTTAACATTTAGATTTAAATTTAACATTTAGATATAGATTTAACATTTAGATTTAAATTTAACATTTAGATATAGATTTAACATTTACATTTAACATTTAACATTTAGATATAGATTTAACATTTAGATTTAAATTTAACATTTAGATATAGATTTAGCATTTAGATTTAAATTTAGCATTTAGATATAGATTTAACATTTAGATTTAAATTTAACATTTAGATATAGATTTAACATTTAGATATAGATTTAACATTTAGATTTAAATTTAACATTTAGATATAGATTTAACATTTAGATATAGATTTAACATTTACATTTAACATTTAACATTTAGATATAGATTTAACATTTAGATTTAGATTTAACATTTAGATATAGATTTAACATTTAGATATAGATTTAGCATTTAGATATAGATTTAACATTTACATTTAACATTTAACATTTAGATATAGATTTAACATTTAGATTTAAATTTAACATTTAGATATAGATTTAACATTTAGATATAGATTTAACATTTAGATTTAAATTTAACATTTAGATATAGATTTAACATTTAGATTTAAATTTAACATTTAGATATAGATTTAACATTTAGATATAGATTTAACATTTAGATTTAAATTTAACATTTAGATATAGATTTAACATTTAGATTTAAATTTAACATTTAGATATAGATTTAACATTTACATTTAACATTTAACATTTAGATATAGATTTAACATTTAGATTTAGATTTAACATTTAGATATAGATTTAACATTTAGATATAGATTTAGCATTTAGATATAGATTTAACATTTACATTTAACATTTAACATTTAGATATAGATTTAACATTTAGATTTAAATTTAACATTTAGATATAGATTTAACATTTAGATATAGATTTAACATTTAGATATAGATTTAACATTTAGATTTAAATTTAACATTTAGATATAGATTTAGCATTTAGATATAGATTTAACATTTAGATTTAAATTTAACATTTAGATATAGATTTAACATTTAGATATAGATTTAACATTTAGATTTAAATTTAACATTTAGATATAGATTTAACATTTAGATATAGATTTAACATTTACATTTAACATTTAACATTTAGATATAGATTTAACATTTAGATTTAGATTTAACATTTAGATATAGATTTAACATTTAGATATAGATTTAGCATTTAGATATAGATTTAACATTTACATTTAACATTTAACATTTAGATATAGATTTAACATTTAGATTTAAATTTAACATTTAGATATAGATTTAACATTTAGATATAGATTTAACATTTAGATTTAAATTTAACATTTAGATATAGATTTAACATTTAGATTTAAATTTAACATTTAGATATAGATTTAACATTTAGATATAGATTTAACATTTAGATTTAAATTTAACATTTAGATATAGATTTAACATTTAGATTTAAATTTAACATTTAGATATAGATTTAACATTTACATTTAACATTTAACATTTAGATATAGATTTAACATTTAGATTTAGATTTAACATTTAGATATAGATTTAACATTTAGATATAGATTTAGCATTTAGATATAGATTTAACATTTACATTTAACATTTAACATTTAGATATAGATTTAACATTTAGATTTAAATTTAACATTTAGATATAGATTTAACATTTAGATATAGATTTAACATTTAGATATAGATTTAACATTTAGATTTAAATTTAACATTTAGATATAGATTTAGCATTTAGATATAGATTTAACATTTAGATTTAAATTTAACATTTAGATATAGATTTAACATTTAGATATAGATTTAACATTTAGATTTAACATTTAACTATTTATTTTACTTTATAAACATATTGTTGACAATTGCATATAAGATCTTGTTTATTGTGAATTTCTGTCTTAAATGTGAGAAAAGGGAGTTAAATATGAGAAAAGTGAGCTAAATAATCAAAATATATCAGCTATAGAATTTTATCTGAAATTTTACATTCGGCACCCCATACATAGGAACTAAATGCTGCTTCTCCATGTCTGGTTCTGGTTCTGGTTCTGCAGAGCAGGCTGGAGCCAGAAGACCTGAGTGGTCTGGAGGGTTGATGCACTGATAACAAGTCTGTGATGTATTTAGGTGCTAATTCAGGGATTTATAGACTAACAGAAGGATTTTAAAGTCTATTCTCTGAGATCCAGGGAGCCAGTGGAAGGACTTCAGAACCGGGTCCATGTTCTCTACGTTCTTAGTCTTAGTGGAAGGACTTTAGAACCGGGTCCATGTTCTCTACGTTCTTAGTCTTAGTGGAAGGACTTCAGAACCGGGTCCATGTTCTCTACGTTCTTAGTCTTAGTGGAAGGACTTCAGAACCGGGTCCATGTTCTCTATGTTCTTAGTCTTAGTGGAAGGACTTCAGAACCGGGTCCATGTTCTCTACGTTCTTAGTCTTAGTGGAAGGACTTCAGAACCGGGTCCATGTTCTCTATGTTCTTAGTCTTAGTGGAAGGACTTCAGAACCGGGTCCATGTTCTCTACGTTCTTAGTCTTAGTGGAAGGACTTCAGAACCGGGTCCATGTTCTCTACGTTCTTAGTCTTAGTGAGGACTTTAGAACCGGGTCCATGTTCTCTACGTTCTTAGTCTTAGTGGAAGGACTTCAGAACCGGGTCCACGTTCTCTACGTTCTTAGTCTTAGTGGAAGGACTTCAGAACCGGGTCCATGTTCTCTACGTTCTTAGTCTTAGTGGAAGGACTTCAGAACCGGGTCCATGTTCTCTACCTTCTTAGTCTTAGTGGAAGGACTTCAGAACCGGGTCCATGTTCTCTACCTTCTTAGTCTTAGTGGAAGGACTTCAGAACCGGGTCCATGTTCTCTACGTTCTTAGTCTTAGTGAGGACTTCAGAACCGGGTCCATGTTCTCTACCTTCTTAGTCTTAGTGAGGACTTCAGAACCGGGTCCATGTTCTCTACCTTCTTAGTCTTAGTGGAAGGACTTCAGAACCGGGTCCATGTTCTCTACGTTCTTAGTCTTAGTGAGGACTTCAGAACCGGGTCCATGTTCTCTACCTTCTTAGTCTTAGTGAGGACTTCAGAACCGGGTCCATGTTCTCTACCTTCTTAGTCTTAGTGAGGACTTCAGAACCGGGTCCATGTTCTCTACGTTCTTAGTCTTAGTGGAAGGACTTCAGAACCGGGTCCATGTTCTCTACGTTCTTAGTCTTAGTGGAAGGACTTCAGAACCGGGTCCATGTTCTCTACCTTCTTAGTCTTAGTGGAAGGACTTCAGAACCGGGTCCATGTTCTCTACGTTCTTAGTCTTAGTGAGGACTTCAGAACCGGGTCCATGTTCTCTACCTTCTTAGTCTTAGTGAGGACTTCAGAACCGGGTCCATGTTCTCTACCTTCTTAGTCTTAGTGAGGACTTCAGAACCGGGTCCATGTTCTCTATGTTCTTAGTCTTAGTGGAAGGACTTCAGAACCGGGCCCATGTTCTCTACGTTCTTAGTCTTAGTGGAAGGACTTCAGAACCGGGTCCACGTTCTCTACGTTCTTAGTCTTAGTGGAAGGACTTCAGAACCGGGTCCATGTTCTCTACGTTCTTAGTCTTAGTGGAAGGACTTCAGAACCGGGTCCATGTTCTCTACCTTCTTAGTCTTAGTGGAATGACTTCAGAACCGGGTCCATGTTCTCTACGTTCTTAGTCTTAGTGAGGACTTCAGAACCGGGTCCATGTTCTCTATGTTCTTAGTCTTAGTGGAAGGACTTCAGAACCGGGTCCATGTTCTCTACGTTCTTAGTCTTAGTGGAAGGACTTCAGAACCGGGTCCACGTTCTCTACGTTCTTAGTCTTAGTGGAAGGACTTCAGAACCGGGTCCATGTTCTCTACGTTCTTAGTCTTAGTGGAAGGACTTCAGAACCGGGTCCATGTTCTCTACCTTCTTAGTCTTAGTGGAAGGACTTCAGAACCGGGTCCATGTTCTCTACGTTCTTAGTCTTAGTGAGGACTTCAGAACCGGGACCATGTTCTCTACCTTCTTAGTCTTAGTGAGGACTTCAGAACCGGGTCCATGTTCTCTACGTTCTTAGTCTTAGTGGAAGGACTTCAGAACCGGGTCCATGTTCTCTACGTTCTTAGTCTTAGTGGAAGGACTTCAGAACCGGGTCCATGTTCTCTACCTTCTTAGTCTTAGTGGAAGGACTTCAGAACCGGGTCCATGTTCTCTACGTTCTTAGTCTTAGTGAGGACTTCAGAACCGGGTCCATGTTCTCTACGTTCTTAGTCTTAGTGAGGACTTCAGAACTGGGTCCATGTTCTCTACCTTCTTAGTCTTAGTGAGGACTTCAGAACCGGGTCCATGTTCTCTACGTTCTTAGTCTTAGTGAGGACTTCAGAACTGGGTCCATGTTTTCTACGTTCTTAGTCTTAGTGAGGACTTCAGAACCGGGTCCATGTTCTCTACCTTCTTAGTCTTAGTGAGGACTTCAGAACCGGGTCCATGTTCTCTACGTTCTTAGTCTTAGTGAGGACTTCAGAACCGGGTCCATGTTCTCTACCTTCTTAGTCTTAGTGAGGACTTCAGAACCGGGTCCATGTTCTCTACGTTCTTAGTCTTAGTGAGGACTTCAGAACCGGGTCCATGTTCTCTACGTTCTTAGTCTTAGTGAGGACTTCAGAACCGGGTCCATGTTCTCTACGTTCTTAGTCTTAGTGAGGACTTCAGAACCGGGTCCATGTTCTCTACGTTCTTAGTCTTAGTGGAAGGACTTCAGAACCGGGTCCATGTTCTCTACGTTCTTAGTCTTAGTGAGGACTTCAGAACTGGGTCCATGTTCTCTACGTTCTTAGTCTTAGTGAGGACTTCAGAACCGGGTCCATGTTCTCTACGTTCTTAGTCTTAGTGAGGACCTCAGAACCGGGTCCATGTTCTCTACGTTCTTAGTCTTAGTGAGGACTTCAGAACCGGGTCCATGTTCTCTACGTTCTTAGTCTTAGTGAGGACTTCAGAACCGGGTCCATGTTCTCTACGTTCTTAGTCTTAGTGAGGACTTCAGAACCGGGTCCATGTTCTCTACGTTCTTAGTCTTAGTGAGGACTTCAGAACCGGGTCCATGTTCTCTACGTTCTTAGTCTTAGTGAGGACTTCAGAACCGGGTCCATGTTCTCTACGTTCTTAGTCTTAGTGAGGACGTGGGCAGCAGCGTTCTGGATCAGCTGCAGCTGTCTGATCCACTTTTTAGGCAGACCTGTGAAAACACCGTTGCAGTGATCAGTTCTACTAAAGATAAACATGGATTAGTTTTTCCAGATCCTGCTGAGACATCAGTCCTTTAATCCTGGAAATGTTCTCCAGGTGCTAGAAGGTCCACTTTGTAATTGTCTTTAGATGTACGTTCCGGTCTGAGTCCATCACTACTCCCAGATTTTGTTCAAGACATGTTTCCACTTTAGCTTCAAAGAAAGCATCCCTGCAGCTGAGCATGATCAGATTGTCCAGCTGAGCCCTTTCCATGTTTTAACTGGAGACGAAGACCTCGGTGTCCTGAGGTTCTTCCAGAGTTCATGGTCTCATTGGTGGTGTTTTGTTTCCAGTGCTGATGGGAATCCGGATAATCACATCAGGATCTGGGAAGCTCTCATTGCATCAGGAGGTCTGGAGATGCAGTCTGCAGCAGGTAGGATGGAAAGTTGTTTCTCTTCCATCTGTGTTGCACTAAACCGCGACAACAAAACGCGTCTGGGTCCTGAAACGTGCTGAAAACACAGACCTCTGCCCAGCCTGTTACATTAGAGCTGGTCTACTTTTAAGGCTGCACAATATAGTCCAAGTGTGACAAACCTGTTTGTTAATGGCGATGTAATATCATTTCGTTGGCATCATTGTTACATGAATATTATTCTATCCAGAGGGACAGGGTCACGCGGCACCAGGCGCTCACTCATAATACTAAACGCTAAAGTCACAGAGGGATGGAAGCACTGATGAGAAAGAGAGGAAAGACGACAATAAGCAAATATTGCTGCTGATGTCGTCGTCACAAGGTTTCCCTGCATCGTGCAGCCCTATCTGCTCTCTGATGCTCCTCCCACCGAGCTGCTATCTGCTCCTTTAAATGAGGAGAAACCTGTTAGAACTGGAGGCCAGCGTGTCATCGCTGACGGTACAGCTTTATGCTGATAAATCAGTGAAAGCAGCTTTTATAGTCTGGTTCCCCTCAGGCTCTCTGCATACCGCCTGGCCTCTGTCCCGTGATGAAGCTGCAGCTGGATGTGTGACCTGAGAACCTGAAGGCGAGTCTTCAGGGTGTTTGCTGTAGTTTTCAGATTCATGTCCTCCTCCACCGTTGTTTGAATCGTAGGATGTTTCCCAGCTGAGGGTCTCTGGTTTATGCCTTTATACCTGTGTAAGCATGGCTGATGCAGATGTTGGATGCTGTCTGCTTCCTCTTCCTCTCTGACCGTCAGGCGCTCCGGTCACTGCCTGTAAGACTATCTCTGAGCTCATCATGCTGCCTCTGATCCCAGTTCTCTTCAGCTCCCCATAAATCCAGTCTTTAGCATTCCCATCAGCCAATGGATCATATGATGTTCAAACCGGACCAGATGCTGTCTGAACAGGACCAAACTGGACCTTTCATTCCCAGCCAGAACCGTCGGTTTGGTTCTGCAGGGATCAGGACAAGACGATCAGTTACTAGAGGCCAGCATTGTGCGTTTGGTTTTACTGACTTTGGTTCTGTTTGTTGTTTTCAGTCCGGCTGTTTTAGGTCATGAATGAAGCTAAAAGCGCTGAACTGTTTGACCCAAAGGAACTCTGAACAAAGACTGAAATGTTTGGGTCTAAATCTGGGAAACATTGATTTTTTTATTGAAATTGTTGCATTTCCTCTGTGTTTATTTTGGACTCTGGCTCTAAAAATGATTGTTGTAGCTTTTAAATGATGACCTTCAGCCAGAATATGAAGACTTCTGAAGCTGTTATCGTCGGCGGCTGTAATCTTCCTGATTTGGTCTCACATGAGAGCAGAACCGGGGGATCGGATCTTTGAAGCGTCTTCTCTTACACAACCTTGCCCTTCCAGTGAAGATGTCAGAACCTGCGGTGCTCGTGGGATCTGAGGAAAATGTGGGAAGTTACAGCGCTGTGACGCAGCTTAACATTTTTAATTCTCTGTTAGGATGTCACTCCAGAGCTTTGGTTCAGAAGATCAGAACGAGCTCTGCTCACAGGTCCTGCTTCAAACGTTGCTGCTAAATAAATGAATGAATGGAAGTTTATTTCAAACAATAACGTTGAACAAAAAAAGACACAAAAAAAACACAAGAGTGATAAATGTACAGAAATCAGTTGGAATAGTAGAAGAACAGTAGGAAGTGGGCTAATTAACTTCCACCCCCTTGTTACACTTAATTTACTGCAATAACACATGTCCCTATAAACAATGATTTTAATATACAATGTACTTAAATATGCAATCATTAACTGCACATATTAAATAAATGTGCCATACACAGAATTAATGTTATTATAATAAATATTCCATCTACTAACAAGAAATTGTTATAGAAATTATATTATTATTGAAAATAGATTACAGCAATGCACTACATAAATGTTCTAAGTTTGGATTATTTTCCTTAAATGAGAAATTAGCAGCAGACGTACATTTACACCAAATGTTCATACAGGTTTCTAATGTAACAAAGCAAAAATTCAAACGTTATATGGGTTATTTACACACAGATGGATGTTTCAAGGTTTTATTTTGAATGAAAAATAAGTAAGATTAAAATATAATAGACCAATAAAAATCATTTACAGTAATGTGGGGTTAATAAAAAGTATTTCTAACACCTGATTGATGGTAGCTTTTTTCCAAAGGTACTTTTATTCTGACAAGCGAGCCTCATCAGAACCTTTATTCTAATTTATTGAATTTAAATGTATTGATTTTATAAGAAATACAAGCAGACTGATTTTTTTTTTTTTTGCTAGTTGCACTACCTGTGCTAACCCTGCAAACTGCATGATCAACACTCACCAGGATGAGCACAGCGGCCCCACAAACTACACCAGCCCTCCTTAAAGCACCAACTGTGCTAACTGTGCTAATCAGGCTAGCTATGTCAGTCTTACACGCTCACACAAAAACTGAAAACCAAGACTAGCAGGAACTAACAAAACCACATCATCTGCAAAGAATGGGACTCTGAGGTTCCTAAACCAGACAAACTTGTTACAAAAACTGCTGCTTGAGATCAGGCCGTTCCCATTCTCCGGTGGGTTCCACCCTCAAAGGGGCAAAGGTTCCCATGAGCGAGCAGAAACAGGTCCACCTGCGAGTAAGCGAGAGGCTAGAGGCGCGTGGAGACCAAACCCAGAGAAGGAGCGAGAACTGATGCACAGAGGTGGGTAATACCGGTTCAGAAAGAAAAAGCCTCAACAGAGATTACTTCCAACTATTTGCATTTCCAGCTCCACAGCAGAGAAAGGGACTGAAGTTTCAAGCAGGGGGTCTCAAACTCCTGTCCTGCAGGGCTGGTGTCCTAAATCTTTAGATGCATCTCTGCTTCAACATGCCTGACTCCAACGAGCCCCACAGCAAAGCTATGCAGAGCTGGACGGCACGCTAGTGAGGTAGCTTAGCCGTTTGGTTCTGGTGTGTAGGGTCAGGGACACATCTAAAGGTTGCAGGACACTGGCCCTCAAGGGTTTGACCTGGAGACCTCTGGTTTAAGATCACCTGGTTCAGAGGACGGGAGGAAGGACAGCTAGGCAGGGTTTTTACTTTCTGTGTGCTGTATCAGGCCCTCATGGTACTAAAACATTGAAAATGTGCGTGGAGAGATGTTCCTGTCTGAGTGAATTACATAAAGCTGTATTTATTGCACGTGTTCCCTTTGGGCACAGTTCTGACTCCATAGAAAGCAGTTCTGAGGTTTAAGCTCAACGTATTTATACTGAAATCTGTCACACCGGGCCGCAGAAGAGACTTTGCTTTCGCTCTGAACTCTGATGTAGTGATTCAACACCGGGACGCGCCATCGTCGGACCGATGAAGGCGAAGCTCCGCTTGGTGACGGCACGTCTCACTCAGCGCCTCTTTGTTTGATGAATGTCCTCCGAGGAGAGGCGGGCTGAAACCCAGAGGTCAGGTTCATGTGCGAGCATTTTTCTCACCCATTACCTCCTCCTCCTCCCCCTCAGGCAGCATTAGCAGGGGTCAGAGGTCAGCGCTGCGCCTGTTGGCTTTATGTTAGCCCTTCAGCCGAGGGTTGAGGCTGCAGCCTCTCCAGAGAGCTGCCCTCGCAGTCTGTTTGCCAAATGGACCATGAATATACAAGTGCTGCTCCACCTGAGTGCCGTTCTCTGCTGTGGGGCTCTGGCTGCTCCAGCAGTTTAAAAATGGCTGGTTTAAAAAAAAAAAAAAGGTTTATGAACTCTCAGACACGTTCATTCACAGTCTGCCCTTCTTTTGCTGCTTCTGTGATGAGCCGTTTTCCTCCCAAAGCACGAAGATCATCCCTGCAGCTGGGCAGGAATACAAACACCTCAGACACACATCTCTGTTCCTGGAAATGAGGCCAAGGCCGGTTGGATGGTTTGAATCGCTGCCTGCTCTCAGCCTTTTGTTTTCATCCTGAGCATCATTCTGGGGAGCTTGGCTGCAGCCAGACCCGGTTCTGACATGGATCCTGGGGAAACAGGAAGCTGCTCAGGAAGCTGCTCAACCTTCAGCTGGCTGTAAACCCACTTTAGAACGGTTCAAACTGATCGATTCGTGTTCAACATCCAAATGTTCAGAACCGAGTTCAGCTCTAACTTCATCGCTTTTATTCTCTGTGTGACCTCAGGTACGGTTTCTAAACCCTCAACTCTTTTGCTACCAGACCACAAAGAAAGGTTGCAAGGACTAACAGAGGCACAGGTTCAAATTAAAAATACAGTTTATTAAATGTACAGATGTCACGCAACAGAAGTCAATGTATTTTATTGTACAACCAAAATAACCGCTCTAAAAGTGAGCACCTATGCTGGCCTGTAATCCTGCTAGCTGTGAAACCAAGTTAAAAACCCCAATTGAATTAACTAGACTATTTGGAGGAGAACCACTAAAGAAAACACAAACGAAATACACCTTGGTGTCTCCCAACAAAAACACACTCACACCACAAACCCTAGTGCATACAACACAAAAGAAAAGAACTCTCCTCCCACTAGTCTCCTCTATCCAATCTAAATATAACCAGCACAGGACCCAGGGCCAGCATTCCTATGCTCAGGTGGGATAAAACCAGCCCGGGGAGCTAAACAATAAAAACTCTCCCCTGCATTTTGTCACAACTATGAATAAATAGCTAAAATAGGGTCTAAGCAGTAATTAAAACAGTAAAAAAAAACACAACTGAATCAGTAGCAGGCCAACCTCTCCAAGGTGGAACCCAGTCCACGGCAGTCTGTGTGTCTCTCTATTACCGCATTGCCCTTTCTGGAATCCTTGTCTCAGATCTGCTCTCCTCACCAATCTACCCCCCTTTAAATGGAACAGCTGATTACCTGCCTCATCAAGTACCAGCTGTGCGCCGTCAAGCGTCCTCCATATATGGGCAGGAGGAAGGGTGTGCAGCACCATGCTTCAGGGCCATAGTGCCCTGGCTACATCTGTATTTTACAACAGCTGATTTTCCAAAGCAACATTCACACATTATAGTAATTTCATCAGCCGAAAAGAAGATTTTCAATGAAAAACATCTACTTACTGTTTTTAGCTGAGCTCATTTTGACCGTCTTGTAAGACGGGAATCTATTTATTACACATCTATGGTCATTTTACTCCCACTAAATCTAAATAAATACAGGCTGTCCTGCATAATTGTGGTTCTAAGGTAAATAACCCACCATAATATTCCTCTTTAATCCCGGCTGTAAACATGTTGGCTGACAAAAATCTTAAATCCTGTCAATTAAGCGCATCTGTTCTTTCAGTTACTCACCTGCAGGATGGTCGGAGAGGAGTTCAAGGCTGCAGCTTATCTGATCTTCAGTAAATATCCTGACATTTGGAGGGAAGCCAAAGGCTTAAAGCGAGAGATGCAGAGGCCTAAATGACCATTACTGTCTCCGCACAAGTTGACCCCAAAAAACACGACATACGTTCTGAGCAGTTAAATGATGTTGAGATGCGTTCCATACGGCAAACTTTGACATCTTAAAGCTATAGTTGGTAATCCTGTTAAGAAGCACTTTTTATTATATGGGCTAAAATGGTCCTTCCATCCGGAAAGTTAATATATGATGCATTCAGAAAAAGAAGGTTAACAATTAGATCTCTGTGGGAACTGCAGGCCTGGAAAAAGACCAATCACTGCCGTTCGGTCCGAATGGCATAGAATCTATGCCATAGACTGGTTATAGTTCTGGTTCTGCTCTCACCCCCCTCTGTCCTTCAGGTTCTGGGGGAATCACTTTATCTGTTGGTTGTCCCACATGTTAATCATTCTGACGCGCTTGTGTAACACCAGCGTTCGTGCTCGTTCCTTCCTAGTTCATGCTTACTGGCTGCGCACTTCTAGTGTTTATGTATCTGGCTAGCTTAGCGGCCAGCTTAGCGGCTAGCTTAGCGGTTAGCCGTTTATTGTAGCTCTGCTGCTCTCACTGTAGACTTTGAACATGGCTGAGAGTCACTAGAAGTGAACCGTGTTCCTGATTATGAGAAGAAGAGGAAGGCCTCAGTAGAAATAAATGAGGCCAGAGAGGATTTGGGAGATTTCTTTCACGCGATCCCTCTGAGGAGCAGAAGAGCAGGTAAGACGGTCTAACGCAGTCATTCAAAAAGGGACTTAGGAAAACATCTGGAAAATTGCAGATTCTACCTTTAAAAGTTCTCCAAAATGTGATGCAGACGTTGGCAGAGTGGTGACACGCTGAACCAGCTGTCATGGTGTTAATCTGCAGCTGTTTGCAAAACAAATGCAGGTTTTACTGAGTTTAGCTGCTCAACTGTGGACTTTAAAATCCACTCATGTTAATCTTGTAATATTTAACACAATATTAAATTCATAAGATGCTTACAGTCAAAGTTTGACATGTATAAATACCCCGTGTGTGTGTGTGTGTGTGTGCTGATGCATGAATTCATAAGCATTGTGTTTGTGTGGAGGGGTCGCGGTGAAGTCAGCCTCTGTCTCTGTGTCAGTGGGAGGAAGTGGCAGCTAAACGTTGAGCGTAATCCTGCTGTACGGGGTTAACGGGAGGCCAACACACACACACACACACACACACACACACACACACTACTGCAACATGTGAGGGAACCATGGTTGTATAATGGGATTAGAGCCGACTGAGTGCTCAGCTTGCAGTGGGGGGTATTTATTTGTCCGTGTCATGTTTATGGTTCAGTTCACTGACTAATTATGCAGACACATACAAGCACAGTTCCCTCATCCATCCTTTATCTGTTGCTCTCATTCCTCTTTACTGACACCTTCCGTTGGGTTGATCTGGATCTCCAGGAGCCGGTTCTGGTCCGTTCTCCGGACTGCTCACAGGGGTAAAAATGGGAAGGGAGTGAAAACTGAGACAAAGAGTGAAGCCTGGACCTAAAATCTGGTGTGATGGAGGCTGCTGGTCACACCATGGCAGAGTGAGCAGAAGCAGAGCTGACTGATTCTCGGGGAGAGACTGTGATCCAGGGCGCTGATAGAAATCTAACGGCTGCTTTCCTCACCTTTGGACAGATGTATGAACATCACTGTTTGTTAGGCTGGAATTTCCATCACAGACACACCAGACCGCTACAGGGTTTCTTCATCCATGCCGTTGTTAACCTTTCCTCTGTGTGCCCTGAAGTGAAATTACAGCACTGCAGTAAATAATATCTACCAGCTGGAGGAAAGTCTGAGGTTATTTCGGTTTGATTTGACTCGGTAGACTCAAACAGACTTCGGAAGCATACCTGAGAAAAGCTGCAACAGCAGACATTTTGAAAAATAAAGGCTGAACTTCTCAACAACGCTTAACTACCTAAAGAAATACAGGTAAAAGCCAGTAAATTAGAATATTTAGAAAAACTTGATTTATTTCAGTAATTGCATTCAAAAAGTGTAACTAGTACATTATATTTATTCATTGCACACAGACTGATGCATTCAAATGTTTATTTCATTTAATTTTGATGATTTGAAGTGGCAACAAATGAAAATCCAAAATTCCGTGTGTCACAAAATTAGAATATTACTTAAGGCTAATAAGAAAAAGGGATTTTTTAGAAATGTTGGCCAACTGAAAAGTATGAAAATGAAAAATATGAGCATGTACAATACTCAATACTTGGTTGGAGCTCCTTTTGCCTCAATTACTGCATTAATGCGGCGTGGCATGGAGTCGATGAGTTTCTGGCACTGCTCAGGTGTTATGAGAGCCCAGGTTGCTCTGATAGTGGCCTTCAACTCTTCTGCGTTGTTGGGTCTGGCATTCGGCATCTTCCTTTTCACAATACCCCACAGATTTTCTATGGGGCTAAGGTCAGGGGAGTTGGCTGGCCAATTTAGAACAGAAATACCATGGTCCGTAAACCGGGCACGGGTAGATTTTGCAGGAAGTAATCTCCATCTCCATAGAGCAGGTCAGCAGCAGGAAGCATGAAGTGCTCTAAAACTTGCTGGTAGACGGCTGCGTTGACCTAACCTGACAACAGCCAGCTGTATGTCGTTCCGCCTAGCTTCACTCACATACATCTGGGACTCCTCCATAGGAATTGCCTTTACAGAAGGCTGGGCCTTATCAAAAATTCTTGCATATGATTGGATAAGCCACTTGTCTGTCATCTTTATTGACGTGCTATTTCAACCACTCACACCGAAGCTAACCCGTGACGCTGATGATAGCGACGCAGGAAAAAAAAAAATAATAATAATAATGTGTTTGCGGCTCTAGTGGCATGCGTTTTATTGACAGTGAGCTGACAGGAAGAGGGGGGAAGACAGGCGGCAAAGCGCCGCGGGTCGGAGTCGATTCCGGGCCGACCGCGTTGAGGACTAAAGGCCTCCTAACATGGTTAGCGCTAACCGCTAACCGCTCCGGGGCGCTTCCGCGTCGGCACGTCCGCTGGTCCCGGAAAACAAAACTTGCCAAATCCGGTCGAGAGAAGGGCGAAAACATCGTTTCCACCAACAAAAGCCTTCAGAGCCGTTCTCTGATGTTCTTTTAATGAAACAATATTAGGTAGATTGGACAACACGGAAGAAATAGCAGCATCGACTAGCCGCCATTGCTATCAAAACAGTCTCACGTCATGGTCGCGTCTCCACTACGTCACATCTATGAAACTCCAGCCCTGCGTCCTGATTGGCCAGACCATAAATTTGGTTGGAGAAATCACTCTCTACCGGCGGTGTCCCAGATGTATGTGAGTGGAGCTAGGCGGAGCGACATGCAGCTGGCTGTTGTCAGGTTAGCGTTGACCCTGGATCTCAGGAAACAGAGTGGACCGACACCAGCAGATGACATGGCACCCCAAACCATCACTGATGGTGGAAACTTTACACTAGACTTCAGGCAACGTGGATCCTGTGCCTCTCCTGTCTTCCTCCAGACTCTGGGACCTCGATTTCCAAAGGAAATGCAAAATTTGCTTTGGTCAGAAAACATGACTTTGGACCACTCAGCAGCAGTCCAGCTCTTTTTTTCCTTAGCCCAGGTGAGACGCTTTTCGCGCTGTTTCTTGGTCAACAGTGGCTTGACACGAGGTATGCGGCAGTTGAAACCCATGTCTTTCAAGCGTCTCTTGGTGGTGGATCTTGAAGCACTGACTCCAGCAGCTGTCCACTCCTTGTGAATCTCCCCCACATTTTTGAATGGTTTTTTTTTCCCAATCTTGACTAGGGCGCGGTGATCCCTATCGCTTGTACACTTTTTCTGACCACAGTTTTTCCTTCCCTTTGCCTCTCTATTAATGTGTTTGGACACAGAGCTCTGAGAACAGCCAGCCTCTTCAGCAATAACCTTTTGTGTCTTTCCCTCCTTGTGCAATGTGTCGATGGTCGCCTTTTGGACAGCTGTCAAATCTGAAGTCTTCCCCATGTTTGTGTAGGCTTCAGAACTGGACTGAGAGACCATTTAAAGCCCTTTGCAGGTATTTTGAGTTAATCAGCTGATTAGTTTGTGGCACCAGGTGTCTTCAAAATTTAACCCTTACACAATATTCTAATTTTGTGACACACGGAATTTTGGATTTTCATTTGTTGCCACTTCAAATCATCAAAATTAAATGAAATAAACATTTGAATGCATCAGTCTGTGTGCAATGAATAAATATAATGTACAAGTTACACCTTTTGAATGCAATTACTGAAATAAATCAAGTTTTTCTAAATATTCTAATTTACTGGCTTTTACCTATACACAGCAGCGGGTACATAGGAACAAACTGGTGACATGATATGTAGTTTTCCCCTGAAATATCATGAATCCAGCGCCTGGGTGCAGGAGTCACACCAAGTAATTTGGTCTAATCTGCCACATTCATGTGATACCAAGACCTGTTCTCTCTCTGGCTGAACAAGCAGACGTGCCAGTTCACCCTGAGCTTTTCACTTTTAAGGTTACAATTTGGAAAAAAAATGTTTTATATTTCCAGTGTAGCAGTGCAGCATTAAGAATTGTTGTCTTAATGCCAAAAAGAGCCCAAAAGATTTTACTTTTACAAGTGGAGCCTTACTGCTTTCTCCATAGTGCTCCGCTTGATTTATAAATGCAAGAAGCTTTATTAGATTTTATGATGGGACTATTTCATGTTCAATGGACAGAAACAAGAAGGTAGAAGAGGAAAAAAGGAGAGAAACAGACGAGACAAAATGCTAAAAGGGAGAAAAGGTGAAAGAGGAGAGGAAAGGGAGAGAGTGATATAACATCCTCTGAGTCTGCTTCTACACCTGCAGAGATATAAAAAGAACAGCAGAACCAGCTGATAAAGTATTACAGGTACAAACAACCAACACCCTGATACCATCACTGAAGAATATACAGGATTAATTAATACCACATGTAGACAGTGCTCTCGTAATATTTCGAAGCCATCAATCCTTAAAATAATTATATTTATCCAACAATCTGTTGTTGTTTTTTCGGGAAATTGTAATTTAAATTGTGTTTAAGTGACTCTAGATGCTGGTGATGCATATTTATCTATCAGCTTCAGCTGTTTTCTTCCTCTGTGTCTGAGCCCAATGGGCAGCAGTGTTAGAGGACGTCTACGTCACATTTTTAGCATGAACTTGACCAAACGTCTTCAGCCCAAACAACAGGATGTTTTTGAGAAAACAAAGTGAAGAAGGAATGTATCCTGAGAGTCATCTTCTGATGACTGTAGTCCAGATAAATCCTCACAGCTAAGACATGGAGCGATTATGTGGAAAAAAGTGAGACTTGCATGGCTCTCTGGCACAAAGTTTTCTGGTGGCAGAGTTGGGGGAAATGCGAATGCTGACTTTTGTGGGCATCAGAGTAACAATGCTGGTCAGAACAGGAGCAGAAATGGCCATCTGGCTGATTGATGCCAGATGCCATTGTTTCAAATTCCATTTTCTTTCTCACAGTTATGGCTTCGGTGAATCATAGAGCTTTTAGGTTGCATGTGAGGGTGTCGGCTTGTTAAGTCTCCAAGCTACTGATCTCAGCCAACATCCTGACTTCCTGCTCCTCGGCAAATAAATCGTCACTTTATCAACACGGGGTCAGTCTCTGGCTCAAATCAGATCAGGGCATGGAGTTGATTAATTCTAATGAGATACAGGCCTGAAGACCATCAGAAAGGAAAAAACACAAAAGAGATGATAGGTGGAAAAACATGCCGTTTATCCAGGACCGGTCACGCTAAGGAAAAGTGGAACGCCGACTAGATCCTGTTTCCAGGAGGAAATATGGGTTCTGTTGTCTGGACGAAGAAGTTAATGTTGATCTTAAACTTCTGCATTAACAGCAGCAGCTCTTCTCCATCCTGTGGAAGAGTTAACCTTCACCACAGTGGGTTGCTTTTATTTTAACTTCCTAGAAGAAAAACAGCCTGGTCTAAGATCATTTGCCTGGAGACAGCCAGAGATCACTCTTTACATGAAGATTTGGCAGAAAGTTTCAGCTTTTAGAAAAAGGAGGAAGCAGCTGATAAATATTTTATTCCCGTCTCCGGGGCTCTTGATAACTCTGAGAACTGATGCTGCTGCGTTGTAACGAGGCGTAAAACAACGTGATAAAATCCAAATGGTACACGCACCGGCCCATGTAGCAATTATAAAAGCTTGTTTCTGCCCCGTCCAGCTGGCAAAGAGTCCAGCTCTCCTGTAAGCAGAGGTGTCCACGTCCACCTGCTGCTGCGTGAGGCGTTGCTGCCCTGAAGGGCGAACCAGGCCGTGCATATCAATGCGCCGTGTCTTCCTCTCAGCTGCCTTTGTCTGCAGATATCACCTGAATTAGCCCGAGGCACATGGGAGACGCAGCGTTAGCGCGCCGTGGCTGAACACGCGCCTCCCTTACATGCATGGGGAGGAGAAAGACAAGCATCCTGTGTGATGGAGGTGAAATCAGAGCTGCTCAGACAGCACGCCTGCCTTCTAGGCTCCAGACGATGAGCAGCCTCCGCTTCCTTCATCTGATCAAGATTTGGCTGCTGCTGCAACACCAACCAGACATGAAAGGTGCTGCTGGACCAGTAATAAAGCAGTCCTTTGGACTTTATTAAAACAAACAATTGAATGTGGTTATGATGTTTTTATGTTTCCATGATGTAAAGCACTTGCTGCTGAAATGTCCTACACAAATTAAAAGCACTTTAACTAGCTCCTCATTTAGCTCTGCACTGTAAGCATAGATTTGCACATCAATGAGCATCTGCACACAAGACGTTTTAATTATTTATTGAATATTTATGGAGTATTTTAATAGTTAACATGTGGCCTTTTGTTCCAGGGCCTGTACATCTGCTCCACCTTAGGAAGAGTTGTTGGAGCAAATAAAGTTTACTGTTTGGTGAAACTTAGAGGTTCAGGAGTGTGAAGACGCTGCTTGTTAGGACGCATGGAGGGATTTCTGTACTTGGGTTTTTGTTTGGCGTTTTCAGAATGGTGCTGAGTTGCAAGTTCCAACCATAAAGTATTTAGTTGCTGATAATAAATGGTGACTTTTGCATAATAGTATTTATCACAGTGTGTTTCTATTTTCAGTCACCTGTGAGTAGATAATTGTTGAGTCTTTCAACAGAAAGGGTCAACGTCTTCCTCTCTATCCAGCTGGTTCTTCTCGCGTTATTTCCCACAATTCTCTGAGAGCAGCGTCAGATGGTCACATGACCGCGGTAAATCAACGAGGAGCAATATTAGCCACAGTAGCCAAACGCTGTGTGCAAGTAAGAGCAGCACTACTTCAGCTTATTTTTACTCAAGTACAAGTAAAAAGTAATCAACCAAGAAATTACTTTAAGAGTAAAAAAGTATTTGGTGAGAAGTACTGAGTAACTAAACGTAACATCTGATTTAATGTTTGAAAATAATATAATCAGACAGACAAAAATATGAAGGTGTGTAAAATGTCTGCTATTTTAAAGGACTAAAATAAAAAAATATCAAGAATAACATAATTACAAAATAACAAATTCAGGCACTTTTCAAACTCAACTTTTTCAACATTAAACTTGAAAGCAATACTTTATAGCAATTAATGTAAATACAGTCAGAAAAGTATTAATATCTACAGTCTGGGTGAATACTGGATTCTGATTGGCTGCAGGGTGTCCGTGAAAAAGTGTTAAAGGACACCTAAATAGGTTCTCGTTTTTTTACCGTTAAAACCATAAGATTATTCTAAATTATTATACTATAGATTATTTTAAATTATTGCGCTGGTTCAAACCTTAGCTGCTAACGGCAGGATAGTTGGCAACACGTCACAATGAGATGTTAAATAGTGAAATAGTTCTCTCAGCCGCTCCTTCTACAATCAAACCATTTTAACGGTGGATAAAAACATTAAACGGTTAATATTGATTTAATATTTTTTTTCTTTCGTAAGTGACCATGGTACGAGCAGGATAATACCCTTCGAGGCGTCCATTAATTTCTGGTAGTGGACGCCTCGAAGGGCCTTGTTACTTTCTGTTTGTTCATTTGAACGCAATAAGCTTAGCAGACAGAAAATAACATTAAAACAACAAAACTTTGTTCAAACAGGAAATGTGACTTTAACAAAGACTGTCAGTGGTCCTCTCTGGTAAAGTTCTGGTGAATAAAAAAAAAGAGTCTGGTTTTTATTTACCTGGTAAGAGGAGCCAAACATTTTACTCAAGTGAGAGTAGCGGTAGTTTTCATGATATTACTCAAGTAAAAGTAAAAGTACAGTGCAGTAAAACTTCTTTAAGTACTTTTACGTAGGGGCCGGTACGAGGCTACTTAGCCTTAATTTGAGTTTTTCCTCAACAGCTCCACAGCTGCAGAACTTTACACCCTGTGGGATAAATATCTGTGAGCTTTGGGTCACAGGGTGGGGAAGAATGAACTATAAATGATCAATCTGCACTTTAATATTGAACTTGAATTAAACTGATTATCTTCAGTCTCTGTGTGGATTTTTACCCTCCAGAGTTTTTCCAGCTCTTTGTGAAAACAGCCCAGTTACCAAAGCATCTTTATTTATAAAGCGCTTAAAAACAGCCAACAGCTGAAACAAAGTGCTGCACATCACTACAAGCTAAAACACATCCATTAAAAAATAAAATAAAAAGATAATGCATGAAAACGCTGTAAAGAAACAATAAAGCCAATTAAAAATGAAAACTAGTGTTAAGGCCAGAGAATACTAGTGGGTTTTAAGGCGGGTTTTAAAAGTGAAGGATCCAGTGGTTGATATTAATCAGCTTGATTACTATTACTACCATAACTGACTGAACTTATTATATAACAGATTCCTACAGGAGACTATTTAAGGCTGAGGAATGTTGCAGGGCTTGACAAGCTTTATTTGGGCCAGATCAACACCTGCTGCTCCACCGCGGCTCGCTGGGTTTACCTGCTGCTGATTTTCTGTGCAGGAAACGACTCCATCAGCAGCGCCTGAAGCTGCGCTCTTCAGAGGAGGATTTACAGAGTTTTCCTCCGTTCTCCAGGGGATTCTCAGGTCCTGCATCTGGGCCAAGCTGCGTCCAAATCAGGACCTTCTGAGTGCAGTGTTAGACTCCTGTGTCGATCATTTCAGCAGCGGCCTCGCTGCGTTTAATGACCTGATCAGTGGATCAGGCCGCGGTCCTGGTTGTCGTCCAGCAGAAAACTCCTCCTGACTTTCCTGAAGCTTTTAAAGTGTTGAATAAAACCAGTTTTTCTTTTTAATTTGGAGCTTTCAGAGCAACCGGGATCCTTCAGGGACTCCGGCAGCACATGAATTGTTGTTTTTGGTGGTTGTCAGCGTTCAGGGATGGCCGAGCAGACGCTGCAGGTAGATCCTGAGCAGCGGAGAACGTGTTTGACGTCCAGGTTTGGTGATGCATACCAAACGTGAAGATCACGCATCACTTTGTGTGTCTTCCTGTGCTTTCTGCCCCGGCTTCCTCCAGCGTTCTGCAGGGATTTCCTGTTTTCAGCTCGCAAAGCTCTGATTTAAATCCAGCTCCTGACTCAGCTCCCTGTGAATGAGTAATGAGACGATTTCTTTACCTCCGGGCACCTGTGGGAACGGCTGCCCACCAGGTGAGCTGATCAGCATGCATGAAGCTCTTCATCCAGACTTTTACTCAGCTGAATCTACTCTTAATTTGGCCGGGGTGAGCAGCCGCTGGCCTTGGACGGCTGTGTGGATCCTGCCTCCAGGTTTCACCGCCGAACTCCGCGCTAGGCCTCCGCGTACACACCAAGGCAACAAACTTCTTTCCACAGGCTGAAAGCATCCAAGGCCATCTAGTTTTCATCTTAATGCCCAATTAGAGCAATGTTTTCTCCGCTGTTCCACACAGAACACGGCGTCTTTTGCAGCTTATCTTGGCAGAACTGAGAGGCAGCTGACGAGTTTTGTGGCTCTGAAGGAGGTTCTCTGGTACCAGAGACGCTTTTTGGGGTTCGGACGGTTCCTCTACACGCAAACCAGAGCTGCGTCTGCATTCTCAGCATGAAGAGGAGCTCCTCAGCGCAGGTTAAGGTCTGCCTGCACCGGCGATTCTCCTGCCGATGGGAGGTCCGACTTGTTCTAAAGATGCAGAACCAGGCCTGGTTCCTGAGGAGCAGTGGATCTTCATAAAGTACCAGAGCTTCTCTTTTACCATTATTTAGCAACTATCAATGGCTTTTGTGCTGTAAGAAATGTTTCCTTCAGCTCATTTTATTGCACTTCATTAATTGATTTATTTGGAAACATACAAACTGAACACCGACATTTACAGACAAAGGTAACCGAAGCTCTGAAGCTCATCACGCCGACTGTCCTTTACAAAAACATCCACCCATCAATTGTTTTTCTTTTTCCTTTTCTTTTCTATTTTCTTTCTTTCTTCTTTTCTCCGTCCCTTTTTTCTGTCTTCTGTCCTACTTTCATTCTTTCTTTCCCTTTTTCTTTCCCTACCAAAAAACCTCAAACTTGATTCTCATTTTTAGTAAAGGCAGAAATTTAGATTATATTTTTAAATAATAGATTGAATTACTCCTTCTTAAGCAGAAGAGCTGGACCCAGAGTCACGGGTGTCTGCAGGTTGGTTGCTGCTCTGCAGGATGTTTTTATTTGATATTCTCTGCATTACGCTGTGCAGCCGCTGCTTGTCTGGTTTCCCCTCATTTCTTCACGTTTTCCTGACCCTCCTGGGTGAGCCTGGCCCGTTATCTCTCTGTGGATCTGTGCTCCTGCTGGGTAACAGGTCAACTGAGCCCCATTAATGCTAAAACATTAATGTTGGGTTGTCTCTGCTTGGTGCGCCCATCTAAATAAAGCCCCAGCGCTGCCTGCAGGCGGCTTAATGCTGATAAATCGGAGGTTTTCTTTCATCTGCTTTGACTGATGTAAACGATACAATAATGACGGTTGATAATAAAGCATCATAGAATCAGGCAGATAAAAATTTGGGGTCTGAAATCTGACTGAAGACGGTTTGAGGATGTAGGAGCAGAGAAGCGTAAGGATATTTCCACAGTGGAGCATTAAATGATCCTTTTTCTAAAAACTGCCTGTAATGAAATCAACAACCAGTAAATCAGCATCGTGTTTGAATGAAGAGCTCATAAAAGCTTAAATAATTGTAATTTATCCCCTGCTGGGGTCCGTCCGTCAGTTAATTAAAGCTGAAGGCGTCTTTCTGGGAGCAGTTTGAGCTTTTTGCTGCTGCTCATAAATCCTGCAGGAGGAAAATGTAATGTGCCTGAGACGGAGGAAGCGCTGCCGTGGCTCATAATGCATAAAACGCATCGTTAACAGCGGGCGCTGGGACCAAGGTGAACTAAAGCAGCGTGTGATGGCTTCTGGTCCTGGTGGGCATGATGTGACGTCAGAATAAAAGCTGAACATGTTGGGTAAATTCTGATGATCTCAGTTAAAATGAGCGAAACGAGGCTGAATCGTCCTGATGGTCGGTGTTTGTGTTCAGCAGGCTGCTTTGACCTCATCGCTGGCATCCGCTCAGATCCTGCAGATAACCACAGATGTCCTGCTCTTCCTCCTCCTCATCGTCATCCTTACCTCACCTTTAATCTGCTTTCCCTGCTTTTTCCACAGTCACATTGGAAATAAACACAAACATTCTCTGGAAATTCATGCCAGGTATTTTCTAAGGTTTCTAAAAATAAAACCTCTGAAGTGGAGAGTTGTGGAGTGCTTGGATCTCTTCCTGCGGTGGAGGAGTGGAGCAATCTTGGTTTTTACGTCCTGACGCATGCCAGCTTGGAGCAGGAGATGGAGAGGAGCCCTGAAGCTCCCTCTGCAGTGATGAAGATGTGTCTGAGCTGCTGTAGCTGAAAACCAAAGCTTGTATCTTCCTGGTCCAGCTCCACTTCCATCTGATGGGAATGAAATGTGGAACAAGTGCTAAATCTTGACATGATCTTCCTCTGCAGGGCGGATAGGCTCGGTGTTAGAGGGCAGGGTGAGGAGCTTGGAGCGGGCCTTCTGCTCCTCTGCACCAACCAGAGCCGGCTGAGGGGGCTAATCAGACGGACGGGTGGCTGATCTCTGGAAACCTTTACATCGATGTTTTCTTTTTCTTCACCCGTCAACGGAAAGTACTGGTATCATTTCAGCAGAAAGTCTTCCTCACAAAGAGAAAACATGCTGGCGGCGATATTTCTGCTGTAATCAGGAGTACAACACGGTTAAAGGGAAATGTTGATCATCACACAGTAGACAACCCACGTCCTGAACGGGACATTTGAACACTTTTCTGCATGTAGTAAAGAAACTGCTCAGGTTGTACAGCAGCCATTCATTTATAGAAATAGAAACAGTATCTAGAAACTACTACTCCAGAACTACAGGCCCATCTCAAACCTCCTTTATCAGTAGATTATTGAAAAAGCTGAGTTTCAACAATTAAACACCTTCTTAACAACGACCAGCCGCTTTGACGTTTTCCAGTCAGGTTTCCTCACCACAGTACAGAGACCGCCCTTATCAAGGTGTTTAATGACATCCATATAAATACAGACTGTGGAAGAACCACCGTGCTGGTTCTGTTGGACCTCAGTGCAGCATTGATACTGTCGATCACTCCATTCTGTTAGAGCGCCTGGAGAACTGGGTCGGCCTCTCTGCTACAGCTCTCCACTGGTTTAAATCCTACTTAAAGGACTTTTTGTGTCAGCAGGTAACTTTACATCAGAGACGACAAAAATCACATCCATTCTATTAGAGATGAAAATCAGATCAGCTGAGGAAAGGGAGCCGTACGGAGGTCCCCGCGTCCACAGCCCAAGCGCAGACCGTCAGAGCCCGGGTCACAAACGAGGACCTTTCCCCCCCTAAGCTAGCCGGTTCCCCGCCTCTGGCCGAAGAACCAGTTTCACCCTGGAGTAATTCACTGCAACCAGACGCCCCGTCGCCACAACCACAAACAGACAGAGGTTTGGCAGAGTTTGGCAGAGAAAGTTTAAGATGGTTCCCTCTTAATATGTTTCACTGTGTTTCAAGGTTTGACCGAGCTAACAGGCTAGCTCCTGCTAGCTTCCTTGAAACCATGCTATGCTGATGTGTTTCACTGTGTTGTAAAAAACTTTATTTCCATAGGGGTTTTACACATATCGATAGGATATTAATGTTTGTGTTTTCCGGTCCACTCATTGTGACCAAATAGAGCTTAAAAGTCTTTTTAAGTTTGCGCTGAATGTCCGCTAACATAGCGCTAGTTAGACGCTCTTAATAGCTTACGGCTACCACGAGTAAACGTGACTACAGTTCGTTTTAAACATAATGCTTGTTTTCGTTTTGCTCCACCATCATCCAATAGTGCTACAAGCATTTATTAAAGCATTTATAGGGAACATTAATGTCGATTTAATGGTGTTTGTGTAACTTTAGGATTAGCCCATTAAGCTAATGACCGGTTGTCCACTACTACACCCTGTAGCTTCCTAGGTTACCAAGTCGAGTCTAATTATTCCCTGGAAAAATAATCCCATTAATAAAATCAAGAGTCCTAAAGGTTATTGATTTTTATTTAGCAAATCATTCTATAAAATGTTATTTTACCAAATAATGTTTCATATAAGTCAGATATACGTTGTGAATGGGCTGAAACACATACCAGATGTTCTAAATTAGTTAAGCTACTTTTACTTATTTAATTTATAGTTGTCTAACTTGGATCTGCAGTGAACCAGGATTCACTGAATCATTCTGATGACGGTTTTCAACTATCTTTATTTGTCCTTTTGTTTCTTTTGTGTGTACATAGCTTCTTTTTATCTTAATTTTGCTTAGTAGTTTTAGTTAAGCTTCACTAGCCTAGTAGAGAGGATTTGTTGATTATGTCCAAATAAAGTGTTAATTCAGATAAACAGCATTATATAGTGATGTTCTCTGGATGTTGATTTTATTTCTGTAAATAAATTCTTGCAGAGAAGTTGTTACTCCTTTATTCTATATGTGTGCAGATTTTGCTGTTAAAAGAACGCCAGTGCTTGAATCATTCCTTTCAACTATTGTCCCAATATCAGCTCTTGGGCTGATATTCACCGGATAACACCTAACTGACCCAGAGTTATTTATTAAACATTAAATAACTTAAAACCGTGGATAATGGCACAAAATATCCAACTAACAAACTGTCTTATGGATGATAAAACACATCTAAGAGTGGCAGCCGATTTAGGAAGGTCAAGAATGATGAAGTTTTGGATGTTTTTTAAGTAAAACTTAAGGTCATGAGGTCAGAACCCTAAAGATTGTTGTTTCAGTTGAGGTTTATCCTTCGGTTCGCTGTAAAGACTCACACCATCAACCTTCCAGGTTCTGACTGCAGACAGCATCAATGTTTTATGTAAAAAGGAGCTGGCATCTATTCTCTTTCAGCATTTATCTATAATTCAGGACGAGCAGTCGAGAAATAGAAAAAGTTTGGGTTTCACCTCTGGACAGAAACATTGTTCGGTTGTCTTTGTTTACCCTCATCATCAGCACCACCTATTGAAACCCTGCTAGAGTCAAAAGTTGAAGAACTTTTTTATCGACTAGTGCTGACGGGTGACTGCAGCGGCGTCTCCGAGGTAGTCGGCTTTCATCTCAGACATCCAGAATGAGGCTCTTTAATAAGTGATGAAGCACCCAGCATCTTCTTCGTGGGGATAATCCATATTTGATATTATTTTCACACACAGAATCAGATGATGTCTGACACTACATTAAAAGCTGCACTGGCTCAGACAGCAAGATGATCAGTACCTTCGGAGAACCAGCACCGAGTCCACGAAGCATCCAAAACTCAGAAAACAAAGATGAATCTGCCTGAATCTGGTTTCACTCAAGCAGCGGCTTCATTTTAGCTAATGAGCCGGCACTAGAATCCGGATCGGCTTTCTAAAGCCCTCCTAGGTTCAGCGAGACAACCGGACCTCCACAGCTGAGGTTCAGGGTGTCAACATCAAGCCAGAGTTTCTTCAGCTTTTCTAATCCACGATCGTTTCATACGTCTAATTAAAACAAAGAACAAAGACATTCAGATCAGTTTAGACGCTCCAAATTCACCAGATGTTGGCTGAAGAAACAAAAAGTCTGACTCAGATGATGTGTAGAATCCAGTTGGGTCTCATTTTAATGCAAGGAGACCTAATTAATTCATTCCATACAATCATATTACAAATAAAAGTAATAATTATTAATGGGTCTCATCATTGTTACCTCCTTGGTCTGCCTGGTGTTCAGGATCAGGTTGTTCCTGGAGCTCCACTGTGTCAGATTGCTGACCTCCTCCCTGTAGTGGGACCCATCATTGGTGGAGATGAGACCCACTACAGTGGTGTCGTCCACAAACGTCTCCACTGTGTCTGTGGGGGGGACAGCAGAACAGCCCTGGGTGAAAAGGTGAAGAGAGCTGGGCTGAGGACACAGCCCTGTGGTGTTCCTGAGGATCAGTGGAGCAGATGTTCCCCATCCTCACCACCTGGGTCTGTTGGTGAGGAAGTCACTGATCCAGGATCAGAGAGGAGTGGAGAATCCATGCTGTGGAGCTTCAGAACCAGCATGTCTGGTAGCACCGTGCTGATGCTGAAGTCCATGAAGAGCATCCTGACAGGTGATGTTCTGCTGCAGGTCAGTCAGAGCTGAGTGCTAACGAGATGGAAGGCCCAGTTCTGAACCCTGCTCCATGAGAAATGATGGTGCATGAAGAACATTTACCATCATCATTGGCAAACTGGAGTACGACAGACAATGTGATCCATGTGCTGTTCCCTTGATCGTTGCAGATTGCTGGAGCTTCTGTGGTAAAATATTATGATCTGTTCAGGATCTGCTGGAACGCAGCTAGACTATCAGTTTATGTTAGGGAACAGAGAGCCAAGAAAGATGCAGTTCTGTGGTTCTGTGGTTCCATGTATGTCCCAGATCCAGCACTTGTTGGAGAGATTATATCTCCCGGACGGACGGATGACTGATTGATTGATTGATTGATTGATTGATTGATTGATTGATTGATTGATTGATTGATTGATTGATTGATTGATTGATTGATTGATTGATTGATTGATTGATTGATGGATGGATGGATGGATGGACGGACGAGACTAAATGTTCTGGGAACATAAACTGATGTGGACCAGGTTAAATGTGGATGAGCAGGAGGATCTCAGGAGGTTAAGTGGTCGCCCTGATGAGGAAGGTTTATTGACAGGGCGGCGCTCTGGATGGTAACGACGCCCTCCTTGATGAGAATGCTGCCTGGTGCTGATGATGATCACAGAGATAATAAAGGAGAAGATAAGTTCTGGATGAAGGAGCAGCAGGTCTCCTGAATCCTAAATGAACTCTTTATGTGTCGCATCGGCAGCAGATCAGTTTTCACATGTGATTAATTACTCTGAGGGGCGATTAGAGGTGTTTAATTACTCAGTGATAACACCAGGACAGAGTCCTGATTAAAAGGCTTAATTATCCTGACATGACTGTATGCTGCTGTTTGCAGGGGGAACTCTGCAGTAGTCAGGCGTCTTCCCTCCCTCTAAATGTCAGACGTTGAATCAATCAAACGAAGATGGGAGCGACAGTCCTGCTCAGCTGGTATTTTAGCTCAGTTTGTCACTAAAAGGTGGAAACATGGCGGTTTGTAGTGATCAGCTGTTATACTGAGACGTTTTCACCCAGACAGGTTTCACAAACTGTGCTTTAAATCAGTGTGGAATCATTTATACAATTATCAGAATAATCCAGGTCAGGTTTGACTGTGAATCTGGAGCAGGGCCATTTCAAAGGTGACCAAACAAACCCGTAAAGATAAAGGTTTTAAAAATGCTAATCTGTTTAAACAATCTCTCAGGATCAAATGCAGTCTAAGTCCCTGAAATAAACGGGGGATGTTTCCACAGAACTGGGAGCAGTGATTCGGAGGCTAAATTCTGTTGTGTCAGCTCAGCGTGGTGAACGGCAGGGTTTGCTCTTTCTTTGGGGTTTTACTGTCACCGTTTGGTTCTAACTACGACCCAAAAGGACTGAAGTGAAGGAGTTTCTTCAGTGAAACGCCTCCAGACACAGAGCCAAGCTGACCACCACAGGGGGATGCCTCCAGAAAGCTCGGCCCGTTTCAGTGTCTGGTTCAGACCAGAGCAGGTTTTAAAAAGATTATTAGAAATATTGGTCCTGGGGATGAAAATAATATCAGCATTAACACAACGGCATCGGTCTGACTAGTAAAACTGGGCCAATATTAACAACGTGTTTATTTCTGTCTTGTTGCCGTTTGTGTGTCTGGGGGCCCTTTTCCATTGGACCTCTAAATCACCTTGTGGTTCCACTGGGGGATTTCACTTTCCTCTACTGTCACGGGAAAAGGCCCTGCTGTGGGGGTAGGACTTGCCAACTAGCCTGGGGCTTTGCTCAGTGGGGCGGGGTTGTGTGCTGCAAGGCAGACAGTCCGCCACAAGGGGGAGTAAGGAGCAGTACGGAGATGGCGAGTTTACAAAGGTAGCAATTTTAAAAGCTTAATTTATCAGAAAAAGTAGTTTAAAAGGTTTTTAGACTTGAAAGTACACCTCCAAACTGCATCGTGCAGTCAGTTCATCAGGATTATGAGCCGATTTTAATGCTCGGACTTGTCGGGAGACCCGCTGACAGGCTGCAGGGTTTTGCCCCCGCTGCTGCGGCGTGTTGTCGTCTCTGATTTCACGCTGACTGGATCTGCTCGCCGTGGCTGAAAAGTAAATATAAAGCTTTTACCAAATTAGAGAAGAATATCTGCATTTATGCCAGATATCAAATGTTAAAATCTTGGCTGAATGTTTTTTAACATTTTAGGTTAATTATAAGCTTTTTTGCCACCGTTCTCTTTTAGACTGACATTTTAGTACTAATGATCTAACGGAGGCCTTTCATTTTCCTTGTGCACAGAAAACACATATTTCCCTAAACCTAAACCTAAGCTGGTGGACTGAGAACCGCTTTGCTGTTTACTCACCATGAACCATGTCTGAAGGAAAGCTAAAAGTCTATTAAGCTTTGTAGACACAGAAGGGCGAGCTGGATTTATTCCACATGACCTGATTTAGTGAGGCGTTCTCTAATTTTACTTGAACTGAAAGTTTTGCCTCAGATTGCAGAGTGGTACTGTACTTAAAGATCATCCTCGTCCGTCTCACCGTGGCTGAGATAAAATCCCAAAGCTCTAAATTTTAACTTGATTTGGCAAACTTTAGAGCACAGATCAGTCTCGTCTCCCCTCTGTTACTGCCCCCCCCCCCCTACCACCACCACCACAGCCGCGGTCCCAGCGCCGTACAGGCAGAAAGAAGCCGTGCTTTATTTTTATTTATTTATACCAACAGGAGCAGAATAGAGTGGAGAAACAGGGCTGGGGGCGGTGGAAAAGGGACCAAGGAGATGTAACGGCATCAGTTTCTCTGGAGTCCGGATGAGTGGCAGCTTGAAAGGCAGAAGATGTTGCGACTTTGTCTGTTAGACCGCTGTCTTCTTGCTGCCACCCGCAGGACTGGAGTGGTACTGCAGTTTTTGTCACAACGTCCCAAACGTCATTCGGCTGTTTTACATAAACGGCCTCTAGCTAATGGAAACACGACTGACCTGAAAGCCCCAGACTTTGGTTTACCCCGGGAAAACAAAGCCTGGGGCTTTAAATGGAAAAAGGGCTATTGTTTGGTCATGTAACAATAACTGAAGCAGAGAAGCAAAGTCAGCAGTCAGGTTGTTTTCACACCATCAATAGGGCAATTTCCAGTTAACACGGAAAAAGTTGTTTGTTGGTTAAAACAAACAATTACGTAATGTTGACTAGAAAAATTCAATTGAACCAAGACTAACACTGGATGAGGTCACTATCTTTGCTGCCAATAAAGATGCATCAGAACTTTGTATCATTCCTGATCAGAACCTCTGAATGAGAGAATAAAGTCAGAGGAAACGCAGAATTCTACACTTCCACGGTTGAACTTGGACTTTGAACCTCCATCTTTGCTCATTGTCTGATATCAGAGCTTGATCTCAGAAAGCAGTGTTTTTAAAACCACACTGTTTCTGCTGTTTGTGTGGATAAAATTGGGCTTGTGAAGTTTTCCTTCCATCAGCTCCTACATTAGTATCTCATCGGACAATAGCTTAGAAAGATGCAGGTTTTCTGTCACTGCACCCATTGTGAGAGCTTGTTAAAGCTAACAAGGACAGAATGTATGAGGCTGCTTGCAGCAGGAGGCACAAGGACTTGATGAATAGAAAGGAGTATTTTCTCTCCTGCAATCTAAGTTTTCACACTCAGACTGAAATTGGTGAAGCAGATGTAGAGACGTCTGAATAAAGGAAGTATAAAGGAGAAGGGCAGATTCAAATGAAAAGTCGACCATGTTATGAAGACATATTCTTCATAAGTATGCACTGTGAGTGCTTGAAACCTGAGTCATATTCCTAGTTTATGCACACAGACCTGGCCAGTTAATCTGGTTCTGATTTAATTCAGCCACATATTTCACCACTGTAAACATGATGGACTACAATGTTTTGATTTCTGAATTTGAATTTGAAAGTGAAGGCAGACCTCTCACATGTGCTGTTTCAATGCTTTTGGTAGTCTGGGTGCTGTAGTGAAAAGAGAGAGAGAGAGAGAGAGAGAAGCCATGAAATTGACCAAAGGTAAACTATGGAGTAGGTGGAACAGCGGCAACCGTTGAGCGTATTTACTGAGGGACAGCTGGAGAATGACCTTGAATGTGGGACAGTAAATCAGGAGATGATGTGAAACAGCTGGAGCTGAAGTGACGCATGGAGACTGAGGAAGGGAGACTAATTAAGCCAAGACAACTTTGTTTATAAATATTTTAAATTATATGTACATCATCAAAAACATAAATACACATGTGTGTTAACTGTTGTTATTCATGTTAATGTTAACATTTATTGGCATGAATGGAGCTAAACAGATACAGAGAAACTATCAAACCAAGGGGAACATTTAAGAGATCTGTCAGAAAATAATTGAGAATACACAGAGAACAGAACACAACAAATAAGAAACTAAACCTAAACAAATGAAGGAATGAAGCAACACCTTAGAGAACACAAACAACAAAGAGTAAAAAAACAGGAACATGATATACTGGTGGAGAATCTCAGTCATACAAGACATAGCAAATAAAAAAGGTTCAAAATTAAAAGCAACTGGACCTCAGTTCCTGCTGTCAGTTAAAACAGCTTACGGCTGCGCTGCATGTTTTTTAAAGCTGAAAGCTGAGGCCTTCCCTTCTGTTTAGAGCCGTTTCTTACATAAAGTGTTTCCTTCACCTCTCTTTCTCCCTCTGTCATCTTTGTCTAAGATGGGAACATTTTGGCTCTCACAGAGTCCCTCGCCTGGCGGTGTAGATGCACAGCTGAGTCTGGGCCAGAGGAGCTGGTTCTCCGGTGCTGAGCCATGCACCCATCCAGAAAAGGTCTTTAGTTCCTGAAATACAGAGATCTGTGATGATTGTACGCCGGGAAAATGTAGGCAGAGTCACAGGTGAGTAGACTTGAAGCTGATGACTCAGCAGCAGGTGTAGCTGATTATGATGAGTAGCGAGCATGAAAAGAAAAGTCCATCAGCCCCAAAAACACAAACCACAGACCCAAACCATGACAAGGTCTGGACTTCCCTCGCTGCTCTGGGGGTTCTGGCCTGAGGGGGAACCTCTGGTTCAGTCTCAGTTAGACCTGGATGTTGGGTTTGCAGAATATCCTGCTCCGCTTTTTAGAGATTTCTTATTTTTGACCCAGTATCCTGTTTTCACATTAACTGAGCCGGTCCTCCACAGAAATACTGGTCTGACACGGATGTAGGTCCAAACCAAACTACAGCAACCCTCCTCCTCTCTCCTAGACTCTTCCTGTGGGTCAATCATTCCTCTGCTTTTTGTTTTATTCATTTACTGTTTTACTTTTAACCAAACCGACAGAGTTCCACTTACAGCGGGTTTATAGGTAGCTGGAGATTTTGTAAATCAGCTCAGAAGTTTAAATCTGGACCTCTGATCAAACAGCTGTTTGACAGTAGAGTCTAGTAAGAATAAAAATAACGTAAGAAGGGAATTATTGCGGCTGTATCCGTGTTTGTGACAGTAATGAGTCCAGACCCGGCAGCGGATTTGTGAGTCAGCTCACAGAACTCCTCGTCTTACTTTTTGTGCATCTAAGTCTCGTCCGGCTCGTTCCTGCCTTCCTGCCGGGTCAGCCAGGCTGCTAATGATGCTGTCAAACTGGAATGTGGAGCAGAAATATCTTTCTGCTCCTTTGCACGCACATGAACACACAAAACCTCCAGAGACAAACACACCGAGCAGTTTGTTGCCCCCAACATGAGGATTTAATAAGGGACAGGTGCTGCGCATGAAGCAGTGAATCAGATAATCTCAACTTTAATTCTACGGCACTTTAAGATACAACTCAGTTGGCCAAAGTGCTTTACACATCCTAAAAAGATAATCATTTGAATAAAATAACAATAAAAGCAACAAACAGCATAAAAAGTAAAATAAAGCACAGATGCATAAAAACAAGCAATAAAACCACAAAACCCAACATCTGAAAGTGGGTTAAAAGCCAAAGAGAAAAAGATGCACTTTAGAAGATTAATGAAGTGAGTCGGCCTGCCTGACGCGTAAAAGTAGTTCTCCAGAGTTTTAGTGTGACGGTGGAGACGTCACCTCTCTGAACGATAGCAACCGATCTGCTGACCTGAGCCATCCAGACGGAGCGAGCAGACGTGGGTCTGACCGATACGAGGAACCAAGGCCATGAAGACATTTAAAAACAACAGAAAAACAATTAAAATCAATCTGACAGTGAACCGGTAGCCAAGGAATTGCTGCTAAAACTGGAGAAATGTGTTTTCTGGTTAGAAGACAAGCCGCGGCAGTGTGGACCGGCTGTAGTCGAGCCTCTAAGGTTCTGCTAATCCCAGCGTAAAGAAAGTTGCAGTAATCTAACGAGCTGTGGATTAAAATCTCTAAATAATGCCGTGACAGGAATGGTTTTACCTTAGTTAGCGGTCTCAGTTGGAAAAAGCTGCATCAGATCATCAAAGCTATGATTTCTCTGACCTCAGTGAGAGGAAGCAAAGGGGAAATGGGGGGGGGGGGGCAGGAATACATATACTACATCTGATAGGTTTCTTCTGCTTCTGACTCACTGAAATGGTAAAGATTAGTTTACAAGGTTTTCAGACATGTAAAACATTTCATTCATTATTTTATATTTGATAATTAAACTCAGTAATATTTAAAGGCCCAATAACAGGAAAGTCGTCCGCGTTCATTGACATTTTGTAAAACGTAACTGCATAGTTAGTTTGCCTAGTAACTGGTTACTTTTATGGTACAGTAACTGAGTTAGTAACTCAGTTACATTTTGGGAGAAGTAACTAGTTACTATAACTACACTTGAAACCAGAAGTTTACATACACCACAGCTTTTTTTCTCGCTGTCAGACATGAAACCTGAATAAACCTTTCCTGTTTCAGGTCTGTTAGAATTACTTAAACCATTTCTGTTTGCTAAATACCAGAATAATGACAATTATTTGCGACAATAATTTATTACTTTCTTCATATTCAGAGTTTACAGACAATAAGATCACTGTGCCTTTAAATAATTTGGGAACGCCCAGATGATGATGTCATGTCTTCGGAAGCTTCTGATTGGTTTATTGACAACATCTGAGTGGATTTGAGACACGCCTGTGGACGTTTTAAAGGCAAACCTAAAGCACTCTGCCTCTCTGGCTGACATGATGGGAAAGCCAAAAGAAATCAGCCAAGATGTCAGGTAGAGAACTGTGGATTTGTGCCAGTCTGCTTCATCCTTGGGTGTAATTTCTGAAGGCGCCACGTTCATCTGTTCCAACAGTAACAGAAATGTATAAAGACCACGGGAATGTCCCGCCATCATACCGCCCAGGAAGGAGACGGCTTCTGTTTGTGAAATACCAATCCAGAAAGCAAAGACCGTGTGAAGATGCTGGCTGAAGCTGGACAGTCGTTATCCACAGAGTTCTGGACCAATGCTGGCTGCTCTGCCAGGAAGAAGCTTTACTCCAAAAGAAACACATGAACGCCAGATTACAGTTTGCAAATGCTCACAGGGACAAGAAACATGCATGCAGTGACATTTCATTACAACCTGGTGTTTGGCCACTAAAAGTCTTTATAAACAGGCTCTGAAAATATTAGACAAAAAACCTTTTGCATACAATTATTGTAACATTGTTCAAAACTAATGTGAAAACTGTATCCTATTCTCCAAAGTTAGCTTAATGTATAACATTTTACAGATCTGACCTCTGAAAGTGTAAAGTCGTTCCTCCTCCAGAGGAAACTTCAGATCTTCATCATTTGGACAAAACGGTTTTCTGTTAAAGCGACTTGGAGCTCCTTACCATCTACTATTCGCTCTGCAGCCGTTTAAAGTTTAATACGGGGGAGGCAGCATCATGCTGTGGGCTTGTTTTGCTGCAGGAGGGACTGGTGCACTTGACAAAACAGATGCATCAGGAACGTGGAAGCTTTGGCACAAATGGGTCGTCCACTTGGACAATGAGCCGAAGCATCGAGCTGAACTGGCTCCACCTTGGCTTCAAGTTAAGTCAATGTTCTGGAGGGCCATCACAGACCTGATCTCAGTCCTATCCAACATTTATGGGAAGAGCTGAAAAGGCGTGTGTGAGCAAGGTGCTTCAAAAACTGGGCTCAGGTCCACCGGTTCTGTCAGGAGGGATGGCCAAAGTTCCTGCCAACTTTGGTGAGAAGCTGGTGGAAGGAGATCCAAAACGTTTGACCCAAGTCAGACAGTTTAAAGGCAGGAGTTGTAATGTTCTGTTCTGGTTCTTGTTGATATTTTGGTTAAGTTAGCTTTTCCTGCTTTAAGGGTTAGTTATGTTTCTAGTTTTTGTGTGTTGGAGTCATGTTTAGCTTGTTTACTGTTTTAGTTATCTGGTCTTCTCTATTAGTTTTTATTAAAGCTTGTGTTTCTCTCAGTCACTTCCCCTTATTTGATCACTGTCACCTGTCCTAGTTAATTAGAGCCACTTGGTTTCACCTGTCCTGCTGCCTATTTAAACCCTCCTCAGTTTTCTGTTGGTTGCCGGAACTTCACACATGCATCATTGCTCATGCCTCCTGTTTCCCTGCGGTAAGATCCATCCAGCATTCTGTGTTTTGCCTGATCCTATTCTGTTTTTTGAGTCTGCCTGCACCCTGTTTACATTTTTGGTTTTTTGCTTGGATTACCGCTTTGACCTTGGCTCTGGACTAGTTTTCTGTACACCTGCCTGATCCATCCTCATCGTATCTTAAATAAATCATGTCAAGCATTACTTTCAGTGTCTGATTGAATACCGGGTTCATCTCCACTTCAGTTCATGACAGGAGTAGCGAGTATTGACAGTGTATGTAAACTTCTGAACCCTAAGGAAAGTGATAAAACGATCTAAAAGTTATCGCTCTCGTTGTTCTGGCATTTAGAAATAGAGATAACGTTGGTGACGGACCGCAGACAGGACCGGTTCATCCAGACGTCTGACAGTGAGGAGAGGTTTTTCTCAGGTGGATGTGGACCTCTGGTTGGACTGTAGCTGCTTTCTGAAGCAACATCTCAGCAGCTTCTCCTGCAGGACCATATTGGTGTTTCTGTTTATAAACCTTTAATAAATCAACCAACCATGCAGCAAACGGCATAAAGGTCATATTTTTGCTTTTCACAACTAATCTTTATTGTGAACAGCTTCTCCCACCTGAGCTGTGGGTCTCTGCAGCTCCTCCAGAGCCACCATGGTCCTCCTGCTTCTCTGATCAATGCTCTCCTGGTCCAGCCTGTCAGTCCAGGTGGACGTCCATGTCCTGGTAGGTCTGCAGGTGGTCCATCCTCTCTCCAGGTCCAGATGATGATCAGAGCTCTGGGAGGTTCTGTAGGACCTGACCTGCTGTAAACTGGACCAGAACCTCCTCCCTGACCCGTCTGCTGGGCTCCTGGGTGTCCATGATGCTGGATGTTCTGGATGGATGGATGAAGGGACAGACCGTCGGACAGATGGACCATGTCCACATCCTCAGGCTGAGGGTGTCTGAGTGACCGATGAGGGTTTCGGACTCACAACCAGCACCAGGGCATCTGTAGCATCTCCTGCTTCCTCACCCAGAGACGGTGAAGACTCTCGTCTGTCACACAGGGCCTCTGAGCTCACCCTGCTGCCCCGTTGCGTGACAAATCCTGACATGTTTCTGCTCTGAAAGTAGTTCACCCGTTCCAGGAAAAGTGTCTGCGTGTGAAGCGGTGAATAAAACACGTCTGTGTTGGTTATGCATCAAGGACCCAGACTTTCCTGGAGAGAAGGAGTCGTTCTCTCTTCCATCTCCTTTTTATCTTTTGTTTTGCTGCTCACTGTCCTTCCGTCACCGTCTTCTTCCCTCTGACGGGGGTCCTTGGGGGGCCCGGCGGTCTTGACAGCTCTGGGATCTCCTGTCAGCCTGCCGGAGTCTCACAGGAGTCTGTTTCCGTGTGGAAAGCTGGGATCTGACTGGCGAAGGAGCTTTCAGAGCACTTCAGAACGTGTTTGAACCCCTCTGAGTTTTCCGACCAGCAGAGCCGCTCTGACCGCCATGCAACGTGTTTCTGGGGGGGAGGGGGAGGGAGGGGGTTGCGTGCCCTCGCCTTCCTCCTCTCACGCTACCTCTCACTCTCCTCCTTTTCCATGTCAGACGGAGGAGGCGGCAGCAGAAATGGGTCTTGACATCGCTGTTTGCGTGTCACGGCATGCTGATTTATCGGCCGTGTCTGCACGCACGGCGGCCTAAACACGCGGTAAACAACGAGACACGGGGTCACAGGTCGCCACTTTCAGACTAGCCGTTCTGTGAATGTCAAAGCGCCGGGAATAAGAAGCTAAGAGTTTTCTGTCTGCAGAGAGAAACACGCTGGATGCTTCGCAGTAAAAGTAACGGACCTGTGCAGACGCTGACGCACCGTGAGCCGCAACTGTTCAACTTATCAACACGGAGGATATGAAATCAGAATGTTAGAAAATAACTGACCCACCATGAAGCTGTGCCCTGGGTTCAGTAGAGAAAGCATTTATTAGCTGGTGGTCATCAGCCTGAGCGCCTTGATGAAAGCAGCCATGTTCTCGGTTTGCTGCTCAGGATCGAGCTGTGTTGAAACAACTCCAAGTTGGAGAGATAACAGCCGTGGTCTTAGATCTATGAAGGGTCAGAGGTCATCTCCAGACCATCTGAGTCCATCATCCTGCAGAGAGGAACATCATCCCCAGGAGGAGAACATCTCAGCTGCTGAAACCCTCCAGGATGGACGTCCCAGCAGGTTCAGACCAAAGTCAGAGCTCCACCTCGGACTCTACAGACCTCAGGTAGCAGGATAAAGGTCAAAGGTCATGACCCCGAACCAGTCTTGCTGGTTGGAAGAGTTGAAGGAGAAAGAACCAAGATGGCAGCAGGACTGAGGTTAGCAAAGCTGCGTCTGGAGGAAGGACCAGAGTTCTGGACCGAGGAGACCAGAGATGATGGACCATGATGGACAGAACCATGATGGACAGAACCGTGATGGAGGAACCGTGATGGACAGAACCATGATGGACAGAACCATGATGGACAGAACCATGATGGACAGAACCGTGATGGACAGAACCATTATGGACAGAACCGTGATGGAGGAACCATGATGGACAGAACCATGATGGACAGAACCATGATGGACAGAACCGTGATGGACAGAACCATGATGGACAGAACCATGATGGACAGAACCGTGATGGAGGAACCATGATGGACAGAACCGTGATGGACAGAACCGTGATGAAGGAACCATGATGGACAGAACCATGATGGACAGAACCGTGAAGGAGAAACAATGATGGACAGAACCGTGAAGGAGAAACAATGATGGACAGAACCATGATGGACAGAACCATGATGGACAGAACCATGATGGACAGAACTGTGAAGGAGAAACAATGATGGACAGAACCATGATGGACAGAACCATGATGGACACAATCGTGATGGACAGAACCATGATGGACAGAACCATGATGGACAGAACCATGATGGACACAATCGTGATGGACAGAACCATGATGGACAGAACCATGATGGACAGAACCATGATGGACAGAACCATGATGGACACAATCGTGATGGACAGAACCATGATGGACAGAACCATGATGGACAGAACCGTGATGGAGGAACCATAACTTGTGCATATTTCACATAAACTTAAGTAAAAGTTTAAGTATCACCTTTCAAGACATAAAATCACTAAGTTGTGAACGATCGACCAACAACAACCCAGGAGCCAACAGCAGATTAAAAAACTAGAGACAATAACTAAAGATGCACATTAACCCAAATATCACACAGAACTTCCTCAGCTTCACGTTCAGAATCTTCTCCTAGGAGGTAGAAGGTCCCATGAGTCTGATTCTGTGCTGGATTTGGACCAGTTTCTGATGTGCTGAATGAATGTGCTGCAAAAGGTTCTGGTACCAGTGGAGCATTCTATTCTATTCTATTCTATTCTATTCTATTCTATTCTATTCTATGCTAGGATGGGATGGTGGAGCCACATTTAGTCCTTTGAGTCTGCCGGTGGCACAAAGCTTCTGGCTGTTGGCGGGGGTCTAAGATATTTCAAGTTGACTAATGTTTCTCCAGTCTGGTGGTCATGATAATGAGCTGCTGAGGTGATGAAGAGTTAATAATTATTTAGTTGGTTTTGCTGTTTCAGCATTTCAGGGACACCATATAGAGAAGCCGGGTGCCTATAAGCTCCAGGGCAGATTTGCTCTGCTAAAAGGAGATTTAATAAATCCAGATTCCTCCCGGCATCAGCGTAGGCCGGCCCCATCGATGTAGCCTGGGTCTGTAGGACCTTCAGTCTGGGTGTCGGCACCATGGCAGCCAGAACTCAGGACCATGACAGGGATACCTGTGTCTGCCGGTATATATTGTTTGTGTGTGCATCCTGAGCCGATGTCTGTCTCAGAAACCGTTTCCCCGCCGTAAAACGTGGCGACAATAAAAGCTCCTCTGGTGAGCTTGTCCCTGACAGGGGAGGAAGGAGGTGCACCCACCACAGCACCATTGCTGTGCAGTTTAACCTATTTGATTATGAATAATATTAATAATTAGAATTGGATATTAAAATGTTTGAAATTGTTGTGATTAACTGCTACCAGCAGTTAATGATTAGAACTGGGTTTATGACTTAAAAATTATTAAACTTATTTACCATGAAAATGGATGTTTAGCCAAGTTGTAAGACTGAACTAGACTTGCCATCAGTAAATGTTAATAACCTTAAAGGCACATTTATTTGTATGGCACATTTCAGTACAGAGACAATGCAAAGTGCTTTACATGAATCTTAAAATATAGGGAAAAAAATAAAATGTAGAAACAAAATAGAACATGGGAAAATAGAAACTAAAGTATAATTGCACATGGAATCACTATTAATTAACCACAAGCAAAGCAAAACAATGCCTCTTAGGTATATGTGTGTTGTCAATCAAAAGGGATGATTTGATCCGATCACTGATATAAAAAAAACAGAAAACCACGATTAAGATAGTCGAAATTTATTAAACCAATAATTCCCTGTTACAGCAGTTATTCTGTTCAGTACTAACTCTACTTGAACATACTAACTACTAAATCAAACACAACATCCATCCATCTTCTAACACGTCTGTCCCTCATGGGGTCCTGAGGGGAGCTGGTGTCTATCTCCTGATTTTATAACTTAAATAAGCCTCACTTCATTAAGCACTGAAAATCACCCTGAAGAAGTAGCAAATGATGTAGCAGCATGGAAATGGATCTGGCTAATTCTTGGAGTGATGTGAGGGTGCTTCAAAGCCCAACCAGCCAATGAGCTTGAAGCAGCTAAGCTAAAGGCTACAGATGGCGGCCGCTCATGCCCTGAGCTAACGACAGTTACCGAGGGCCGGCCCAGACAAAGGCTGCTAGCTAACCCAAACAATGAGCTTCAAACCAAATCCACGCAAAGCTCAAAAGCAGCGGAGAGAAAGAGAAAAGCTGGTGAAGAAGGACATACTGGAACCCTTGGTTGTGCGCTCCAACCTAACTAAGGTCCCAGGACTTCCTCTGTCAATCCCACAAAGGTTAAAGGTGATGTTTGGCTTTCTTTGTTCGGTCCGACACGTCTTCCAAAGCGAAGGATCTCAGCTGACGGGTTCTCTTCCACACAGCTTGTGCCGTTTGAAGGAGCCATGCCTTGATTTGCTCGGTGGTTTTATCACCTCGGTGGTGTGGTCCCGGTATGCTAGGTTTATGCTTTACTCCTGCGCCGTGTTGCATGCTGGGAGCCGTAGTCCCACTGGCCATTCTACGGCATCACACCGTGCAGGACTGAGACGCTGTCAGGACCTTCAGAAAGCAGAGCAGAAACCTCGGTGGAGAGAAGCGACAGTGGAAAGCTGGTCAGATCCTGATGAAAGTGGAGCTGCTGGGCCAGGAGGCCGTCTCAGCTTCTCAGTTTGGGTGTTGTCATTTTCAGACCTGCTGTTGGTTTTTCTGAATGTCATCCATGCTGGTTCCTGCGCCTCCCTGATGAATCACCATCCAAACTGCTGAATGAAACCCATCATCTCTCATTTCCACACCGCTGACTGGAAACAGAAACGTCTGCTCTGAGCTGAGGAGGCGTCCCTCTCTCAGGGGAATTAATGCTCAGCGGGGATTTTCCACTCAGGAAATTGAAACTGTTAGGCTTCCTTAGTCCTTTCTACAGCTTTGAAACACCAACAAATTTAAACACATCCCCTTTTCTTCATGGACTCGGTGTTTCTTGTGTTTTTATTTGCACTTAAAGCCTCGGTTGGACATGATTGAGCTTGTGGGTTCTGCTCCTAGAAGCTCTGCAGGCTGTTTGCTCCGTCAGCAGGTGGACCTGTGCTCCCTCTATTGATGAGTTTTATGCCGTTTGTTTGGAAGAGCGTGGCGGTGGAGGCAGAGATCGCTGTGGGTCAGTGGCACGGCCCCGCGGTGCTGCAGGGAATGCCTTACTAAGCTGATTAAATGCTAAGACTCGGGTTTAAGTCGAGCAGACCCCGGAGTGGCTGCAGCCAGCTTGCTGCGCTCTCTGGGTGCTGATGGAGCCGGTGGAGCCGGTGGAGCCGGTGGAGCCGGTGGAGCCGGTGGAGCCGGTGGAGCCGGTGGAGCCGGACCACGTCTGCTGAGATGAATTCATCTGCAGACTCACGCCCCCTCTGCTGATTGGACGGCATCTCGCCCCAGAGATGCTTTTCAAGCTTTCCCGTCGCTCTGGTACAATCTGCAGGATCTGCTGTCAGGCAAACGGCCCCAAACCCAACAGCAGTCATTGTTTTAGCCTAATTCACCAAAGTTACACTTTACTCATTGAAGCTGAGATACCCGGTCCAAGTACTCATGCAGTTCTCTTGCATGTTTTACACAGAAACAGGCGGATAAATGATTTTACCTGAGAATGGAAGAGGACTCACTTGATTTATGGTTAAATCCTAAATTAATAACAAACCGTGTCCCGCTGCATCCACCATTCACTCCTCCTGTCTCTGTTTTCACAAAGCAGAGCTAATTTACTGGAGTTCAGCAAAATAACATCCAAACATAAAACGGTTTATCCTATCAGATTCTTCTTCTTACTGGATATAATGTGTATTTATGATAGTAGCACAATAGAACAGCTATAAATTTAATGATATATTTAATTAGATACTATAGGATATTATATATTATACTGTATATAACACTGAAAGAGTAATGCCCAGGTAAATGTGATTGTATGGTGCAGTGCAGACGATGCACCTGCTCTTTGATTGGTTAATTGCACTAACCTGTGTTGTTTGTAATTCCATCTTTGCTGGATTTTACTTACTTTTTTCCTTCATTGTTGCGTCGTTTGTTGCTGTTGCTGTGATTTCCTGTGTCTGAACATTTTATTAACATATCAGTCTATACGCGCCTGCAGATTGCCTGTTGCCGCTTCGATCTTTCGCCAACTCAAAAAAACGACTAAAACATTTAGATTAAATGTTGTGTGTTTAGAGGAGAATATGTGGCTGCAGTGATGCGTGGATAAGAAGTGGGAATATATACAACTTTATACTTCTACACACTCCTTTGAATATGTAAAATTAGGCAGATTTTATTATACCAAATACAATTAAACGATTTTTTTCCTCCTTTCTGTCTCACAAAAAGAAATCAAAGAAATTATTTTTAAAAAGCTGCTTTTATGTCAAGCATCTCGTCTGGAAGTTGATCTGAATTCAAAGTGCAACTAAATCCAAGCAGCGAAACAAGATGGCCGCCCCGCCGTTTTAAACTAAATATGACTAAATGTTTGCTGCTGCTGGTTTTACACAACGAGCTGAGAACTGGCTTTACCTCACGTGTTTAACTTCAAACTAACTTTAAAAAGGAAATCAATAAATTAAAGTAACAAAACAAAAAAACTTTCTTCTTTACAATATTTTGACAATATATTTTCCTAACCATCTGCTACTATCTTCATGGCAGCCCAATGAGTTCATTGGCAAAATAAAATCCAGATTTTTAAACGATTAAATCTTAAAAAATGTAAATTTTAATTAAACGATTAAGTCGATTTATCGCCCAGCCCCACATAAACAATATATACTGTTAAACTGTTACATGTTATAAATGTTTTTTTCTTATTAACAAGTTTAATAAAGAAATGCAACATGTAAAATCGTTGCTCTCGTCTGTTTCTCCTCCGGCATCATGACCGACGATGGGAGACATTTTCACACTAACAGCGCTGGTCTTCTTTCCACTAACCGTCATTTTCAGAACTTTGTGCCACATAGATGTGTTTTACTCTGAATGAATGAATGTAGGCTTTATATCTCATTTAAAGGAAGGCAAGGAGCAGCTCCACAGAGACTTAGCAGCACTAATTGAGGAGCAAATGACTCCTTCTGGAGGCTTTGTCAATTAAACATCTTGGGTTCGCTGCTGCTTTGTGAAATCATGTAAATCCTTCAGGGAATCGGACCTTCTGCGATTGTCACTCTGACTCTATATGTGCAGGAATGAAGCCCTCAGCTCATAATGGAGGTGGCACGGCTGTAACCCTGGTGTCCGTCACAGTTTTAAACACAACAGAAGGCTTTCTGTGTCGAGTCAAACAGGCTTTCTGACTTTCCGTTCATCTACGGGCCTCTCTAAGACGTTTGGCTCTGCAGCGATGCTGCGGGGGGGAGCCCTGTGGGCGGATCCGCTCCTCTTCAGGATGGCCGACGGTGTGACTGATGGGCGTCACGGCGAGAAACTTCGGCTTTTACAGGGTTGAAGGATATCGATGGTTTTTCATCACAGCTCATCGACCTGTTTTCCAATATCCTCGTCCGGCCGCCAGCGGCAGCGCCTCAGGTGTCCCTCAGCTGTTTAACGCTTCCTCCGTTGTTACAGGAAGAGGGCCGCAGCGTCAGAATCTGTCACACCGACGCTGAATTAACGGCAGGAACCCAGTCCGTTCAATCACAACGTGGAACTGGACCACAGAGGACCCCTGGGATTAACCCTGGACCAAACGTAGAGCTGCAAATGTGGATTAAATCATCCACTGAATACTGTAATGAAATCTTCATCCGACAGAAGAACACCTCCCCATCGGCCTGACGACCTAGATGAGGAGAATATTTACACGATCGCTGAGGCGGCTTAAGAGATCATCTGCAGCACAACCATCCTGATTTTAGGTCGTTTATCTGCATGGATGATAAATATTTGAAAAGGGCTCCTCACCAACGTTCTGCTGCAGACTCTGAGTCTGGAGGAGATGTTTACAACTCTGAGGCTGATCCCAGTCCAGGAGGGTGTAGCTGGACTCTTCTGACACGACGGATGGTCTCCTGGGGCATCACCTCCACGATCCGGACCTGAACTGTCTGACCTGGACAGTCTGAGGTTCAGATGGACCAACACCAGATGTCCCAGAGAGGCTACCAGAGGACGATGGGCCCTCTGGCGGCCCTCTGGCGGCCCTCTGGCGGCCCTCTGGCGGCCCTCTGGCGGCCCTCTGGCGGCCCTCTGGTGGTCCTCTGTCGGTCCCTTTCTCTGGTTTGGTCAGAGACCTTCGGGCCAGCGGCTCGTCTCAGTTCCCCCGTTGATCACTTCATCAGCACCAGAACCGCCGACTCTGATTCACACCCCTTCTTCTGCTGACCTGACCAGACCAATGATGCAGCGGTTTATTAAACTCTGAGTAAAAAGTGTTGCTTTAGTTTCTGCAGCAGAGGATGCATGGTTCCTCCAGGAAGTTCTGGTTCTGTCTGCTCTGCAAAAATCCACCAAACTCTTACATTGTGAGGACGTCTCTTGTCTTCTTGAGGCCATTGAACAGATTTTCTGTGAGGTTTTGCTCTGAACTTTGGACCAGACGTTAAAAGCTGGATTTCTTTTGGGTGAATACATTTTTGTTGGTTCTGATGCACGTTTGGACTCACTGATGCCAGAAATTAAAACTTTGGCTGGAAAAGGCTTCGCTATCTCAGCCATTCTCCTCAGTCCAGACACCTGGAGAACACAGGAGCTTTTTGGGTTGGTACATTTCTTACCGCTGTGTTACTTCCTCGTTGTCCTCACCTTCCTCCCCTTGTTTCCCCGCCCCTTTAAACCACCTTTTTGTCTGGATGTCTAATGCTTGATCACCTCTGACCTTCACATGAACCACCAGCTGGATCAGGAGGCACATCCAGATCTCGGTGTCGCTCATCTCCCCGAGGTTTCCGTCTTTTCTTTTAACAGATAATTGACTCTAAAGCGAGACAGACGGCTAATGGCTCTCCACCAGGGCTTAGTTCGGCTTTACACCGTCTGGCCTGCCTCTAATCTGAGCTCTGGCCAACACGGAGTTAACCCACGAAGAGAAAGTGATGAAGAACCGAGAGGAAGACGATTACAGAGAGAGAGATGTCATGAAGACGAGGAAAGAGAGGCCTGTCATCTGTGAAGACGGACAGATAGACGGCCGAGATGACTGATCCGGAGGAAGAGCTCCAGTTAATAACCATTTAGCGCTGACCCTGAGCGGAGGTAATGATGCTGCGGTGCAACCACTCTGCTGAGGAGGCAAGGACGAGCCGGAGAACCCAAGGATGAAAGGAGAGAAGGATACGCTACACTTCAGCCCTGCAAAGGTAACGCTGCTGCGTTAGAGGACGTCAGAGATGAAACACAAAACGTGAAGAAAAGAAACTGTCAGTTATTTAAAAAGAGTTCAGGAAGGGAGGTTTGGGTAGAAGATCAGGAGATAACGACCAGACGAGGCTGAAAGAGGGCAGGAAAAGGCAAGAAACGGCGTAGAAGCAGAACAAGAAGATGGAGAACGTGATGAATCTGCTGCAGTTCTCCAGAAGAACCCGCAGGTGAAGGTGTTGACCGTTCTGCTACAGAGCTAAACGAGGACCTCCTCTCAAAAAGGGGAATAATGTGTGTTTGCTGCAGTAACAAGGCTGACCTAAAACCTCTGCAGGGTAATGATGGTCCACAGCCCTGATCCTGGTCCACAGCCCTGATCCTGGTCCACAGCCCTGATCCTGGTCCACAGCCCTGATCCTGGTCCACAGCCCTGATCCCGGTCCACAGCCCTGATCCCGGTCCACAGCCCTGATCCTGGTCCACAGCCATGATCCTGGTCCACAGCCCTGATCCCGGTCCACAGCCCGGATCCTGGTCCACAGCCCTGATCCCGGTCCACAGCCCTGATCCTGGTCCACAGCCCTGATCCTGGTCCACAGCCCTGATCCTGGTCCACAGCCCTGATCCTGGTCCACAGCCCTGATCCCGGTCCACAGCCCTGATCCCGGTCCACAGCCCTGATCCTGGTCCACAGCCATGATCCTGGTCCACAGCCCTGATCCCGGTCCACAGCCCGGATCCTGGTCCACAGCCCTGATCCTGGTCCACAGCCATGATCCTGGTCCACAGCCCTGATCCTGGTCCACAGCCCTGATCCTGGTCCACAGCCCTGATCCCGGTCCACAGCCCTGATCCCGGTCCACAGCCCTGATCCCGGTCCACAGCCCTGATCCTGGTCCACAGCCCTGATCCTGGTCCACAGCCCTGATCCTGGTCCACAGCCCTGATCCTGGTCCACAGCCATGATCCTGGTCCACAGCCATGATCCTGGTCCACAGCCCTGATCCTGGTCCACAGCCCTGATCCTGGTCCACAGCCCTGATCCTGGTCCACAGCCCTGATCCTGGTCCACAGCCATGATCCTGGTCCACAGCCCTGATCCTGGTCCACAGCCCTGATCCCGGTCCACAGCCCGGATCCTGGTCCACAGCCCTGATCCTGGTCCACAGCCCTGATCCTGGTCCACAGCCCTGATCCTGGTCCACAGCCCTGATCCTGGTCCACAGCCCTGATCCTGGTCCACAGCCCTGATCCTGGTCCACAGCCCTGATCCCGGTCCACAGCCATGATCCCGGTCCACAGCCCTGATCCTGGTCCACAGCCCTGATCCTGGTCCACAGCCCTGATCCTGGTCCACAGCCCTGATCCCGGTCCACAGCCCGGATCCTGGTCCACAGCCCTGATCCTGGTCCACAGCCCTGATCCTGGTCCACAGCCCTGATCCTGGTCCACAGCCATGATCCTGGTCCACAGCCCTGATCCTGGTCCACAGCCATGATCCTGGTCCACAGCCCTGATCCTGGTCCACAGCCCTGATCCTGGTCCACAGCCCGGATCCTGGTCCACAGCCCTGATCCTGGTCCACAGCCCTGATCCTGGTCCACAGCCCTGATCCTGGTCCACAGCCATGATCCTGGTCCACAGCCCTGATCCTGGTCCACAGCCCTGATCCTGGTCCACAGCCCTGATCCTGGTCCACAGCCCTGATCCTGGTCCACAGCCATGATCCTGGTCCACAGCCCTGATCCTGGTCCACAGCCATAATCCTGGTCCACAGCCATGATCCTGGTCCACAGCCCTGATCCTGGTCCACAGCCCTGATCCTGGTCCACAGCCCTGATCCTGGTCCACAGCCCTGATCCTGGTCCACAGCCATGATCCTGGTCCACAGCCAGCATTCAGAACAGGAGCAAACCGAAAACAAAGCGGGACTTCTTAGCTTCCTCTTCTTCAGACCTGGAAAGACGTTTTTCAGTTCTCCAGCGTCCCAGACGACACCAGCAGCCGCGGTCAGAGTCGTGGAGCCGCGGCTCTACAGATCAGGTTCAGGTTCAGGTTCATTGCTGCTTTTTGGCTGAAGATCCGTCTGCACCATGGAGATTAACGTCCCAGACTTTAATCCCTGACGGCGTTTACTTCTTCAGATGAGAAGAACTTTGCACCTTGCTGGGCGTTGCCGACCTGTCCTCGTTCATTCGTTGCATTCGTGTGCTAAGTATTCAAAAAATCGCTTTGTTTACCAACAAATAGAGCAGAAACAAAGATAGAGCACAGAAATAATATTTAATGGCGGCTTGGTGACGACTAGGACGTGAGGGTGGGTAGCACTGGACCAGAACCTGGTAGGGGGGTTAGGATTGTGCCGCTCAGCCATTCCAGATTCAAACCCTCACCTCTGAGGATGAGGAACGAGTAAAAGCTCAGATACAGACGGCTGAAATAAGGCTGGCCAGGCACTACGGAGCCTGTGGAGGTGCGTCTGGAGGGAAAAAGGCCCAGTGGAAGGGAGGTGGTGTCCGTCAGCCGACCAGGAGACGGTGTCTGCAGATCTCTGCTGCGACCCAGACTGTTAACTCCACGGATGGCTGGGCTCTGATGCAGTCAGCTGACATGCCTGCAACACAGAGCTGCCTCAGAGACTTTAACGCGTTTAGCACCACCGACCTGATAAAGGCTCAGAAACGTTTGATCTGAGGACGGTTCCTCCTCAGCTGATGCATGTTCTGGTTTCTGTGCGGTTCTAATGGCAGCAGCACTTTAAGGTTGATGTTACAAGGATAAACTGCCTCCTGTCATCAGCAGAGATATCAACAAGGTTAATAAAATTAGTCTGAAGGACATCTACATGAGTTACATATCAGCTCCTTGTTCCACAAGGAGGCACAAATACGTCAGACGTGTTTTTTATCCTCTGTGGGCTGAACCGGCCTCCTGCTGCGCCCCGGCCTCCTGGTCGCCTGACGGAGCTGCTGCTGGCGCTCAGGGTCACCAGGAACTTCTGAAGGACGGTCCTCCAGGCAGACGTCTGGTTTCTGGGGGAGAAGCGCTTCATATCCAGTTCTGGAAGCAAACCGGTTTGGTTGTAGTTTGTCTGCTGAGCAGTTTCAGCTCTAACTGGGCCTTTTAATAACTAAATGTCTCTGTTCACGTCGGAGCTGCTGGTGTTCGTTTTGTCAAATCTTAAAAAGAATCCTCAAAATAATTGAGAATTTTGGAATCAAGCAGTTTCCTCTGTGTTTTCCTTCATATCGTCCCTCAGATGGTCAGACAGAGGTAATTAGGAACTATTAATTAGGGACAGATCGTCGCTCTGCATCCATTCTCAGCTCCAACTTTTGCTCCTGCTTTCTGCATCAGGACCACAAACAGAGAGAAAATGCATCTGAGTTGCATCCACTCAGCTCCGCCTGTAAGCGTTGTCCTTTGTAACGCTCCGCTTCTCCCACTTTCAGAGACAGAAGTCTGGATTTTCCCACTGGACAATTCAGAAACTACTAAAGCTTAGGCTGACGGCTCCTCCACCTCCTCTGCCTCCTCCACCTCCTCCACCTCCTCCACTCCACCTCCTCCACCTCCTCCACCTCCTCCACCTCCTCCACCTCCTCCACCTCCTCCACTCCTCCACCTCCTCCGCCTCCTCCACTCCTCCACCTCCTCCACTCCTCCACCTCCTCCACCTCCTCCGCCTCCTCCACCTCCTCTGCCTCCTCCACTCCTCCACCTCCTCCACCTCCTCCACCTCCTCCACTCCTCTGCCTCCTCCACCTCCTCCACCTCCTCCACTCCTTCAGCCGTCTGACTTGTTTCGTTTGATCCCAAATCTGTGTTTTAGTATCAAATCAGCGGCTGAACCTGACGCTCATCCAGCCCTAACATTTCTTCTCACCTTTCTGATTCTCTCTGTGTTCTCCTGACGGATTAATCTCTTACAGATTACGGTAACAGATTAGCGTAATCTGAAGCTCTGGTTTCTGCAGCAGATTCTATTCCTTTATGGAAACTTTCTACGACTGAAATGACTGTAATACGTTGCTGTAGCTGAACGTCAAACCTTTTGTTTCTATTTATCTTTGTCGTCTTCCTCCTCAGTCCTTTCCTCTCGTCACACGGTTTGTCCTTTAATAGGATTTCCATCCATTAGATCTTTTATCCTGACCTCCATGCATGCTAAGGAGTAGGAAGAGCTGGGAGCAATTGATGCAGGGAGGTGATAGGGGATCAATAGTCCAATAAAATGAACAATCAGGCGGGGAGGCGGTGGACGGCCTGCCCCGCCGGCCTGCCGGGCGCCCAGGGGAGGAATATCCCCCCCGTCTGTGTCTGTCTGACTTCGCCGCCTCTAATGGAAACGTACAGCCTGCCTCCTCCGCTTTGCTCCCGATTACACGGCCAAGCCGGCCCAGATCTCTCCACTTCAGCAGGAAACTCTGAGAGAAACTCTTTAAAAGCCTCGTTGAATTATTCATTTAGTTTCACACAAAGATTGATGTTAAAAATCTTATTAATAAATCCGTTTGAAAAGTGAGGATGGAAGATGTTGAAAAAGGAATTGGTAATAGTTTGAAAAGATTAAATCCCGACGCAACGAAGGTCCAGTAGTGATGACAGAACCAACCCCCCCCCCCCGAGTCCAAATCAGAATGAACGCCTGGAAAAAGCAAATAAAACGTCTTATTTCTTACAATATGTGATAGCATGATATTTAAAAGTCAAACAGGATTTTTAAGCCTTTTGTGATGGATTGTTTCTCAGAATATTGAAAACAGCTTTGATGAACAAAACCGATTAATTTCAATAAAATATTTAACTTTAAAAGTCCCACAGATTTTCCTCTGACTTTGATTTTAAATGTGAATGAAACTTACTTAACTTGCTTAAATGTCTGTTTGTAGCTAAACATGACGGCTTTCCTCAGACTTGCCTCCCAGGACTTTCTCATAACATACATTTCACTTGTGAGAACTTAAGGGTTACTTTCATGAACTTTACCAGCATTATCTAGAACTTGTACAGGAAACGATATAATAAGAAAAATATGTGCAGCGCAACGTTCAGGAAACAGCTTTCCTTCAAACACCTTTATGATTATCATCATAAATGTTACAGGTTACTTTCTGTAAGTTAATTGTATTTAAAGGTTACTTTCTGGGCTTTTTAGGGACTTTCTGGGACTTTCCAACATGGTGTATGTTTTATCTTGCTTTGATAATCTTACCTGTAGCACTTTGAGGCTTGTATTATTATTATTATTATTATTATTGTTATTATTATTATTAATATTAATATGAAGCTGACACGCTGGTTGCTTTCTAGACCTCAGCGGCTCTATGACAGAAATCTGGTCCAGAATCCCTGAATATGGTCCAGAACCTGATGGGCGGCCATGTCATCCCAGAAGTATAGCAACATGTGAGAATCCAGTGAGTTCTGCGACGGTTTCAGGAAAGTTTCCGTTCTGGGACAATAATTCATCATTTCCAGTCTGTCCAGGAACGTAAGCAGCAGCTTCCTGTATGCACCAGGAAGGTAAGCTGTGAGTCCTGTGGTTGCAGGGATGTTCCTGGAAAGTGATCAGTAGGTTTTAGATCATTTCTAGGACAGTAATCGCTGTGTTCTGGCTACGTTCCAGGAAGGTAAGCAGGTTCTTATACAGCAATCTGTGAGTTGGTGGGTTCTGGTAAACGGTCTCCAGGTATAGTTCCAGGTGTATTCCAGGAAATGTACCAGGAAGGTGGTGCATTTTGTACCGTCACCCCAAATCTTTCCTGCACTCACAGTAAATCTAACCAAACGGTGACGGAAAGCAGCGGCTTTACTTTGCCAGGAGAGCCAAAGCAGAAGGCAACCGACGGACAACGGCTCCGTCAGGCTGCAGTTACCCGTTTCCTCAGCTGTACCACACACTGTGGGAACAAGAACAGGTTGATTATTTCCTGTTTGACCTTTGACCTTTGGAACAATAGACAGTCTGGAGGAGGACGCCGCCCTCTGCTCCGTGTCACACTTACTCCATCTGGCCAGCAACATCTGAACACTTGAGACTGATGCTTATGGACACAGGAACACACAACTCAAATAAATCCTCACACTTAATAAACTGCTCAGTTTGACCGTATTTTAACTCCAGTAAGTGACAAATAAAGGACTGTAGGACCTGAAAAGGGCCTCCAGCAGAGGAGTAGCATCACGTTTACTGTCTTTAGGAAACAGAAAGCCGAGAAAAGACCTGGTGGTCTTACCTGAGGAAGGAGAAGCTGCCTTTTCCATCAGCTCAGTTTTCTGTTCAAAATATAAAGCATCACAATTTATTTACTTAGGATTTCTTGTTGGTTTCAATATAACGTTCATCTTTCTGTTGATCTTCTGTTGGAGCCGATATTTCTGTCTGGGAAACTCTTTAGATTTTTGTCATGGATCCCTCTAAATTCAATTCAAAAGTGATTTATTAGTCCCAAATGGGAATTAAATGATGAACTGAAGCTGTAGGGGTTTTCTTTAAAGAGTTCCTGTGGGCAGGAAGGATTTCCTGTCGGCGTCCGTTTCACCGCGGATCTGAAGAGACCGTGACTGAACCCACTCTGCTGCTGGATTACCGTCTGCAGAAGGCCGTGGAAATGCTGGTAACACAGGGCCTGAATCCGCCTTAAAACTGGATTTTCTTTGCTAAGAGTTGCAACAGTTTACAAATCAAGTGTTACGCACAGATATATTGAGTCTATTTTCTCTACGTAGCTCAGAGCTCATCTGTTTATCAGCGTTTCTGTCCTGGATGAAGCCACTGCAGGAGATGCATTTGCTATGAACTTTTCACTTTTCATTAACGCAGAATTTACTCTTGGTTCAGTGTTTTATGTTTTCGTGCATCTCGTCTGTGTTCTCCAGCGTCTGAAGCAGGTTCTGGTTCTGCTGAAGGTTTCTTTCTGTTGTACGGGAGTTCCCCTCTCCGCTGCTGCCGCTACATGCTCGATCAGCGCTAAATGTCTGTGCAATCATCTTAGGTTCCTTAGATTGAAAACTACTTAACGAGGATCGAACTGCGATCTAAGCAACTGTCTGTATGGCTGGATTAAATGGACTTTATATTTAGTTTAGAAATTGTTTTTTGTAAATTGTCTCGTGTTGGTAGTTGCTGTGAATTGTGAATCTAGATGACCTACGCTGAGCTTTTTTAATGGTTAAATAACTCATAGGTTAATAATAATAATAATAATAATAATAATAATAATAATAATAATAATAATAATAATAGAGCTGCACAGTGGGCACCATTTTTGTGGGCACTTTGATGTGAACAGAACAAGCTAGAGAAAATACTGGTTACATTTTCCAGATAAATCAACAAGCTGAGAGCAAACTGCTGACATCTTGACATTTTAGCTTCCCTTCATCGGCTTCCTGTTAAATCAAGAATAGAATTTAAAATTCTCCTTCTCACATATAAAGCCCTTAATAATCAAGCTCCATCATATATTCCTTCCCCAGATGTAGAGGTTGATCTGAAACTTCTTCCTCTGACAGATGAAGATGTTTTTAGGTGATTTGATCAGTGGCCTGAGAGAATGCTGTGCCCTTGAACATACAGAACAGTTCTCAATATTTTCTCAGAGGCAAATGATGTATTTAATGAAAAATATAAGACCTGTCTCTTTTCTATTTCTGAGAAATCTGCTTGATGGAAAAGTTAAAAATTGATTCTGAACTGACGAGAGCCTGAATCTCTTCCCTCTCCTCCAGGAGACGATGAATATTCCTCACCACTCCTCTCACATCTCCCCGCAGACTGCCAGAAGCATGGAAATCTTTACAGCCCGGTCGCCTCGGAATGCACTAGTGAATAAATTTGCTCGAGACAGTAGCGGTGTCTGCTGCAATTTATTTCTCATTTACCAAAGCTGGGAGATGGGAACTAACAACAGATAGATTACAGGCACAGGGCCTGATGGGAAGTTTGTTGGAATGCTGATTTTTAGGCTTCATTGACATTCATGTTGTCGGAAATTATGCTTGTGTGTCTTTATTGGTTCTTTCTTTCAGTTGAAATTATGGTGCAAACTTTAATGATGCTGTCCTGATGCATCTGAATAATCCAGGTGAAAAATAAAAGTTGAGTCACTCCTCTAGATGGTTCCTCTTTGCTGAAACCTTTCATCTCTTCTTCAAGAGACTTCTGCAGTCTTCTCTATTGCATGTGATCAACCAGTTCTGCTTGTTAAGGTTAAACTTGTTGATCCACTATGCAAAGGCTCTGCTTATAAGTTTACCTGCATCTCCTCAGACTGAAGAAGTCTCTTGGAGAAGAGACGAAACGTTTCAACAAAGAAGAAGCTACTCAGCTTTTTTTTAATTTGATGAGTTTTTGCCTGCATGGTGGTTCAGTGGACCTGATTTCTACCTTCTTGGTGCTGCTGGGGGGTGTTGCGGGTTGGATCGTGCTGGGTTAGCTTTTTGCAGATGATGTGGTCTTGTTGGCCTTCCTGGTACAGTGGAGTATTCTGCAGCCTGGAGGGAATCGGATGGGGCTAAAGTCAGCCCAAAGCCAGTGTGACGTAACATTGCTGATCTGTAGCCGCCTACTAGGGGCGGTTACTGGTTACTGGATATCTGGTTCAGTCCAGCTTTTTGTTTCCACTGATAAGGTGGACGTAAAAATCCTCTCCCAAAACGGAGCACTCGCTACGGCCCCTGAAACGACTCCTGACCACTGGATGGCCCCCAGCCACCAGAACAGGACGCATTAAATGATGAGGTTTGGCAGAGAAAAACAGGAACAGTCAGTTTGAGATGAAACTATTTCGGTTTCATCTTTTTTTTCCATCATGTTTTACATCAGGTAGCTTAGCTCCAGGTTTCTGAAAAAACCTAGCGCTAAGCTACCTGCTTGCAATCGTTTGAAAAAGAGCTATGCTAACGTGTTTTGGTTGTGTTTAAAGGTTTTTAAAAAATGTATTTCCATGAGGGTTTTAAACACTGATGGGACATTAAAGATTGTGCTTTCCGTTCATTATACTGAAATATAAATAAAGACATAATTATAATACATTAACTAAAGACTTTAAACAAGCTCTGATGTCCGCTAGCATTTGCAGCTATCATGTAGCTATCGTCCGTCCCCTTAAAGTGTCCCTCCACCATATTAAGTTACTACAATAATAAAATTATTGGTTGAGATTTTGTTTACTAAAAATCAAGTCTCCTAAGCAAATAATTTTTTAAAACATAATTTATCAAATAACATTTTATCTCAGTCTGAGTTGCAGTGTGAATGGGTTAAATACCAAATTTTGTTCTAAGTTAGTTATGCTAATTTAACCTCATCCTAAATTAAATATCCTCACTAAACTCTAAAAATAATGAAATCATTTCATGATGATGGATTTCAACTATTTTTATTTGTTCTTTTGTGAACATAGTTCCTCGGTTTCTGTAATCTTAATTTTGTTTAGTAGTTTTAGTTATATTTCACAAGCCTAGTAGAGAGGAGCTGTTGATTGAAATATATTGTTAATTTTTAACGCGTTCTCTGGATGGACATTTATTTCTGTTAATAAATTCTCACATGTGAAGAGAAATTGTCACTCATTTGTTCTATATGTGTGCAGAGTTTGCTGTTAGAGAACGCCAGAGCTCGAATTATTCCTTTCACCTTTTGTCCCGATATAAACGCCACATTGGGCTGATATTCACAGGACAGACTGAGGGTTATTTTATTAAACATGAAATAACTTCAAAGTCTTTAATTGCATAACACCCCATGCATTTTCTTTCAGTTATAGATTGTAGTTGCTGTTCTGCTTGCTGTTACTTGCCTGCCTGTTTTTTTAAAGCTATTTTACAGACGTTGGAATCCAAAGTCAAATTCCTTGTTTGTTGCCACAAACATTAATAGCATAATAAAGTATATTCTCGTTCTGGTTCTGATCTGAACTGATTCCTTTCGACATGAAGGAGCAGAGACTTTAAGCTCCATTTGGCTGAGAGAGGTCCTCCAACCATCTCTGAAGGGAAGGCGAGCTACCCAACGGTCAGGGCCTCCTTCGTTTGGCTGTGATCCACATTTATCAGATATTTGGTGAGGAGGGGGTTGGAATGTAGATGGAGCATGAAGTGAAGTAATCCACCTTTCAGCTCAGCTCCTTCTTCACCACGATAGACCAGAGCAACGTCTGAAGGACAGCAGAGATTCCTCCTGGAAAAATTCAACCAGGACTGTTAGCGCTACTTCTGGGATCCTTTGTAACAGTAAAATAATTGTGATAAAGTTTCAAATGTGGCCTTTTGACTCGTGACCTTCTACTAGAATTAATCAGCGCGTTGTTGGCTTTTCATCCCCCTTTTGGTCTCTTGTTGGAACCTGGAGGTCTTATCAGAGGGTTTGACCAGACCCAAGCAGCGAGGTCAGAGCTCTAATTGAAAATGCCAAAAACTGATCCTTCAATTAATTCAAATAAGGACGGTCTGGTCGCCCCGCATCCCGACCTTAAACCTCAACCCCCCATTCCAGCTCCATATGTCATCCCCAAACTCCCCCCTCACTGTCCCCCCCCCCCTTTGTTACCCACCTAATCCCCCCTGACGGAGACCTGCAGAGGCTTCCCATGGACATGGAGGCCACCAGGTCAAGACGGAGCGGACGTAAATCTGTGGCCTCGCCATCAATATCCGACCCCCACCTCGCCGTCCTATCTGCAACACTCACACTCTCCCTGCAGCAACAATAGAGCCGCTCTGTCTGGGTGTAAATAATGCTCATACTGTGCCGGTGAATGCTGCCCTGTGTCCAGACGATAAGACCAATATAGTTTTAGCAACATGGGGGGCGGAGGAGGACACGTTATCCTCGATCTGTGTCACGACTTCCCAACAAGGCGTGTGTGTGTCACCTTCTCTGTTATTAATGCCGGGCCGTCCGCATATTTCCTCCCCCGTCCCGACCGACGCCTCGCTCTCTGAGATTGCTTTTGTTCTCTCCTCCGTCGCTTGGCTTCGGACGGAGCCAGAGATTCCTATTGTTCGCCGACGTCTCCTCCTCGTTCTCGCTCCGTCTTTCTCATTAATTATCCCCGAGCGTGGCCACAATGGGCAGCGCAGCTTCATTTGCATGTTGCTTTTCATAATGTTGACAAGTAATTAGTGCATTGATGATAAAACCAGAGCCGAACAGAACCGAAGGCCGAGTCTCGCAGCTGGAGTCGGATTTGTGTCGATTTATGGATTTGTGTCCAAGGAAACAGGAAACACTGTTTGGTTAGTTAAACTAAAGCAGCCGTTGTCATATTCAAAGACGTTTTTACGTTTACCGCTCCTTTATCATAAGTGGTCATTGTGTTTCATAATCTAACGATTTGTTAAAATCTGGGGCTAATATTAACTGTGTTTTTATCGCCATTGGTTACTGGTTACTGGTTAATGGGGGAAGACAGGCGGCAAAGCGCCGCGGGTCGGAGTCGATCCCGGGCCGACCGCATCGAGGACTAAAGGCCTCCTAACATGGTTCGTGCTAACCGCTAACCGCTCTGCCACGGGCGCGCCCAGGAAAACAAAACTTGCCAAATCCGGTCGGGAGAAGGACGAAAACATGGTTTCCACCAACAAAAGCCTTCAGAGGCGTTCTCTGATGTTCTTTTAGACTTAGACTTAGACTAGACTTAGACTTAGACTTAGACTTAGACTTAGACTTAGACTTTCTTTATTGTCATTTTGTATACACAGAGTGCATACAGAACGAAATTTCGTTTTCACACAGCTCAGAAAGATTGCAGTAACTCTACAGGATACCTTGCGGTGAATTACAGTACAGGATAAAGTGCAGTGATAAATCGCAGTCACTTACAGGATAAGTTTCAATTGACTTCCGGATAAAGTGCAGCAGTGAACAGTAGGCAGTTGAAATGTAAACAGTGTAAAACAAATGTAAACAAATATGCAGTAAGGTGCAGCAATGATTTAAAAGTAGACAGTTGCATTGTACACAGTTTTGCAGTACGTTTCCCGGTAAGGTGCAGCAGCAATTTAATACAATGTGCAAGTGTGCAAATGTGCAAATCAGCGAATCGAATGTGGTACACAGTCCGTTTTTATACTTTAGCAGTTCAGCAGTTCAACAGTCTGATGGCAGCAGGGAAAAAGCTTTTACAGAACCTAGTGGACCTGCAGCGGATGCTGCGAAACCTCTTTCCAGAGGGCAGCAGGGAGAATAGTCTGTGGTGGGGGTGTGAGGGGTCCCTGATGATGTTACGGGCTCGAGACACACAGCGCTGCGATGAAATGTCTTTAATGGAGGGAAGAGGAGCCCCGATTATCTCTTCTGCTGTCCTCACCACTCTCCTCACGTTCTTCCAGTCGGAGGCACTGCAGCCTCCACACCACACAGAGAGACAGCTGGTCAGAATGCTCTCTATGGTGCTTCTATAGAAGGTCGTGAGGATGGGCGGGGGCAGGCGGGCTCTCCTCATCCTCCGCAGAAAGTACAGTCGTTTCTGTGCCCTCTTCACCAGTGACGTGGTGTTCACAGTCCAGGTGAGGTTGTCCGTGATGTGCACCCCCAGGAACTTGGTGCTGCTGACCACCTCCACCGCTGAGTTGTTGATGAGCAGTGGAGCCTGGTGAGGCCGGTTTTTCCTGAAGTCGACGATGATCTCCTTCGTCTTCTCCACGTTCAGGATCAGGCTGTTGTCTCTGCACCAGCCCACCAGCTGCTCCACCTCCTCTCTGTAGTCCTGGTCGTTGTCGTCTCTGATCAGGCCCACCACCGTTGTGTCGTCTGCAAACTTCACGATGTGATTGGTGGTGAACCTGGGGACGCAGTCGTGAGTCATCAGGGTGAACAGCAGGGGGCTCAGGACGCAGCCCTGAGGGGATTATTGTTTAATGAAACAATATTAGGTAGATTGGACAACACGGAAGAAATAGCAGCATCAATGCTAACGCTTGCTTCCTCGACGAGCCGCCATTGTCTGAATCAAAACAGTCTCACGTCACGGTCGCTTCTCCACTACGTCACATCTATGAAACTCCAGCCCTGCGTCCTGATTGGCTGGATAATAAAATTGGTTGGAGAAATCACTCTCTATGGGAGAGGTCCCAGATGGATGTGAGTGAAGCTAGGCGGAGCTAGGCGGAGCAATATCAATCTGGCTAGGGTCAGGTTAGGTTTTACCATCTGTGAAACCAGACTCAGCCCTACCGTGTCTCGTCCTGAGAAGGAAATCTTATTTCATGCTTTTGTTTCGTCACGTCTGGATTATTGCGATGCACTTCACTCATGCCTCACCAAAACGTCCATAAACCGGCAGCATTCTGTTCAAAATGCTTCAGCTGACAAGATCTTCTAAGCGTTGTCACGTTTCTCCACTTCTCAAGCAGCTTCTCTGGCTCCTGGTTTATTATAGATATTAGTTCAAAACCTTAGTTTAGACTTGGAGAGCTCTGCATGGACACCAGTGAACATCGCTGAGTTATTGCACCCCCACACCCCACTAGGGCTCTGAGGTCTGGTGATCAGGACCTGCTGACTGTCTGCTAAATTTAAAACTAGACTTTCTCTTCTGTGGCTCTGAACTCTTCCTCTGACTCTGAGACCAGCCTGCTAAAAACATCTCTATTTTAATCTGCTTTAGTTTAATTTTGTGTTTTTATCTTCTGTTGTAAAGCACTTTGTGATTTTTATCTTGAGAGGCGCTATATAAATAAAGTTTGACTTACTTACCGCACTAAGAAAAAAGCCCTTACTGCCAGGAGGAATTACTCCTCTAATTATGCTGTTTTGTCTCAACACACATGCAAGAGGTTCTATTGCTATAATGAACAAAATAGGGGGTAATGGGCAACCCTGTCACACTCCTGATTTTACCGTAAACAGGGTTGTAGGCTTCCCCGTTTACACATACTACACTACTACACTCATTGTACAGGACATGGATATAGCTCTTGAAATTGCTGCCGAAATGCAGTTGTTCAAAAGCTGTTTTCAAAAAATGATGGCTCACACAAACATTTTCTCGAGGGCCGTTCCCAGAATACACGATGGGAGTGAACGTCGTTGACTACAAAGGTAAGTTTTCCTTATTTAGGCTAAACTACCACATCCTGGTATTCCACAAGTTTGTTCATTGCCTATTAGGCCCTCAATTACTGACTGCATTCAAAAGAAAATAAGTTTTAGGTCAACTGCTAACAGGATTAGAGGTCCCCAATCCCTAAATTCACTTTGAGATCCTTAAAATAAATAATATTGCTCTTATCCTTAAAAATAAATATTAAAGAGGTCTGGTCAACGGCAGTACACCCCTAAGGAAGGATTCCCTGTAGACCTGCAGCAATGTGTCTTTTAGTTGATCCCAAAAGGTAAAAGAATATTCTTTCGGTTAGCAATCCATCCCTGGTGACTTATTGTTTTGCTCATCATTGCTTTAGTTATCTCATTAATAGTCTTTATATTTATCTAAAATGTCTCTATCTACTGTTGCTAATTTTCTGTCCATTTTTAAAAGAAAATAAGACATCTGCTCTTTTTGGGCAAGCTGATTTACATACTTTGTAAACTTGGATTAAGAACAGAAAATATAAACAAAGGCGAGCGAATGAATGCACATTTCCTCAGTGCAGCCGCTTCACCTTGGAGTCGAGTGCTTTGAGCAAACACATCTGTTCCTTTTGGGATTAATACGGCATATTGATTTAAATGAAATGTAGGGATACATTGACATGTTTTCATTTAAATATGTTATTATCATACACTCTGTTACACACACCATTAATGCTAATAAAGGCTAGAAATACAATAGAGCAAAGGAGACTGACGCATTTCATACTTCACACTTAAAAAATGCATCGAAATTGTCGTTTAATCTGCAGAAAAATCACATAAACCACCAACTAATGAGAATTATAATGGTGCAGGATGGTGTCTGGGGACTTGATGCACATCATGGGGATTATTATTATAGTATAATTAACTCACCATGAGCTCCGCCATCACAGCTTGTAGTCTGTTTCATCCCAACCACTGAAGTCACGTTTTACACCAGAGCCACTTCTACCCAGCATCGCAACGCACAGAGGCTGGGGTTGAGTTGCTCAAGGGTACATCATCATGCGGGAAGAAAATTAAATCAAACCCACAACCGACTGCAAGGCAGCTGCTGTTCTCACTGACCAAACCGTCGCGTTTACACAGGAATAAATGAGCCGTGCTTTGAACCAGATCAAAGTCTTGGTTTTAATCTAAACGTGGATTTACTGAAAATGTGTTTAGTTAACAGAAACAAATGAACTTAGCGACTGGTGCTGTAGCGACGCGTGTGCACCAGATAGCTAACGGGGTGATTGGGAACGCCGTTTATCTCTGTTCTTTAAAGGAGCAATGAGCAAGATTTAATTACTGTAGACATAAAGTAACTAAAAATAGTTTTGTGGAGCACTAAAGGTATCTTTTTAGGTGGACTGTGGTTAAACGTCACACACCGTCTCAATGTGTTGTTCTCCAGTCTCTTGTTTACATGGCCGGGCCGGCCGCGCGCACATGTACGTGCACGTGGACAGCTGCCGTTCAGGGCTTAAAATGCCACCGCCAGGCACAAAATGGCAGAGAGCACGGCCATCGGATCAAAAGGTTCCCTTACTAACAGCATTATACATTTATGAGTTACTTACATCTTCACCTCTGAAAGGTGAGGCTGTTCTGCTGTGTTTTTATCCTTAGCCAACAGGCTCATGGGAGCCGATGGATGAGGAGGGAAATGGGTGGCGAGTGCTGGAGCGAGGTAGAGAGAGGCGTGGCCTGTAAATTGTTTTTTTTATTTGCGAAAAAACTCAAAATAGTTTAAACACAGCAATAGCTTCAGCCCGCTACCTTCTCTTCTTCTGCTGTGTCGACTGCCAGGGCAATACCATGCGCCACCTACTGGTGGCTTATGGTGGCAAGACCAACTAAAAATACAAAAATAATAGGAAACACTAATATAATCCCATTTATGGGGGTTACACACGTCTTGTTTTGGTCTGCAGACAGTGATCAAGCTCCACCTAGTGGTGAAAAGTTGCTTATTGCTCCTTTAATGTTCAGGTGCATTGCTAAACTCGTCTGACGTTTGGACCATTTCTTCCCACACAGCTGACCCGACTCGGCCCGGGTCAGCTGGTACAGTCCCGATCGTTCTGGCGGCTCCTTCCTAGGTACCGCTGATGTTAGGAACCCGCCGGGTCAGCAGCTGTATGAGTACGTGCCGCGCGTATCTCCTCACCTCCTCAAAGACCAGCCACAGCCAGGAATACAGTCTAAACAGGGTTAGCATTGGAAAGCTGAAGGTTTCTAGCCAGTGCCGGTGGCCGGTTCCTAAACAATGGCTAAAGCTGTTGTTTTTTTCTGCACTACTTTTTCCCCACATGAATGTATTAATTGTTAGTCGTGAGTCTCTGGTAGTTGTTGCCAAAGCGGTTAAACCTTCCCAGAGAACCGTTTCAGTGCCACCAAGTGACCCATAACTGTAGACATTTGTCAGCATGAAGGTGGCTGAAGGCTGTGCACATTTCCACAGTCCACTGTGCCACCTGTGGGTTCATCCATCCCTTTAATGAAGGCTGCATGACAAATGTACAGAATTACCCTGTTTATTAATTTTCTCCTCTTGCCACTGCGACTTTCAGGGATTTTCTCTGCTTTCTGCTGTCTTTTCTGCCGGGTCGGTACAATGTACATCTGGTTGTTTTCTGCTGACTCCTGAAACACAAACACATGGACAGACTAGCTAGAGGAAAAGCCCAGCGTTTAGTTAACGCTAACTACACGAATAAATAGTTGAACAGGTGTGTTGACAGTGACAACAATGAAATTTGGCTAAATAACTGGTGATTAGTCAGCAGCTACATATTAACAACAAGGAATCATTTTCAATTCAATTCAATTTTATTTATATAGCGCCAATTCATGAAACATGTCATCTCAAGGCACTTTACAAAGTCAAAATCAATCATATTATACAGATTGGGTAAGATTATACAGATTGGTCAAAATGTTCCTATATAAGGAAACCAGTTGATTGCATCAAAGTCCCGACAAGCAGCATTCACTCCTGGAGAAGCGTAGAGCCACAGGGAGAGTCGTCTGCATTGTCCATGGCTTTGCTGCAATCCCTCATACTGAGCAAGCATGAAGCGACAGTGGAAAGAAAAACCACCCATTAGCGGGAAGGAAAAACCTCTAGCAGAACCAGAACCAGGCTCAGTATGAACGGTCATCTGCCTCGACCCACTGGGGGTTACAGAAGACAGAGCAGAGACACAACAAGACAGACAAAAAAGCACAGAAGCACACATTGATCTAGTAATCTGTTCTACATTAGATGGTAATAGTGGTGATCTGTCTTCTCTGGATGATTTCACAGTTAACAGAACGCCAGACCAGGTGTACCTACTATGAAGAAAAAAGACAGAGAACAGAAAGGTATAAGCAGAAATGATGACAAACAATGCTTAATTGAAGAACAGTAGAACTCTATAGAGTGAGAGAAGTAGACCCTGATGTCCTCCAGCAGCCTAAGCCTATAGCAGCATAACTATAGAGGTAGCTCAGGGTAACATGAGCCACTCTGACTAGAAGCTTTGTCACAAAGGAAAGTTTTAAGATTAGTCTTAAAAGTAGACGGGGTGTCTGCTTCACGGACCAAAACTGGGAGTTGGTTCCACAGGAGAGGAGCCTGATAGCTAAAGGATCTGCCTTCCATTCTACTTTTAGAGACTCTAGGAACCACCAGCAGACCTGCAGTCTGAGAGCGAAGTGCTCTGTTAGGAACATACGGGGTAATCAGAGCTCTGATATATGATGGAGCTTCATTATGGCTCCATCATAATTATCACTAATTATGGTTCATGTTTAACATGTTTAACCTTTAATTAATGGTTTACTGTTAGAGGCTTCATATCTAATGCTGGCCAATCATTTGGATCCTCACATCCATTTATATAAATGACAATAACGTTTGAACAATAGAAGGAAAATCTAGTGAGTTGTTCGAAAGTTTTACCATCACATTTCAGCCATAATGGTGCATTTGGACTTTTTCTGGTATTATTCAGCCCAATAAGTAACAATATAAACAAATAATCTAAGAATGGTGTTTTAAAGGGAAGAGCCCCGAGCACCAATCTCTGTAGAAGAAACAAAGCAGGGGATTGTGGGATACCGTCTGCAGGATTTAGACTCAGTTTATGCAGAACGAGTCCAAAGAAGAACCAGACGTATCTCCACTGATAGCTTTTGATTTTACAAAGTAGAACTCCAGAGATTTCTCCCTGCATTGGACTGCATGAACCACTAAGTTTGGGTTTCAGTGTTGTATCAATGAGCGGAGCCGGTCTCTTCCTGAGCGTGTTGCTAGTTTAGTTCACTTTTACGTTTCCGTGACGCAGATCACACCTGAACTCTGCTGCTGCAAGTTGTTAATTCTGGCCGGGTTTACTCCAAAAATCAAAGTTTCTCAGCGGGTTTCTTGTAATTTATCCAGTTTGTGCTGCACAGTGCAGCGATTCACTGAACCAGCCAGAGCTAAAATATTCATATTTCAATCTCTAAAATGGTAAACCATGATGGACGCCTGTTCACCCTTTGGGGAAACCTTCCTGCGGATTACTTTTGGCTGCAGGTTGATAATAAAACCTTAACGTTTATTTTAATCTGAGGAGTTTTAAGGGAGTATTCAGAACCAAGCTCCAGTTCTCCTTAGAACCAAATGTGGGATTTGGTTGTTTTAGCAGCTTTGATCTGGATTTTGGGGCAGAAACAGAAGAAGACATGGAGGCTTATTCTGATGCACCTTTAACTACATTTCTGGGAAATTTGATGTTTTTATCATGTGTTGTAGAACAGTTCTTCTATAATTCTACTCTTTAGACGTTTATTTCAGGGATTAGATTCTGAAGCAGAGATGTTGGCTCATCTCAGGGTTCTGTTTGTTGTATCTAATGCTCATTTTGTTTAATCATTTTTTTTCATAAACAGGAAAGTTTTGGTTTCCTTCTGTTCATTGACATGTTTGGCAAAATGAAACCGGACTCTGGTGCTTCAGGTGTCGTCTTCCTTTATGCGGAGCTACAGACAGGGAACAGATGTGCGCCAGAGGAAACCTATGAGTTCTACTTTGCAGAACCGAACTTCATAAATACCCAAATGTCCCGTTATCTTTAGAATGGAGCCTTTGTGATTAAGACATCTATTTTAAAGTAATCTTGAATGTAGCTAAAATAACTTTTTTCAGGGGCATTTAGCAGGAAACAGAATATTTGCTGAGGTTCATCACATACAGAGATTGTCCTCACTTTACATCAAAGTCCTCACTTTGGTGGTAAAATATGAACAATATTATCTGAAGTGCACTCATCTGGTCAGTGGTGTTTCTAGCCCAGGGCGAAGCCTCCACGCTACATTTCTACCAATCGTCCAACCTCAGTCACTAATCCATCATTCTGGACACCAGTCTGCGCTCCTCAGACACACACCTACATTCCCCTGCTGAAGGTGCACACATCAACACACTAAAGTCTGATCTGTTGCAGCTTGTTCTCACACGTGGAGCGTTCGCTCGGTGGTCCGCTGGAGCTGCCCGCTGGACTTCACCAGGAAACAGCTTGATAGCAAACCTCTGCGCTCCATTTCAGGTCCGACCAGATTAGGATTTGTGTCGGTCCTCCGGTGGGCAGAAGGGACGTTGTGACGGTTCAGTGGCACTGCAGGAGGAGCAGATTCCTGGGACTCCTCTGTGTTGTTCATCTTTATGACATCACCTTCCATCATGAATTTGGTTTTAAGCGAAGTTCCTGCAGAGCCAACAAGATGTGAGAAAAAGACATGAAAGTGGAGGAAATTAAACGCGTAACAGTTCAAGGTCGACTGCACAAAGCTGGCAACAACAAAGAAGCTGTATCTTTG